>CM065481.1:44084443-44508459 GCA_032873175.1 Leptopilina drosophilae | reverse complement strand
ACGCTTTGACTACGGTATTGCCACGGTTGACCCACGCTATGCCCACGGTATTGCTCCGGTTGACCCACGCTTTGCACACGGTATTGCCACGGTTGACCCACGCTTTGACTACGGTATTGCCACGGTTGACCCACGCTATGCCCACGGTATTGCTCCGGTTGACCCACGCTTTGACTACGGTATTGCCACGGTTGACCCACGCTATGCCCACGGTATTGCTCCGGTTGACCCTCGCTTTGCACACGGTATTGCCACGGTTGTCCCACGCTTTGACTACGGTATTGCTCCGGTTGACCCACGCTTTGACTACGGTATTGCCACGGTTGACCCACGCTATGCCCACGGTATTGCTCCAGTTGACCCACGCTTTGACTACGGTATTGCCACGGTTGACCCACGCTATGCCCTCGGTATTTCTCCGGTTGACCTACGCTTTGACTACGGTATTGCCACGGTTGACCCACGCTATGCCCACGGTATTGCTCCGGTGGACCCACGTTTTGCACACGGTATTGCCACGGTGGACCCACGCTTTGACTATGGTATTGCCACGGTTGACCCACGCTATGCCCACGGTATTGCTCCGGTTGACCCACGCTTTGCACACGGTATTGCCACGGTTGACCCACGCTTCGACTACGGTATTGCCACGGTTGACCCACGCTTTGACCACGTTATTGCCACGGTTGACCCACGCTATGCCCACGGTATTGCTCCGGTTGACCCACGCTTTGACTACGGTATTGCCACGGTTGACCCACGCTTTGACTACAGTATTGCCACGGTTGACCCACGCTATGCCCACGGCATTTCTCCGGTTGACCTACGCTTTGACTACGGTATTGCTACGGTTGACCCACGCTTTGACCACGTTATTGCCACGGTTCACCCACGCTATGCCCACGGTATTGCCACGGTTGACCCACGCTATGCCCACGGTATTGCTCCGGTTCACCCACGCTTTGACTACGGTATTGCCACGGTTGACCCACGCTATGCCCACGGTATTGCTCCGGTTGACCCACGCTTTGCACACGGTATTGCCACGGTTGACCCACGCTTTGACTACGGTATTGCCACGGTTGACCCACGCTTTGACCACGTTATTGCCACGGTTGACCCACGCTATGCCCACGGTATTGCTCCGGTTGACCCACGCTTTGACTACGGTATTGCCACGGTTGACCCACGCTTTGACTACGGTATTGCTCCGGTTGACCCCCGCTCTGACTACGGTATTGCCACGGTTGACCCACGCTATGCCCACGGTATTGCTCCGGTGGACCCACGTTTTGACCACGTTATTGCCACGGTTGACCCACGCTATGCCCACGGTATTGCTCCGGTTGACCCACGCTTTGACTACGGTATTGCCACGGTTGACCCACGCTATGCCCACGGTATTGCTCCGGTTGATCCACGCTTTGACTACGGTAATGCCACGGTTAACCCACGCTATGCCCACGGTATTGCTCCGGTTGACCCACGTTTTGCACACGGTATTGCCACGGTTGACCCACGCTTTGACTACGGTATTGCCACGGTTGACCCACGCTATGCCCACGGTATTGCCACGGTTGACCCACGCTTTTACTACGGTATTGCCACGGTTGACCCACGCTTTGACTACGGTATTGCTACGGTTGATCCACGCTTTCACTACGGTATTGCCACGGTTGACCCACGCTATGCCCACGGTATTGCTCCGGTTGACCCTCGCTTTGCACACGGTATTGCCACGGTTGTCCCACGCTTTGACTACGGAATTGCTCCGGTTGACCCACGCTTTGACTACGGTATTGCCACGGTTGACCCACGCTATGCCCACGGTATTGCTCCAGTTGACCCACGCTTTGACTACGGTATTGCCACGGTTGACCCACGCTTTGACTACAGTATTGCCACGGTTGACCCACGCTATGCCCTCGGTATTTCTCCGGTTGACCTACGCTTTGACTACGGTATTGCCACGGTTGACCCACGCTATGCCCACGGTATTGCTCCGGTGGACCCACGTTTTGCACACGGTATTGCCACGGTGGACCCACGCTTTGACTATGGTATTGCCACGGTTGATCCACGCTATGCTCACGGTATTGCTCCGGTTGACCTACGCTTTGACTACGGTATTGCTACGGTTGACCCACGCTTTGACCACGTTATTGCCACGGTTCACCCACGCTATGCCCACGGTATTGCCACGGTTGACCCATGCTATGCCAACGGTATTGCTCCGGTTCACCCACGCTTTGACTACGGTATTGCCACGGTTGACCCACGCTATGCCCACGGTATTGCTCCGGTTGACCCACGCTTTGCACACGGTATTGCCACGGTTGACCCACGCTTTGACTACGGTATTGCCACGGTTGACCCACGCTATGCCCACGGTATTGCTCCGGTGGACCCACGTTTTGACCACGTTATTGCCACGGTTGACCCACGCTTTGACTACGGTATTGCTGCGGTTGACCCCCGCTTTGACTACGGTATTGCCACGGTTGACCCACGCTATGCCCACGGTATTGCTCCGGTTGACCCACGCTTTGACCACGTTATTGCCACGGTTGACCCACGCTATGCCCACGGTATTGCTCCGGTTGACTCACGCTTTGACTACGGTATTGCCACGGTTGACCCACGCTATGCCCACGGTATTGCTCCGGTTGATCCACGCTTTGACTACGGTAATGCCACGGTTGACCCACGCTATGCCCACGGTATTGCTCCGGTTGACCCACGTTTTGCACACGGTATTGCCACGGTTGACCCACGCTTTGACTACGGTATTGCCACGGTTGACCCACGCTATGCCCACGGTATTGCCACGGTTGACCCACGCTTTTACTACGGTATTGCCACGGTTGACCCACGCTTTGACTACGGTATTGCTACGGTTGATCCACGCTTTCACTACGGTATTGCCACGGTTGACCCACGCTATGCCCACGGTATTGCTCCGGTTGACCCTCGCTTTGCACACGGTATTGCCACGGTTGTCCCACGCTTTGACTACGGTATTGCTCCGGTTGACCCACGCTTTGACTACGGTATTGCCACGGTTGACCCACGCTATGCCCACGGTATTGCTCCAGTTGACCCGCGCTTTGACTACGGTATTGCCACGGTGGACCCACGCTTTGACTATGGTATTGCCACGGTTGACCCACGCTATGCTCACGGTATTGCCACGGTTGACCCACGCTTCGACTACGGTATTGCCACGGTTGACCCACGCTTTGACCACGTTATTGCCACGGTTGACCCACGCTATGCCCACGGTATTGCTCCGGTTGACCCACGTTTTGCACACGGTATTGCTCCTGTTGACCCACGCTTTGACTACGGTATTGCCACGGTTGACCAACGCTATGCCCACGGTATTGCCGCGGTTGACCCACGCTTTGAACACGTTATTGCCACGGTTCACCCACGCTATGCCCACGGTATTGCTCCGGTTGACCCACGCTTTGACTACGGTATTGCCACGGTTGACCCACGCTTTGACTACGGTATTGCCACGGTTGACCCACGCTTTGACCACGTTATTGCCACGGTTGACCCACGCTATGCCCTCGGTATTTCTCCGGTTGACCTACGCTTTGACTACGGTATTGCCACAATTGACCGACGCTATGCCCACGGTATTGCTCCGGTGGACCCACGTTTTGCACACGGTATTGCCACGGTGGACCCACGCTTTGACTATGGTATTGCCACGGTTGACCCACGCTATGCCCACGGTATTGCTCCGGTTGACCCCCGCTTTGACTACGGCATTGCCACGGTTGACCCTCGCTATGCCCACGGTATTGCTCCGGTGGACCCACGTTTTGCACACGGTATTGCGACGGTTGACCCACGCTTTGACTATGGTATTGCCACGGTTGACTCACGCTATGCCCACGGTATTGCTCCGGTTCACCCACGCTTTGACTACGGTATTGCCACGGTTGACCCACGCTATGTCAACGGTATTGCTCCGGTTGACCCACGCTTTGACTACGGTATTGCCACGGTTGACCCACGCTTTGACTACGGTATTGCCACGGTTGATCCACGCTTTGACTACGGTAATGCCACGGTTGACCCACGCTATGCCCACTGTATTGCTCCGGTTGACCCACGTTTTGCACACATTATTGCCACGGTTGACCCACGCTTTGACTACGGTATTGCCACGGTTGACCCACGCTATGCCCACGGTATTGCTCCGGTTGACCCACGCTTTGCACACGGTATTGCCACGGTTGACCCACGCTTTGACTACGGTATTGCCACGGTTGATCCACGCTTTGACTACGGTAATGCCACGGTTGACCCACGCTATGCCCACGGTATTGCTCCGGTTGACCCACGTTTTGCACACATTATTGCCACGGTTGACCCACGCTTTGACTACGGTATTGCCACGGTTGACCCACGCTATGCCCACGGTATTGCTCCGGTTGACCCACGCTTTGCACACGGTATTGCCACGGTTGACCCACGCTTTGACTACAGTATTGCTCCGGTTGACCCCCGCTATGACTACGGTATTGCCACGGTTGACCCACGCTATGCCCACGGTATTGCTCCAGTTGACCTACGCTTTGACTACGGTATTGCCACGGTTGACCCACGCTTTGACTACAGTATTTCCACGGTTGACCCACGCTATGCCCTCGGTATTTCTCCGGTTGACCTACGCTTTATCTACGGTATTGCCACGGTTGACCCACGCTATGCCATCAGTATTTCTCCGGTTGACCTACGCTTTGACTACGGTATTGCCACGGTTGACCCACGCTATGCCCACGGTATTGCTCCGGTTGACCCACGTTTTGCACACGGTATTGCTCCTGTTGACCCACGCTTTGACTACGGTATTGCCACGGTTGACCAACGCTATGCCCACGGTATTGCCGCGGTTGACCCACGCTTTGAGCACGTTATTGCCACGGTTGACCCACGCTTTGAACACGTTATTGCCACGGTTCACCCACGCTATGCCCACGGTATTGCTCCGGTTGACCCACGCTTTGACTACGGTATTGCCACGGTTGACCCACGCTATGCCCACGGTATTGCTCCGGTTGACCCACGCTTTGGCTACGGTATTGCCACGGTTGACCCACGCTTTGACCACGTTATTGCCACGGTTCACCCACGCTATGCCCACGGTATTGCTCCGGTTGACCCACGCTTTGACTACGGTATTGCCACGGTTGACCCACGCTTTGACCACGTTATTGACACGGTTGACCCACGCTATGCCCACGGTATTGCTCCGGTTGACCCACGCTTTGACTACGGTATTGCCACGGTTGACCCACGCTATGCCCACGGTATTGCTCCGGTTGATCCACGCTTTGACTACGGTAATGCCACGGTTGACCCACGCTATGCCCACGGTATTGCTCCGGTTGACCCTCGCTTTGCACACGGTATTGCCACGGTTGTCCCACGCTTTGACTACGGTATTGCTCCGGTTGACCCACGCTATGCCCACGGTATTGCTCCGGTTGACCCACGCTTTGCACACGGTATTGCCACGGTTGACCCACGCTTTGACTACGGTATTGCCACGGTTGACCCACGCTATGCCCTCGGTATTTCTCCGGTTGACCTACGCTTTGACTACGGTATTGCCACGGTTGACCCACGCTATGCCCACGGTATTGCTCCGGTGGACCCACGTTTTGCACACGGTATTGCCACGGTGGACCCACGCTTTGACTATGGTATTGCAACGGATGACCCACGCTATGCTCACGGTATTGCTCCGGTTGACCCACGCTTTGCACACGGTATTGCCACGGTTGACCCACGCTTCGACTACGGTATTGCCACGGTTGACCCACGCTTTGACCACGTTATTGCCACGGTTGACCCACGCTATGCCCACGGTATTCCTCCAGTTGACACACGCTTTGACTACGGTATTGCCACGGTTGACCCACGCTTTGACTACTGTATTGCCACGGTTGACCCACGCTATGCCCACGGCATTTCTCCGGTTGACCTACGCTTTGACTACGGTATTGCTACGGTTGACCCACGCTTTGACCACGTTATTCCCACGGTTCACCCACGCTATGCCCACGGTATTGCCACGGTTGACCCACGCTATGCCCACGGTATTGCTCCGGTTCACCCACGCTTTGACTACGGTATTGCCACGGTTGACCCACGCTATGCCCACGGTATTGCTCCGGTTGACCCACGCTTTGCACACGGTATTGCCACGGTTGACCCACGCTTTGACTACGGTATTGCCACGGTTGACCCACGCTATGCCCACGGTATTGCTCCGGTTGAACCACGCTTTGACGACGGTAATGCCACGGTTGACCCACGCTATGCCCACGGTATTGCTCCGGTTGACCCACGCTTTGCACACGGTATTGCCACGGTTGTCCCACGCTTTGACTACGGTATTGCTCCGGTTGACCCACGCTTTGACTACGGTATTGCCACGGTTGACCCACGCTATGCCCACGGTATTGCTCCGGTTGACCCACGCTTTGACTACGGTATTGCCACGGTTGACCCACGCTATGCCCTCGGTATTTCTCCGGTTGACCTACGCTTTGACTACGGTATTGCCACGGTTGACCCACGCTATGCCCACGGTATTGCTCCGGTGGACCCACGTTTTGCACACGGTATTGCCACGGTGGACCCACGCTTTGACTATGGTATTGCCACGGATGACCCACGCTATGCTCACGGTATTGCTCCGGTTGACCCACGCTTTGCACACGGTATTGCCACGGTTGACCCACGCTTAGACTACGGTATTGCCACGGTTGACCCACGCTTTGACCACGTTATTGCCACGGTTGACCCACGCTATGCCCACGGTATTGCTCCGGTTGACCCACGCTTTGACTACGGTATTGCCACGGTTGACCCACGCTTTGACTACAGTATTGCCACGGTTGACCCACGCTATGCCCACGGCATTTCTCCGGTTGACCAACGCTTTGACTACGGTATTGCTACGGTTGACCCACGCTTTGACCACGTTATTGCCACGGTTGACCCACGCTATGCCCACGGTATTGCCACGGTTGACCCACGCTATGCCCACGGTATTGCTCCGGTTCACCCACGCTTTGACTACGGTATTGCCACGGTTGACCCACGCTATGCCCACGGTATTGCTCCGGTTGACCCACGCTTTGCACACGGTATTGCCACGGTTGACCCACGCTTTGACTACGGTATTGCCACGGTTGACCCACGCTTTGACCACGTTATTGCCACGGTTGACCCACGCTATGCCCACGGTATTGCTCCGGTTGACCCACGCTTTGACTACGGTATTGCCACGGTTGACCCACGCTTTGACTACGGTATTGCTCCGGTTGACCCCCGCTCTGACTACGGTATTGCCACGGTTGACCCACGCTATGCCCACGGTATTGCTCCGGTGGACCCACGTTTTGACCACGTTATTGCCACGGTTGACCCACGCTATGCCCACGGTATTGCTCCGGTTGACCCACGCTTTGACTACGGTATTGCCACGGTTGACCCACGCTATGCCCACGGTATTGCTCCGGTTGATCCACGCTTTGACTACGGTAATGCCACGGTTAACCCACGCTATGCCCACGGTATTGCTCCGGTTGACCCACGTTTTGCACACGGTATTGCCACGGTTGACCCACGCTTTGACTACGGTATTGCCACGGTTGACCCACGCTATGCCCACGGTATTGCCACGGTTGACCCACGCTTTTACTACGGTATTGCCACGGTTGACCCACGCTTTGACTACGGTATTGCTACGGTTGATCCACGCTTTCACTACGGTATTGCCACGGTTGACCCACGCTATGCCCACGGTATTGCTCCGGTTGACCCTCGCTTTGCACACGGTATTGCCACGGTTGTCCCACGCTTTGACTACGGTATTGCTCCGGTTGACCCACGCTTTGACTACGGTATTGCCACGGTTGACCCACGCTATGCCCACGGTATTGCTCCAGTTGACCCACGCTTTGACTACGGTATTGCCACGGTTGACCCACGCTTTGACTACAGTATTGCCACGGTTGACCCACGCTATGCCCTCGGTATTTCTCCGGTTGACCTACGCTTTGACTACGGTATTGCCACGGTTGACCCACGCTATGCCCACGGTATTGCCACGGTTGACCCACGTTTGCACGGTATTGCCACTGTTGACCACCGCTTTGACTACGGTATTGCCACGGTTGACCCACGCTATGCCCACGGTATTGCTCCGGTGGACCCACGTTTTGCACACGGTATTGCCACGGTGGACCCACGCTTTGACTATGGTATTGCCACGGTTGACCCACGCTATGCCCACGGTATTGCTCCGGTTGACCCACGCTTTGACTACGGTATTGCTACGGTTGACCCACGCTTTGACCACGTTATTGCCACGGTTCACCCACGCTATGCCCACGGTATTGCCACGGTTGACCCATGCTATGCCAACGGTATTGCTCCGGTTCACCCACGCTTTGACTACGGTATTGCCAAGGTTGACCCACGCTATGCCCACGGTATTGCTCCGGTTGACCCACGCTTTGCACACGGTATTGCCACGGTTGACCCACGCTTTGACTACGGTATTGCCACGGTTGACCCACGCTATGCCCACGGTATTGCTCCGGTGGACCCACGTTTTGACCACGTTATTGCCACGGTTGACCCACGCTTTGACTACGGTATTGCTGCGGTTGACCCACGCTTTGACTACGGTATTGCCACGGTTGACCCACGCTATGCCCACGGTATTGCTCCGGTGGACCCACGTTTTGACCACGTTATTGCCACGGTTGACCCACGCTATGCCCACGGTATTGCTCCGGTTGACTCACGCTTTGACTACGGTATTGCCACGGTTGACCCACGCTATGCCCACGGTATTGCTCCGGTTGATCCACGCTTTGACTACGGTAATGCCACGGTTGACCCACGCTATGCCCACGGTATTGCTCCGGTTGACCCACGTTTTGCACACGGTATTGCCACGGTTGACCCACGCTTTGACTACGGTATTGCCACGGTTGACCCACGCTATGCCCACGGTATTGCCACGGTTGACCCACGCTTTTACTACGGTATTGCCACGGTTGACCCACGCTTTGACTACGGTATTGCTACGGTTGATCCACGCTTTCACTACGGTATTGCCACGGTTGACCCACGCTATGCCCACGGTATTGCTCCGGTTGACCCTCGCTTTGCACACGGTATTGCCCCGGTTGTCCCACGCTTTGACTACGGTATTGCTCCGGTTGACCCACGCTTTGACTACGGTATTGCCACGGTTGACCCACGCTATGCCCACGGTATTGCTCCAGTTGACCCGCGCTTTGACTACGGTATTGCCACGGTGGACCCACGCTTTGACTATGGTATTGCCACGGTTGACCCACGCTATGCTCACGGTATTGCCACGGTTGACCCACGCTTCGACTACGGTATTGCCACGGTTGACCCACGCTTTGACCACGTTATTGCCACGGTTGACCCACGCTATGCCCACGGTATTGCTCCGGTTGACCCACGCTTTGACTACGGTATTGCCACGGTTGACCCACGCTTTGACTACAGTATTGCCACGGTTGACCCACGCTATGCCCACGGCATTTCTCCGGTTGACCTACGCTTTGACTACGGTATTGCTACGGTTGACCCACGCTTTGACCACGTTATTGCCACGGTTCACCCACGCTATGCCCACGGTATTGCCACGGTTGACCCATGCTATGCCAACGGTATTGCTCCGGTTCACCCACGCTTTGACTACGGTATTGCCACGGTTGACCCACGCTATGCCCACGGTATTGCTCCGGTTGACCCACGCTTTGCACACGGTATTGCCACGGTTGACCCACGCTTTGACTACGGTATTGCCACGGTTGACCCACGCTTTGACCACGTTATTGCCACGGTTGACCCACGCTATGCCCACGGTATTGCTCCGGTTGACCCACGCTTTGACTACGGTATTGCCACGGTTGACCCACGCTTTGACTACAGTATTGTCACGGTTGACCCACGCTTTGACCACGTTATTGCCACGGTTGACCCACGCTATGCCCTCGGTATTTCTCCGGTTGACCTACGCTTTGACTACGGTATTGCCACAATTGACCGACGCTATGCCCACGGTATTGCTCCGGTGGACCCACGTTTTGCACACGGTATTGCCACGGTGGACCCACGCTTTGACTATGGTATTGCCACGGTTGACCCACGCTATGCCCACGGTATTGCTCCGGTTGACCCCCGCTTTGACTACGGCATTGCCACGGTTGACCCTCGCTATGCCCACGGTATTGCTCCGGTGGACCCACGTTTTGCACACGGTATTGCGACGGTTGACCCACGCTTTGACTATGGTATTGCCACGGTTGACTCACGCTATGCCCACGGTATTGCTCCGGTTCACCCACGCTTTGACTACGGTATTGCCACGGTTGACCCACGCTATGTCAACGGTATTGCTCCGGTTGACCCACGCTTTGACTACGGTATTGCCACGGTTGACCCACGCTTTGACTACGGTATTGCCACGGTTGATCCACGCTTTGACTACGGTAATGCCACGGTTGACCCACGCTATGCCTACGGTATTGCTCCGGTTGACCCACGTTTTGCACACATTATTGCCACGGTTGACCCACGCTTTGACTACGGTATTGCCACGGTTGACCCACGCTATGCCCACGGTATTGCTCCGGTTGACCCACGCTTTGCACACGGTATTGCCACGGTTGACCCACGCTTTGACTACGGTATTGCCATGGTTGATCCACGCTTTGACTACGGTAATGCCACGGTTGACCCACGCTATGCCCACGGTATTGCTCCGGTTGACCCACGTTTTGCACACATTATTGCCACGGTTGACCCACGCTTTGACTACGGTATTGCCACGGTTGACCCACGCTATGCCCACGGTATTGCTCCGGTTGACCCACGCTTTGCACACGGTATTGCCACGGTTGACCCACGCTTTGACTACAGTATTGCTCCGGTTGACCCCCGCTATGACTACGGTATTGCCACGGTTGACCCACGCTATGCCCACGGTATTGCTCCAGTTGACCTACGCTTTGACTACGGTATTGCCACGGTTGACCCACGCTTTGACTACAGTATTTCCACGGTTGACCCACGCTATGCCCTCGGTATTTCTCCGGTTGACCTACGCTTTATCTACGGTATTGCCACGGTTGACCCACGCTATGCCCTCAGTATTTCTCCGGTTGACCTACGCTTTGACTACGGTATTGCCACGGTTGACCCACGCTATGCCCACGGTATTGCTCCGGTTGACCCACGTTTTGCACACGGTATTGCTCCTGTTGACCCACGCTTTGACTACGGTATTGCCACGGTTGACCAACGCTATGCCCACGGTATTGCCGCGGTTGACCCACGCTTTGACCACGTTATTGCCACGGTTGACCCACGCTTTGAACACGTTATTGCCACGGTTCACCCACGCTATGCCCACGGTATTGCTCCGGTTGACCCACGCTTTGACTACGGTATTGCCACGGTTGACCCACGCTATGCCCACGGTATTGCTCCGGTTGACCCACGCTTTGACTACGGTATTGCCACGGTTGACCCACGCTTTGACCACGTTATTGCCACGGTTCACCCACGCTATGCCCACGGTATTGCTCCGGTTGACCCACGCTTTGACTACGGTATTGCCACGGTTGACCCACGCTTTGACCACGTTATTGCCACGGTTGACCCACGCTATGCCCACGGTATTGCTCCGGTTGACCCACGCTTTGACTACGGTATTGCCACGGTTGACCCACGCTATGCCCACGGTATTGCTCCGGTTGACCCACGCTTTGACTACGGTATTGCCACGGTTGACCCACGCTATGCCCACGGTATTGCTCCGGTTGACCCACGCTTTGCACACGGTATTGCCACGGTTGTCCCACGCTTTGACTACGGTATTGCTCCGGTTGACCCACGCTATGCCCACGGTATTGCTCCGGTTGACCCTCGCTTTGCACACGGTATTGCCACGGTTGTCCCACGCTTTGACTACGGTATTGCCACGGTTGACCCACGCTATGCCCTCGGTATTTCTCCGGTTGACCTACGCTTTGACTACGGTATTGCCACGGTTGACCCACGCTATGCCCACGGTATTGCTCCGGTGGACCCACGTTTTGCACACGGTATTGCCACGGTGGACCCACGCTTTGACTATGGTATTGCCACGGTTGACCCACGCTATGCCCACGGTATTGCTCCGGTTGACCCACGCTTTGCACACGGTATTGCCACGGTTGACCCACGCTTTGACTACGGTATTGCCACGGTTGACCCACGCTTTGACCACGTTATTGCCACGGTTGACCCACGCTATGCCCACGGTATTGCTCCGGTTGACCCACGCTTTGACTACGGTATTGCCACGGTTGACCCACGCTTTGACTACAGTATTGCCACGGTTGACCCACGCTATGCCCACGGTATTTCTCCGGTTGACCTACGCTTTGACTACGGTATTGCTACGGTTGACCCACGCTTTGACCACGTTATTGCCACGGTTCACCCACGCTATGCCCACGGTATTGCCACGGTTGACCCACGCTATGCCCACGGTATTGCTCCGGTTCACCCACGCTTTGACTACGGTATTGCCACGGTTGACCCACGCTATGCCCACGGTATTGCTCCGGTTGACCCACGCTTTGCACACGGTATTGCCACGGTTGACCCACGCTTTGACTACGGTATTGCCACGGTTGACCCACGCTATGCCCACGGTATTGCTCCGGTTGATCCACGCTTTGACTACGGTAATGCCACGGTTGACCCACGCTATGCCCACGGTATTGCTCCGGTTGACCCTCGCTTTGCACACGGTATTGCCACGGTTGTCCCACGCTTTGACTACGGTATTGCTCCGGTTGACCCACGCTTTGACTACGGTATTGCCACGGTTGACCCACGCTATGCCCACGGTATTGCTCCGGTTGACCCACGCTTTGACTACGGTATTGCCACGGTTGACCCACGCTATGCCCTCGGTATTTCTCCGGTTGACCTACGCTTTGACTACGGTATTGCCACGGTTGACCCACGCTATGCCCACGGTATTGCTCCGGTGGACCCACGTTTTGCACACGGTATTGCCACGGTGGACCCACGCTTTGACTATGGTATTGCCACGGATGACCCACGCTATGCTCACGGTATTGCTCCGGTTGACCCACGCTTTGCACACGGTATTGCCACGGTTGACCCACGCTTCGACTACGGTATTGCCACGGTTGACCCACGCTTTGACCACGTTATTGCCACGGTTGACCCACGCTATGCCCACGGTATTGCTCCGGTTGACCCACGCTTTGACTACGGTATTGCCACGGTTGACCCACGCTTTGACTACAGTATTGCCACGGTTGACCCACGCTATGCCCACGGCATTTCTCCGGTTGACCTACGCTTTGACTACGGTATTGCTACGGTTGACCCACGCTTTGACCACGTTATTGCCACGGTTCACCCACGCTATGCCCACGGTATTGCCACGGTTGACCCACGCTATGCCCACGGTATTGCTCCGGTTGACCCACGCTTTGACTACGGTATTGCCACGGTTGACCCACGCTATGCCCACGGTATTGCTCCGGTTGACCCACGCTTTGCACACGGTATTGCCACGGTTGACCCACGCTTTGACTACGGTATTGCCACGGTTGACCCACGCTTTGACCACGGTATTGCTCCGGTTGACCCACGCTATGCCCACGGTATTGCTCCGGTTGACCCACGCTTTGACTACGGTATTGCCACGGTTGACCCACGCTTTGACTACGGTATTGCTCCGGTTGACCCCCGCTCTGACTACGGTATTGCCACGGTTGACCCACGCTATGCCCACGGTATTGCTCCGGTGGACCCACGTTTTGACCACGTTATTGCCACGGTTGACCCACGCTATGCCCACGGTAATGCTCCGGTTGACCCACGCTTTGACTACGGTATTGCCACGGTTGACCCACGCTATGCCCACGGTATTGCTCCGGTTGATCCACGCTTTGACTACGGTAATGCCACGGTTAACCCACGCTATGCCCACGGTATTGCTCCGGTTGACCCACGTTTTGCACACGGTATTGCCACGGTTGACCCACGCTTTGACTACGGTATTGCCACGGTTGACCCACGCTATGCCCACGGTATTGCCACGGTTGACCCACGCTTTTACTACGGTATTGCCACGGTTGACCCACGCTTTGACTACGGTATTGCTACGGTTGATCCACGCTTTGACTACGGTAATGCCACGGTTGACCCACGCTATGCCCACGGTATTGCTCCGGTTGACCCACGGTTTGCACACATTATTGCCACGGTTGACCCACGCTTTGACTACGGTATTGCCACGGTTGACCCACGCTATGCCCACGGTATTGCTCCGGTTGACCCACGCTTTGCACACGGTATTGCCACGGTTGACCCACGCTTTGACTACGGTATTGCTCCGGTTGACCCCCGCTTTGACTACGGTATTGCCACGGTTGACCCACGCTATGCCCACGGTATTGCTCCAGTTGACCTACGCTTTGACTACGGTATTGCCACGGTTGACCCACGCTTTGACTACAGTATTGCCACGGTTGACCCACGCTATGCCCTCGGTATTTCTCCGGTTGACCTACGCTTTATCTACGGTATTGCCACGGTTGACCCACGCTATGCCCTCAGTATTTCTCCGGTTGACCTACGCTTTGACTACGGTATTGCCACGGTTGACCCACGCTATGCCCACGGTATTGCTCCGGTTGACCCACGTTTTGCACACGGTATTGCTCCGGTTGACCCACGCTTTGACTACGGTATTGCCACGGTTGACCAACGCTATGCCCACGGTATTGCCGCGGTTGACCCACGCTTTGACCACGTTATTGCCACGGTTGACCCACGCTTTGAGCACGTTATTGCCACGGTTCACCCACGCTATGCCCACGGTATTGCTCCGGTTGACCCACGCTTTGACTACGGTATTGCCACGGTTGACCCACGCTATGCCCACGGTATTGCTCCGGTTGACCCACGCTTTGACTACGGTATTGCCACGGTTGACCCACGCTTTGACCACGTTATTGCCACGGTTCACCCACGCTATGCCCACGGTATTGCTCCGGTTGACCCACGCTTTGACTACGGTATTGCCACGGTTGACCCACGCTTTGACCACGTTATTGCCACGGTTGACCCACGCTATGCCCACGGTATTGCTCCGGTTGACCCACGCTTTGACTATGGTATTGCCACGGATGACCCACGCTATGCTCACGGTATTGCTCCGGTTGACCCACGCTTTGCACACGGTATTGCCACGGTTGACCCACGCTTTGACTACGGTATTGCCACGGTTGACCCACGCTTTGACTACGGTATTGCCACGGTTGACCCACGCTATGCCCACGGTATTGCCACGGTTGACCCACGCTTTTACTACGGTATTGCCACGGTTGACCCACGCTTTGACTACGGTATTGCTACGGTTGATCCACGCTTTCACTACGGTATTGCCACGGTTGACCCACGCTATGCCCTCGGTATTTCTCCGGTTGACCTACGCTTTGACTACGGTATTGCCACGGTTGACCCACGCTATGCCCACGGTATTGCTCCGGTTGACCCACGCTTTGACTACGGTATTGCCACGGTTGACCCACGCTATGCCCACGGTATTGCCACGGTTGACCCACGCTTTGACTACGGTATTGCCACGGTTGACCCACGCTTTGACTACGGTATTGCTACGGTTGATCCACGCTTTGACTACGGTATTGCCACGGTTGACCCACGCTTTGACTACGGTATTGCCACGGTTGACCCACGCTTTGACCACGTTATTGCCACGGTTGACCCACGCTATGCCCACGGTATTGCTCCGGTTGACCCACGCTTTGACTACGGTATTGCCACGGTTGACCCACGCTTTGACTACAGTATTGCCACGGTTGACCCACGCTATGCCCACGGCATTTCTCCGGTTGACCTACGCTTTGACTACGGTATTGCTACGGTTGACCCACGCTTTGACCACGTTATTGCCACGGTTCACCCACGCTATGCCCACGGTATTGCCACGGTTGACCCATGCTATGCCAACGGTATTGCTCCGGTTCACCCACGCTTTGACTACGGTATTGCCACGGTTGACCCACGCTATGCCCACGGTATTGCTCCGGTTGACCCACGCTTTGCACACGGTATTGCCACGGTTGACCCACGCTTTGACTACGGTATTGCCACGGTTGACCCACGCTTTGACCACGTTATTGCCACGGTTGACCCACGCTATGCCCACGGTATTGCTCCGGTTGACCCACGCTTTGACTACGGTATTGCCACGGTTGACCCACGCTTTGACTACGGTATTGCTCCGGTTGACCCCCGCTTTGACTACGGTATTGCCACGGTTGACCCACGCTATGCCCACGGTATTGCTCCGGTGGACCCACGTTTTGCACACGGTATTGCGACGGTTGACCCACGCTTTGACTATGGTATTGCCACGGTTGACCCACGCTATGCCCACGGTATTGCTCCGGTTCACCCACGCTTTGACTACGGTATTGCCACGGTTGACCCACGCTATGTCAACGGTATTGCTCCGGTTGACCCACGCTTTGACTACGGTATTGCCACGGTTGACCCACGCTATGCCCACGGTATTGCTCCGGTTCACCCACGCTTTGACTACGGTATTGCCACGGTTGACCCACGCTATGTCAACGGTATTGCTCCGGTTGACCCACGCTTTGACTACGGTATTGCCACGGTTGACCCACGCTTTGACTACGGTATTGCCACGGTTGACCCACGCTTTGACCACGTTATTGCCACGGTTGACCCACGCTATGCCCACGGTATTGCTCCGGTTGACCCACGCTTTGACTACGGTATTGCCACGGTTGACCCACGCTTTGACTACAGTATTGCCACGGTTGACCCACGCTATGCCCACGGTATTTCTCCGGTTGACCTACGCTTTGACTACGGTATTGCTACGGTTGACCCACGCTTTGACCACGTTATTGCCACGGTTCACCCACGCTATGCCCACGGTATTGCCACGGTTGACCCACGCTTTGACTATAATATTGCCACGGTTGACCCACGCTATGCCCACGGTATTGCTCCGGTTGACCCACGCTTTGACTACGGTATTGCCACGGTTGACCCACGCTATGCCCACGGTATTGCCACGGTTGACCCACGCTTTGACTACGGTATTGCCACGGTTGACCCACGCTTTGCCCACGGTATTTCTCCGGTTGACCCACGCTTTGACCACGTTATTGCCACGGTTCACCCACGCTATGCCCACGGTATTGCCACGGTTGACCCACGCTTTGACTATAATATTGCCACGGTTGACCCACGCTATGCCCACGGTATTGCTCCGGTTGACCCACGCTTTGACTACGGTATTGCCACGGTTGACCCACGCTTTGACTACAGTATTGCCACGGTTGACCCACGCTATGCCCTCGGTATTTCTCCGGTTGACCTACGCTTTGACTACGGTATTGCCACGGTTGACCCACGCTATGCCCACGGTATTGCTCCGGTTGACCCACGCTTTGACTACGGTATTGCCACGGTTGACCCACGCTATGCCCACGGTATTGCCACGGTTGACCCACGCTTTGACTACGGTATTGCCACGGTTGACCCACGCTTTGACTACGGTATTGCTACGGTTGATCCACGCTTTGACTACGGTATTGCCACGGTTGACCCACGCTTTGACTACGGTATTGCTCCGGTTGACCCACGCTTTGACTACGGTATTGCCACGGTTGACCCACGCTATGCCCACGGTATTGCTCCGGTTGACCCACGCTTTGACTACGGTATTGCCACGGTTGACCCACGCTTTGACTACAGTATTGCCACGGTTGACCCACGCTATGCCCTCGGTATTTCTCCGGTTGACCTACGCTTTGACTACGGTATTGCCACGGTTGACCCACGCTATGCCCACGGTATTGCTCCGGTTGACCCACGCTTTGACTACGGTATTGCCACGGTTGACCCACGCTTTGACCACGTTATTGCCACGGTTGACCCACGCTATGCCCACGGTATTGCCACGGTTGACCCACGCTTTGACTACGGTATTGCCACGGTTGACCCACGCTTTGACTACGGTATTGCCACGGTTGACCCACGCTTTGACTACGGTATTGCCACGGTTGACCCACGCTTTGACTACGGTATTGCTACGGTTGACCCACGCTTTGACTACGGTATTGCCACGGTTGACCCACGCTATGAACACGTTATTGCCACGGTTGACCCACGCTTTGACCACGTTATTGCCACGGTTGACCCACGCTTTGCCCACGGTATTGCCACGGTTGACCCACGCTTTGACCACGTTATTGCCACGGTTCACCCACGCTATGCCCACGGTATTGCCACGGTTGACCCACGCTTTGACTATAATATTGCCACGGTTGACCCACGCTATGCCCACGGTATTGCTCCGGTTGACCCACGCTTTGACTACGGTATTGCCACGGTTGACCCACGCTTTGACTACAGTATTGCCACGGTTGACCCACGCTATGCCCTCGGTATTTCTCCGGTTGACCTACGCTTTGACTACGGTATTGCCACGGTTGACCCACGCTATGCCCACAATATTGCTCCGGTTGACCCACGCTTTGACTACGGTATTGCCACGGTTGACCCACGCTATGCCCACGGTATTGCCACGGTTGACCCACGCTTTGACTACGGTATTGCCACGGTTGACCCACGCTTTGACTACGGTATTGCTACGGTTGATCCACGCTTTGACTACGGTATTGCCACGGTTGACCTACGCTATGCCCACGGTATTGCCACGGTTGACCCACGCTTTAACCACGTTATTGCCACGGTTGACCCACGCTTTGCCCACGTTATTGCCACGGTTGACCCACGCTTTGACCACGTTATTGCCACGGTTCACCCACGCTATGCCCACGGTATTGCCACGGTTGACCCACGCTTTGACTATAATATTGCCACGGTTGACCCACGCTATGCCCACGGTATTGCTCCGGTTGACCCACGCTTTGACTACGGTATTGCCACGGTTGACCCACGCTTTGACTACAGTATTGCCACGGTTGACCCACGCTATGCCCTCGGTATTTCTCCGGTTGACCTACGCTTTGACTACGGTATTGCCACGGTTGACCCACGCTATGCCCACGGTATTGCTCCGGTTGACCCACGCTTTGACTACGGTATTGCCACGGTTGACCCACGCTATGCCCACGGTATTGCCACGGTTGACCCACGCTTTGACTACGGTATTGCCACGGTTGACCCACGCTTTGACTACGGTATTGCTACGGTTGATCCACGCTTTGACTACGGTATTGCCACGGTTGTCCCACGCTTTGACTACGGTATTGCTCCGGTTGACCCACGCTTTGACTACGGTATTGCCACGGTTGACCCACGCTATGCCCACGGTATTGCTCCGGTTGACCCACGCTTTGACTACGGTATTGCCACGGTTGACCCACGCTTTGACTACAGTATTGCCACGGTTGACCCACGCTATGCCCTCGGTATTTCTCCGGTTGACCTACGCTTTGACTACGGTATTGCCACGGTTGACCCACGCTATGCCCACGGTATTGCTCCGGTTGACCCACGCTTTGACTACGGTATTGCCACGGTTGACCCACGCTTTGACCACGTTATTGCCACGGTTGACCCACGCTATGCACACGGTATTGCCACGGTTGACCCACGCTTTGACTACGGTATTGCCACGGTTGACCCACGCTATGCCCACGGTATTGCCACGGTTGACCCACGCTTTGACTACGGTATTGCCACGGTTGACCCACGCTTTGACTACGGTATTGCTACGGTTGATCCACGCTTTGACTACGGTATTGCCACGGTTGTCCCACGCTTTGACTACGGTATTGCTCCGGTTGACCCACGCTTTGACTACGGTATTGCCACGGTTGACCCACGCTATGCCCACGGTATTGCTCCGGTTGACCCACGCTTTGCACACGGTATTGCCACGGTTGACCCACGCTTTGACTACGGTATTGCTCCGGTTGACCCACGCTTTGACTACGGTATTGCCACGGTTGACCCACGCTATGCCCACGGTATTGCTCCGGTTGACCCACGCTTTGACTACGGTATTGCCACGGTTGACCCACGCTTTGACTACAGTATTGCCACGGTTGACCCACGCTATGCCCACGGTATTTCTCCGGTTGACCTACGCTTTGACTACGGTATTGCCACTGTTGACCCACGCTTTGACTACGGTATTGCCACGGTTGACCCACGCTTTGACCACGTTATTGCCACGGTTGACCCACGCTATGCCCACGGTATTGCTCCGGTTGACCCACGGTTTGACTACGGTATTGCCACGGTTGACCCACGGTATGTTCACGGTATAGCTACGGTTGACTCACGATTTGCACACGGTATTGCCACGGTTGACCCACGCTACGCCCACGGTATTGCTCCGGTTGACCCACGCTTTGACTACGGTATTGCCACGGTTGACCCACGCTATGCCCACGGTATTGCCGCGGTTGACCTACGCTTTGACCACGTTATTGCCACTGTTGACCCACGCTTTGACCACGTTATTGCCACGGTTGACCCACGCTATGCCCACGGTATTGCTCCGGTTGACTCACGGTTTGACTACAGTATTGCCACGGTTGACCCACGGTATGTTCACGGTATAGCTACGGTTGACTCACGAGTTGCACACGGTATTGCCACGGTTGACCCACGCTACGCCCACGGTATTGCTCCGGTTGACCCACGCTTTGACTACGGTATTGCCACGGTTGACCCACGCTATGCCCACGGTAATGCTGCGGTTGACCCACGCTTTGACCACGTTATTGCCACTGTTGACCCACGCTTTGACCACGTTATTGCCACGGTTTACCCACGCTATGCCCACGGTCATGACACGGTTGACCCACGCTTTGACCACGTTATTGCCACGGTTGACCTACGGTATTGCTCCGGTTGACCCACGCTTTGACTACGGTTTTGCCACGGTTGACCCACGCTATGCCCACGGTATTGCCACGGTTGACCCACGCTATGCCCACGGTCATGCCACGGTTGACCCACGCTTTGACCACGTTATTGCCACGGTTGACCCACGCTATGCCCACGGTATTGCTCCGGTTGACCCACGTTTTGCACACGGTATTGCCACGGTTTACCCACGCTTTGACTACGGTATTGCCACGGTTGACCCACGCTTTGACTACGGTATTGCCACGGTTGACCCACGCTTTGACTACGGTATTGCCACGGTTGATCCACGCTTTGACTACGGTATTGCCACGGTTGACCCACGCTTTGACTACGGTATTGCCACGGTTGACCCACGCTATGCCCACGTTATTGCTCCGGTTGACCCACGCTTTGACTACGGTATTGCCACGGTTGACCCACGCTATGCCCACGGTATTGCTCCGGTTGACCCACGCTTTGACTACGGTATTGCCACGGTTGACCCACGCTTTGACTACAGTATTGCCACGGTTGACCCACGCTATGCCCACGGTATTTCTCCGGTTGACCTACGCTTTGACTACGGTATTGCCACGGTTGACCCACGCTTTGACTACGGTATTGCCACGGTTGACCCACGCTTTGACCACGTTATTGCCACGGTTGACCCACGCTATGCCCACGGTATTGCTCCGGTTGACCCACGCTTTGACTACGGTATTGCCACGGTTGACCCACGCTATGTTCACGGTATAGCTACGGTTGACTCACGTTTGGCACACGTTATTGCCACGGTTGACCCACTCTATGCCCACGGTATAGCTACGGTTGACTCACGTTTTGCACATGGTATTGCCACGCTTTGCCCACGTTACGGCCACGGTATTGCCAAGGTTTAAAAAATGCTAAAAACAAAAAAAAATAATTTCCAGATATTACTTTTTTATAGTATTTCACATAATTTGATAACCTGACGCCTATACACATTATACACCATTTTATCGCCACTAAAATTCGTAATTCGCTTCAGCGGATTTTTTCCCTATTTCGATCCGACATATTTTATGGATGTCCCCTTTATTATTACTCCGTTTTTTATAATTATACTAACATCAGCCTTGCTAGTTTTAATAACCTACACTTTCCTAAATAAAAAAAATTTTTTAAATCTATAAAACTTTTTTTAAAAAAAATTCTAAAGCCATTTTGAAAAATGAGTTTTAAATCTTAGTGATAGAACGTCCAAGGACCTAACCTGCCAGAAGACCTTTTCGACAGGACAGGCATCTGCGTACTGCCGGCAGGACGCATTTCCGCACGTTTAGCGGTCCTGTCGGCAGTACGGCACCATTGGCAACCATCCTGCCAGAAGAATGCAATTTATTTTTCTAAGAATATATCTTAATATTACTTATCGTTATATTTTTTAAATATATATTTTACAAAAAAGGGTAATTAGCCAATTGGGTTAAAAAATAAATTTTTTTAGTTACTACACAGATTTTACTTTATTTATTTTATTTAAGAGATTAATATTGAATATTGCTATTTCCAGTGTAATGCGTCGGACAGTTGAAAAAGACTGAGGCGCGAGCAGTGATGCCAGAAACCCTACGCGATTCACCCCCACCATAGCGCCAAACTTACTCTTTCCAATCTCTACTAACACAAAGACACATCACGAGTTCAGTCTCGTCGGTGTGTCTCTTTTTCGTTTTTCATGAAAGCAAGAGAAAAATGGCGCGAAATTTTAAAATGTAGACGTACTAAAATGTGATTATGAAGGAAAATGCTTTAAAAAACTTGTAAATTATTATTTAATAATTGTATAATTCATTAATTAATAATTTTTATATAATTAATTAATTACTTTTATAATTATTAAATGTAAATAAATAATTATAAATTAATAATTATAATTAAAAAATACAAATAAAAGTAAATTGCTGAAACAAAATTTAACAAGCAATTAATAATAACTTTAATTATTGTCAACAAAAAATCCATAAATTTTAAATAATCAATTATTATTATTATTATTATTATTATTATTATTATTATATTTCATTAAAAAACTCTCTAAATCTGTATTAGTAAAAAATAACTAATTACTACTATTAAATTAAAATGAAATTCCTTTTATTTTACAAATTTAAAAAATATTTATTTTGCAATTTCAAAACTTTAATTTGCTAATTTTTAAATTTATATTTCTAAAATTTGTTATTTTTCATGTTTAAATTTCATTTATTTTTATTTACAGCCAAACTGTGAGTTTAAATAATAATTCATTATTATTAACAATTTTACTAGAAAAATAATTATTAATTGCATCTGCGATTCATTTTTTACTATAATATTTGTTGTTTTTAACAAATTAAAATTTAGGGAGTATTAATTAAAAAGTAAATTAAACTCGTTTCCTCATCACTATTGAGGTAGAGTTCATGGCGCGTTTTTAAACTTTTGAGGACCAATATCAAATTAAAACATTATATGTGACACGGACAGTTAAAAGGGACCTACGACCCGAAAAAAAGATTTCGAGAAAATCGACTTCGAAGTTTACCAAGTTAGTTTTTTTGCACTGTTTTTTGTGAAAGTACCTAAAATTAAAGTGAAATTGTGAGAAAACTAATGCAGCTAGAAAGCTGCGGTTTATTGCGTTGGAAAGAGCGGCTTATTTACTATAAGAATAAATAAAAAAAGTGGAAATGGATTTTTTTGGATCGTAGGTCCCTTTTAACTGTCCGTGTCACATATGTAGTTACAATACTATTAAAACATGCAAGTTTTAGAAATATAAAAAAACATATGTAATACAAATTTCGAAAAAGTTCAGTCCTCAAAAATTTTACTCACCAAAGCAAACAAACTTTTAAAATTAAAAAGATATATTGACTATGGAGAGTACATATTTAAAACAATGTCTTCTATAAGTAATATATTCAAAAAAACTAAAAATCTTCGCCTTAAAATGGGTTAATAAGAACAAAACATTGTTCTAATGTGATCGTGGTTCCCCGACTACTGCAAAAGCGTGCAACTCTTGTCTTACCTGAAGACATTGAGCATGGACAAATATTATATGGAAAAAACTTGTTTCTGGTAATTTTCAAAATTACACATTTATAAAAATTTTAGATATTATAACCCAGAAAAATGCCTTAAAATTTTTTAATGTCTTCAATAAAGTCACACGTTTTTACAATAATCAGGCCTAATCCACAAAGTAGAGATACAAATATGTGTATTTTAACGTAGAATTTACAAAAAATAGACACTTTTAAAAAATAAGTACAAATTATTCATCAATGAAAACGTATAATTACATTTGCTTAGAAAAATTAAATCTGGTTTATGTTTATTATAAAACTAGCATAGGATACGCGCGCTAAAGCGCGCGTTCACATTCTCTTTCAATTGTTAAAAGAATACAATTATGATCACGAATTAAAATTTGAATTTTTTTATTAAATTAAAAAAAGTAGTTAATTGTATCAAAACCATTATTATCGCAGTGTTTCTAATTTTTACAAATAAAATCAAACTTATGTCAGTACGCAGTACAAACATGGCTTAACAACAATGATCATTTAATAAAAATTATAATTATTTATATTATTTATTTCCAAAAAATCTGAATTTTATTGAAAGTCCTGATTGAGAAATTAAGAAAAGAAATTATTTAAATTTTTTTACCTTTTTCTCAATACAATTTAACATTCTGTAATATAATTAAATTTTTTTTATAATAAATAAAGAAAATATATTATTTTGTATTATCAACCAAAATTTTGTTACAAAACTTTAATTTTTTTGTATAAAAAACAAAAGAAGTTTGGGTGATGTTGATTTATCAATTATTATTACAAGATTATAAATTTTTTTTTGAATGAAGAAAAGAAAATTGCATAATTTCTCTTTTCCAATGACAATGATTTTAAAAATATTCAAATTTTTCATTAAAAATAGAGAAAAAATAAAATGAAATAGAAATGAGAGAAATTTTAATTTGTTAAAAACAACAAATATTATAGTAAAAAATGAATCGCAGATGCAATTAATAATTATTTTTCTAGTAAAATTGTTAATAATAATGAATTATTATTTAAACTCACAGTTTGGCTGTAAATAAAAATAAATGAAATTTAAACATGAAAAATAACAAATTTTAGAAATATAAATTTAAAAATTAGCAAATTAAAGTTTTGAAATTAAAAAAAAAAAAAATTTTTAAATTTGTAAAATAAAAGGAATTTCATTTTAATTTAATAGTAGTAATTAGTTATTTTTTACTAATACAGATTTAGAGAGTTTTTTAATGAAATATAATAATAATAATAATAATAATAATAATAATAATAATAATAATAATAATAATAATAATTGATTATTTAAAATTTATGGATTTTTTGTTGACAATAATTAAAGTTATTATTAATTGCTTGTTAAATTTTGTTTCAGCAATTTACTTTTATTTGTATTTTTTAATTATAATTATTAATTTATAATTATTTATTTACATTTAATAATTATAAAAGTAATTAATTAATTATATAAAAATTATTAATTAATGAATTATACAATTATTAAATAATAATTTACAAGTTTTTTAAAGCATTTTCCTTCATAATCGGGGTGCTTACTTATTCCCGCTTATGAAAAAGTTCGAATTGTAATTCTATCAAAATTAAAAGTTACAAATATTAAAATGATCTAACAGACATTGAATATAATGCGATTTTATATAAAAGTTTAATTAATAAAATGAGTTTATTGTAGAATTTTTTTTAAAAAAATAAAGAAATTCTCTTATTTGCATTTACTATAATCATAAGCAAGTATGAAATTTTTTCACGCAAACTTTTAAGCGATAAAATAGTTGTTCAAGCCAATGTTTTTTTTTCGTAATTTTATAATAACTTAATTTTAAAGAGTTATAATTTTTAATTTGTATAAATAGTATTTTAACAAATGTCTGTCAAGTTTAAATGTAATAAAATATAGTTTATTTAAATAAAATGTCTTTTTTGAAAAATAATAGTTTTATATAAATGTTATATTTACTATAGAATTTTAATCAAGTGATGATATTGAATAATTTGAATACCACCTATTCCTGAAGAAGATGAAAAATAAACTGTTAAAATGGTTATTTCTTCATATATTTTTATTTTCTAGTTGACATTTATTGAAATGCTTAAATTTTAAAAATGCAAGTTAATAAACTAATTATGTTATAAAAGCTTAATTTTCTCGAATCTTTATTAACCAAAATTACTATAAAATATATTTTTTTAATGTTTATAAATTTCATATGACAAAATGTTTACTTTAACAAATGTTAATTGTAAATAATATTTATATGTGACGCGACACGAGAAAAGGGACCTATCGATAAAAAAATCATTTTTGAGTTTCTAGTCGTATTCCATAGATTTTGAGTCGCTCTTTCACGTAAAAAAATCAGAAATTAAAAATCTGAAATAGTTTAATTAATATAAAGCCCGAAAGTTGAACGTGTCCGCGTAAATACACGGGTTTTCTGCTCATGGCGTCACTTTAAACGCCCCCCCTGTAAAATTCTCTTTTGAGGCGATAGGTCCCTTTTCTCGTGTCGCGTCACATATACTATAATGACCACTTTTCCTAACGTCAAAAAACTCAAATATGAATTTCATCGAAAACATTGACTACTATTTATAATTCACATTTTTCGAACAAGTTTCCCAGCCATGATAACTGATTTATATTGGTAATAGTAGATACAGATGTCACTACTGACTATTTTCATAAAAGATTGAAAAAAATAAAAAATTTCTGCTTAAAGAGAAAGACTTTATAAAAATGTAATTATTGATGACTGAATATAAATTTGTTTATTAATTTACAGCGACTGTTTTAAATATCATTGTTTATATTTAAATGTCATATTACATTGACTTTTTTTTTTAAAGGAAAATTTAATCCGAAGTACTTTTAGCGGAAAGAAAGTTATTAAAAAGTGTTTTTTCTTTTGACTTGTAACCTAAGAATATTTTTTTTCTAATAATGCATAAAGTTAAATTTTTCTTTGAATTAAAAAAAATTGTTAAATTTTAAAATTAAATAAATAAATTATTTTACCACCTTTTTCTCTTATGAAAATACAATCTAGTTGGTACGAAAAAACTGGACTATTTTAATTGAAGCTTATTAAGAGTATTTTTTTGTTTTCTATAAGATTTTAAAAAACGAGTTAAGCCCTTTTCGAAAAGGGATTATTACTTGAATTTATTTTTCGGTTTTAGATTTCGAGATAATTCAGACATGTTTTATAAAATTACCTCTCCAGTGGTTACTCCATCTGCTCCAAAAATTTACTCGTAAATAAGCTATTGTATTTCTCAACAGTCTTCTTTGTGTTTCCACTTAAGAATACTTTATATAAAGCAAACACAAAATCCAAACAAGACTGAAATATTTTTTATTGCGGCAAATAAGTATTAACGTAATCTGTTTGACATACGCATAAATTTAGTAAAATGTTTTTGTACATTTATCACAACTAATAATTAAAATGTTTAATAACTTTATGTTTATAATATAAATGATGTAAATATTAATCAATATTTAAACCATAAATCATTAATAAATAATTAATTTATTAGTGTATAAAATACAATAATTTTGAACAATTGATTAACATAAAATACATTAATTGTGAACAGTTGATTGACATAAAATTCGATAATTGTGAACAGTTGATTAACATGGATGCACAGTACGAAAGGTACATCTCTTAACAAAAACGAATACTAATTTTTATACGAGATCAATTAAAGTGAATTACGGTTTGCGCGTAAATTGCGCTAATTCGCAAATAATAAACTATAATCATCATTGCTGAGGAATGTTGTATATTCTGGAAATGAATAAATAGGGGTCCCTGCAATTCGGACAGAAGAGTTCTCCTCTTTCTTGAAAGTCTAAACTGCATTCTTCACAAATAATATAATGTCCGCAAGGGATGAAAGTTCTTGACGCTTGCCTCTCTTGACAAATACAACAGATCGTTGGTTCATCTATGGATAAAATACATTTTATTTAATTATACTTTTTCACTTTTAAATCAATTTTTATTTCAAAATTCTACTAGATTTCAATCATTTAAATACAAAAATAAATAATTTATTGAATAATTCAATGTTCTTTAAAATTTTAATTGCCAAAAAGAATTTTATCAACTAAGTTTTAAATAATTCAATACTTTCGATGAGTTTTAATCAAAATTATTAGAATAAAATTTATTCAACATAATTGTCAGTTGAATGTTTGAAAAATTTTTTATTTAATTTTTCAAAAATTACAAATTGAAACCTTTTCAAAATTAATTTGTTTCTATAAATTCACGCTCTAGTGCTTTTAATATTCGATTGTTATATAAAATTTTAACTCAAATTCATTTTTAAATAAATGTAATTTTTATCATAAATTTAAAAAAATTTTGAACAGAATATTGAATTTGTGCAAAGAATTTTATTATTTTTGAAAATAATTAAATTTCGGCAATCATTTGTAATTTTTCTAAGATTCTTAAAATTAATAAAATATAATAATTAATAAAAACTTATTGAATAATAAAATGTTTTTTAAAATTGAATTTTTACAAAGGGGTCAAACCATTATATTTCGAATAAAGTCGTTGCGGCCTAATTTTTAAAAAAATTGATACTTTTAGAATTGAATCTGTATGATCTCTGAATAACGAAATGAAAAGAATTATATTAAAATATTTATTACTTTTCTTTAAATATGAGTGTAAACTGGAGAAGGTGCGAAAAAATGGCACTTTTTTAGCAATTAAAAAATATTTTAAACAGTATTGATAAATTCTTAAAAGTGCAAAATGATTTATTGATTCATGTTTAAAATTAGTTGAATAATTATTCTTTAATAATAAAACTTATTAAAAATATAAAAATAATAGATAAAATAGGTTTTTAAAGTCGATCCGCCAAATAACCTAATTTTGACGTTTTTATAAATTAATTACGAGAAGGTGGAATTATTGAATTAAATAATAACTCACCGAATATAGAGTATTTTTGATGAACTTTCAGAATTTCTTATCACTTTTTTAATTTTTCCTTTTAATATATAAGAAATATTGAGTTGAAAGTACGCAATTTCTGAATTGTTGCGTACTTTACAACTTAATAACTCTGTTAAAGAAAAATAAAAAAATTTGGCACTTTCACAACTTCTAAATAACAACGAAATCTATACACTCAAAAATTTTCGTTTTGGTCCCGAGAATACTTTAAAAAATATAAAGGTTTAAAAATTGCACACTTTTTCAGGTTAAAACTATTTATTTTCTTAAAATTGAAGTTGGTTTCATGTTGTTAATCACATTCCGAATCATAGTTTTTAAATTAAAAGCAAACTTCAATTTTAAGAAAATAAATAGTTTTAACCTGAAAAAGTGTGCAATTTTTAAACCTTTATATTTTTTAAAGTATTCTCGGGACCAAAACGAAAATTTTTGAGTGTATAGATTTCGTTGTTATTTAGAAGTTGTGAAAGTGCCAAATTTTTTTATTTTTCTTTAACAGAGTTATTAAGTTGTAAAGTACGCAACAATTCAGAAATTGCGTACTTTCAACTCAATATTTCTTATATATTAAAAGGAAAAATTAAAAAAGTGATAAGAAATTCTGAAAGTTCATCAAAAATACTCTATATTCGGTGAGTTATTATTTAATTCAATAATTCCACCTTCTCGTAATTAATTTATAAAAACGTCAAAATTAGGTTATTTGGCGGATCGACTTTAAAAACCTATTTTATCTATTATTTTTATATTTTTACTAGTTTTATTATTAAAGAATAATTATTCAACTAATTTTAAACATGAATCAATAAATCTTTTTGCACTTTTAAGAATTTATCAATACTTTTTTAAATATTTTCTAATTGCTAAAAAAGTGCCATTTTTTCGCACCATCTCCACTTTACACTCATATTTAAAGAAAAGTAATAAATATTTTAATATAATTCTTTTCATTTCGTTATTCAGAGATCATACAGATTCAATTCTAAAAGTATCAATTTTTTTAAAAATTAGGCCACAACGACTTTATTCGAAATATAATGGTTTGACCCAAAGCATTTTTTTCTTAACAATTTTTTTAAAATAATTCTTTTCTTTCAAAGTATGTATAGAATTAAATTTTTACAGAAATTTTATTACTTTTAAAAATAATTGAATTTTTGTGATGAATATTGTTATTTATGAAAATAATTAAATTCTTGAGAAGTATATCGCTATTTTATATAAAGAAAATTTAATTTAATTAATATTTTCTGCTATAAATTATTAAGTTATTTATGAAAATAATTGAATTATTACAAAGAATTTTATTAATTTATCAAATAATTAACTGTTTCTTAAAATAAAAAATTTACTTACTTCTATCGGTTTGTACTGCTATTTCCACCCTTTCAAATTGTGGGAGAACAGGTGCTGCATCCAAAGTTACTTTTTTGTTAGCTTCAATCGGCAATGGGAAAACAGGTGCTGCATCCAAAGTTACATTTTCGTTAGCTTCAATCGGCAATGGGAGAACAGGTGCTGCATCCAAAGTTACATTTTCGTTAGCTTCAATCGGCAATGGGAGAACAGGTGCTGCATCCAAAGCTACATTTTCGTTAGCTTCAATCGGCAATGGGAGAACAGGTACTACATCCAAAGTTACATTTTCGTTAATTTCAATCGGCAATGGGAGAACAGGTGCAACAATCAAAACTCGATTTTCTTCAACTGGTGGGAGGACAGGTGCAGCAATGAAAACTCGATTTTCTTCCAATTCAACTTCAACTTGCGGTGGGAGAACAGGTTCTTCATCCTCTTCGTTTAAACCATCATTTAATTCATCATTTAATTTCACTTCCAAAAAATGTATTACATCTTCGCAATATAAGAGAAATCCACAATTTAAAATATTTTCTGTGGTAAGAAGACTGTTGTCAAATTTCGCCCATATTAGTTTAATATTTGTCTTCTTTGTAAGGTTAGACGTTCTTGGTGATTTGCACTTTGAATAAATTTTTCGATCGATGTTTCGCTTGTCAATGAATATTCTTTCCTGAAGAACAACGATGTTTTCTGTAATAAATAGTAAAATTAATTAACGAAGCTACATATAAAAATTATTAAAAACAATCGTTTATTAATTTTTTAAAATAATAATTTTTTCGAAAGGTTGCTGCAAGTTTCCTGTAAAAAAGTTTATGCTTACTAATAAAATTCCAGACTGCCGGTTTTTCTCCAATTATCATTTTGAGTTTGGTTTCATAAAGCGAGAATGCCTCAGACAGACGGTCCGTGTCTCTAAAGACGCTTAAATTTTCAATATCAATATTTTCCAAAATTGTCATCCACTCGAGTATAAACGGTTGCAGTTGAATTCGACGATTATCCCTCATTTCATTAATTTGTAGTTCAATTTCTGCGCTGGGAAGAAGAGGCAACGACATGACATTTTTTACGAATTTGTCCATGGCATCGATATCCTCGTTTCGTTCATGTCTTGAATTTAAATGTTGCTGTAGATTGTGTCGACAAATTAATTTGTACGTGATCTAAAAAAATTTAATAAATTATAACTGTCAGTTATATTTTTATAATTTATTTTATTCACTAATTTTCTATTTCTTTATTTATTAATTAATGTATATATAACATAATAATAAAATTATATTATTCTTTATTAACCACTTTTCTTTCTTAATGTAACAGTGATTATTTGGAAATTTAATTAATTTTATTTTTTTATTACTCTATTTATTAATTTTCTTTTTTCATTCGTTTATATTTTATTACAAGTTTAATATTATTCTTTATTAATTTTTTTAATAATTGAGGGCGTGGATCGGATAACTGCCTGTAGCGCATGGCTGAAAGGGACTATAACATTCAGACATCAGTGAGAGGCCTAGAGGCGCTCACTGTTGTGTGAGTGGTATAGTCCCTTCATAATCGTAAAAGCATCCTTCCACAGTCACATCTTCAAAGACGGATTGTAGTGCTGTGTTTATAACTCCGTTAAATGGACCAATTACTGTTTCCATATCTAACTCCGGTATTAGATCCTTCAACGTTAGAAGTAGTGTGCGGTATGACTCCAAACTATCGCGAGACATTAAAATCCATATAATGGAGAGAACCTAGAAAAAAGTGTAACAATTCAATTTTACAAAATTTCAATTATTCTGATATTTTTCAATTAAATATATATTAGAAGTGCGATTCCACGTGAGATATTACTTTACATTTATTTATTATTAAATAATAATTCAGTAACTTTTGAATATCCAGATGGAATTGAATGAAACAAATACTAAAAAAAACTTTGCTGTATTTTTGTTAGGATCACGAAAAAAACTCTGACCACGCGAAATATTTTTATAAGCATAATATCAATAATTTTTTCCGTTCTTTTATGTTGAAATTTAAAAAAAAAGAGTGAAGTGTTTTGGTTAAGATGGAAAGGAGATATAACGATTTCAAAATTTTGTCATCTCAAAAACTACTGAATATTTTGACGTTATATTTGGTGAAAATATTTATTTTTATGTGTACATTAAAAGTCCAGAATTTCATTGCAATTGGCTTACTTATTCTAAGAAAAGTAAAATCTCACTTGGAATCGCGCAGAAAATAAAAATTAAAAAAAAATTATTTAAAGTAAAATTCAAATAAATTTTTTCAAAAATATTAATTCTTTTAATAGAATTATTAATTAAAAGTATGAAAGATTAAAATTTTTAAAGATTTCCATATAAAAGCTGTTCAAATATTAAAAATGTATGTACTTACGAAGCTTTTGTCGCTGTAAACAGACATTACCCAGATAGCACGTAATCTTGCAGCAAGCTTGTGGCAAGCTTACCGCGTAAGATTGTCAATATTGCGTAGCAAGCTTGCGGCAATATTGTGGAAAGCTTCAAATGTCCCACCTACAGGAAGCTTGCCGCGTAAGGGGCCGTCCATAAACCACGTAGCCCCATTTTTTTGGGAATTTTGACCCCCCCTCCCCCCATGTAGTACGCTATTACATGTATTAGCGCCATTTTTTCCTCTTGTCGTAGTCAATTACTTGACCCCCCCCTCTCCCTCATGAGGCTACGTGGTTTATGGATGGCCCCTAAGCTTGCGGCAATATTACCTTGTAAGCTTGCTGTAATATTGCACGGCAATAATGCAGCAATATTGCCTTGTAAGCTTGCTTTAATATTGCACGGCAATATTGCCACAATGTTGCACTGTAAGGTTGTGGTAAGGTTACACGTAAGGTTGTTGTAAAGTTGAGGTGAGGTTGTGGTAAGTTTTCAAATTATGGAAAAAAATTATCAAAATAATTAATAATTTAAATAATTAATAAATATTAATTAAAAAAATGAATTTTGTTGCTCTTCTATATTTTTGAAACCTAACATGAAACAGAAAATTTTGTAAACAAATTTGGTGGCACTGGGATTCGAACCCGGGATCGACGCGCATAAACCTAACACCCTAACTAACTGAGCTAAGTGGGGAACTGAGACAGAGAAAATTAATTTTGCTTTTAAACAGTCAGCTATATTCTTGGTACACCTTAAAAGCAAAATTAATTTTCTCTTTCTCAGTTCCCCACTTAGCTCAGTTAGTTAGGGTATTAGGTTTATGCGCATCGATCCCGGGTTCAAATCCCAGTGCCCCCAAATTTGTTTTCAGAATTTTCTGTTTCATGTTAAGTATCAAAAATATAGAAGAGCAACAAAATTCATTTTTTTAATTAATATTTATTAATTATTTAAATTATTAATTATTTTGTTAATTTTTTTCCATAATTTGTAAACTTACCACAACCTCACCTCAACTTTACAACAACCTTACGTGTAACCTTACCACAACCTTACAGTGCAACATTGCGGCAATATTGACGTGCAATATTAAAGCAAGCTTACAAGGCAATATTGCTGCATTATTGCCGTGCAATATTACAGCAAGCTTACAAGGCAATATTGCTGCAAGCTTACGCGGCAAGCTTCCTGTAGGTGGGACATTTAAAGCTTGCCACAATATTGCCGCAAGCTTGCTCGGCAATATTGGCAATTTTACGCGGTAAGCTTGCCACAAGCTTGCTGCAAGATTACGTGCTATCTGGGTATTGTCATTAATTTTTGGCATCCGATGTTCATCGGATATTGTTTCGTTGTCTCGGAAATGAAAAAATATTTTTTTCCTATTACTCTCCTTACGAAAGGCGGCTCCAAAAGTATTAGAGAATCATTTTCAGGAGTTGAATAACAATTAATGGAGCCATGCAAATGACTCTTTAAATGGCCCCAAGCGTCAGAATTTAAAATTTCTCTTAATTCGATGAAGGATGGAACTCTAACATCGTCTGGAGGCACGTTGTTGTTCCTCATTCGATTCATGTTCGATTGCACTTGATTAAAGGAAATCCGTTGATTTGCATTCGGATGGCTGAAAAATAAAATTTATATATTTATTTTTATTTATACAATACACTTTTTATAAAGAAACACTGGATAAACATGTAAAAGAAAAAACTACACTGTAAAAAATCCTAACAAATATTTTGCCAGTCAAGGGAAAAGTGCTGTAAAAAAGATCTGTAAATTCAGATTTCTTATCCTTATTTTCACGCAAGCCAAGCTTAAATTAAGACTGGCATTACTTTCAGGACTTGTTTAATTTCAGATAGTCCCTAAAATAAGATTTACTTTTTACTGTGTAATAATAATCCAGTATCTTTTTAGCATATTTTATAATATCAAAAACTTTGAAAAAGTGTTTAACATTTTATTTATAATGAAAATTGTGGAACAATTCATGGCGGGAAATTTAAATTAAATACTAAATAATATTATAATAAATAAATTATCTAATTTATTTTTATTTATACTGTAAAATATTAATAAATAATAGTCAATATCAATAATTAAAATAATAAAAAATTATTATAATTTTATTAATTTGAATTTCCCGCCATGAATTGTTGCACAATTTTCATTATAAATAAAATGTTAAACACTTTTTCAAAGTTTTTGATATTATAAAATATGCTAAAAAGATACTGGTTTAATATTATATACCAATAAACACCATTAAATTAATATTAATGGTTGTAAATTCAATTTTTCTTTTTTTCTAATGCATTTTTACTCAATATCGGCCCAGTAACCAGGCAGCGCCACCAATGGCGACGGTCAACAGTATGGTTAGTTTCAACTCGAGAGTGTCAGCCCCGTGCGTTGCGTTGATTTTAGCATGTGTTGCCATAGCAACCTGACGCATTCTCAGACGCAGACTTTTTGGAACCTATTGGAGAAAGGCCTTAAGCTGCCACTACAATTGGGAAAAAAATTGATAAACGCTCGACGCAGACACGAAACGCGAGAAAAATACATGGTAATTTCTCGCGTTTCGCGTATTACTTTCTAATTGTAGAGGCAGCTTTACGCCCTTTCTCCAATAGGTTCCCAAAACTCTGCATCTGCGTCGGTTGCTATGGCAACATATGCTAAAATCAACGCGACGCAGTCATTTGCAGACTTACGCAGAGTTTTGGGATCCTATTGGAGAAAGGCCTTTCTTAAAATTTTAGCATATGTTGCCATAGCAACCGACGCAGACGCAGAGTTTTGGGAACCTATTGGAGAAAGAGCATAAGGCCTTTCTCCAATAGGTTTTAAAAAGTGTACGAATGACTGCGTTGAGTTGATTTTAGCATGTGTAGCATGTGCTATAGCTAACCGACGCAGACGCAGGCGCAACGCAGAGTTTTAGGAACATATTAAGCTGCCTCTACAATTAGAAAGTAACACGCGAAACGCGAGAAATTACCATGTATTTTTCTCGTGTTTCGCGTCTGCGTCGAGCGTTTATCGATTTTTTTCCTAATTGTAGAGGCAGCTTTAGAGAAAGGCCTTAAAATTCACAAGAATTCCTGCGCCATCTATAGACCGCGGTTGTAGTATCCACAAACGGCTGAGTTTGGGAAATACACTGTGACGTTATCATCGAATGTACTCCTTTTAACCTTAAAATATAAAATTCTCTAGAACTATACTTCAACTACAAAACGCAGGGAGATTCAAATTATCTTGTATTATTAATTAATAATTAATTAATATGATTTCCTTTCGTTCTCACGAGAAATTGGGTATAGAATATACTATTAAATTTTATTTATTTTCTGACAAAGAATTCATTATCCTAAAACTAAATCTAAACACAAAATATTTTAATTATAGCACTTATTGATTTCAAAGAAACTCTTGAAGACCCTTCTGTTAAAAACCTCTCCAAAATACGAAAATGTTAACACGAGTTTAAAGTTACAGATAATGCATTCTTGTGTCGCCTGACCAATAGATTCTAGGAATAGAGTATAATGAAAACTAAGTCTCAACCTGTGAAAAGGTCTTTGCTTGAGTTTGAGGGGTGGAAGACGTGTACGTCATTCTATCCCCTCTTTTAGAAAGATCCGCAGAGGGGAAGATAGCGAGGGTCCCCGAGAGTGAACTTGCCAAAAGACAAATAGAACAGCATTTTACTGTTTATTAACCAGAACTTATCTTTAATTCTCTTGAGAACAAAAATAACTTTTTTTATTTTGTCTATTTTAGTCTTAATTATTGAACATCTTTGTTTAAAACCGTACTTTTTTCTAATATTAAACAAATAAATACAGTGTGTCTTTAATTGAATTGTTTAATTCAAATTCTACCGCCAATATCCTACCTGAAGGTGACTACTTCAGTAGTCGAAGTAAAACCGAGTCCGCCCTCTTTTATATTATGATAACCTAACCTTGGACGTGACAACACAAACCAGAGCTGCGCGTGCCACAAACTTTAGCAGACGAACAAGAAGACTAGAGACAGGAGAACCAACTCGAGTATAATGGAGAGTCCACAATAGGGTTAGAAGCGCGTTGATAGAAGCGCGTTGGTCACATGATCTCCATATACAATACATACCAACGCGCTCTACCAACGCTCTTCTACCGACGTTCACAAACCCTATTCTGGACTCTCCTTTACCGAAGGCCACGATTTAAGGGGCTTTCTACAACAGCTTTTTTTATCGACAAGAGTAAAATGCACCATGTAAAATAGTGTGAAAACGTTGCGCGCGCAACGTTTTTACACTGATTTCGATGAAAAAAAAGCTGTTGTAGAAGCAGCCTTAACGAACGACTAGGCGTACTACCCCGAGGCGCACTAGTATTCTGCGCAGCCCACGTGACACCACGTGATGTGGATATTCTATCTGAGAGCAGAAAGCTTATGTTGTTATTAAGAAGACTAAGTCTTTTAGTTTATTATTTAAAGAGAAAAGTGTAATTAATATTTTCAATAAGTGCAAAATTTTTACAGAAAATGTGAGAAGTGTATTTAAGTTATGTTTTTGACACAATTTTATTTATTTTTGTTATACAATTGTATTTGAGGTTAATCACAACCTCCAAGAGAGGAATTTTTCTCGATTCATTACTTTTAATTTTACATATTAATGTAGTAATTTATGTGGCACAGGACTTCCTGATAAATCAATTATTATCCTTTTGATTTTGCGTTTGTAATTGTACACTTTATTTTATGCGGCAGCTTTTTTAATCTTTTTAAAATCAACTGTCACAGAATCAAGAAAATTGTAAACAAAACAAACACACATTAACTTAAGATACACAGATAGAATTTATACAGTTATGCATGTGTTAGCCGGCGTAGAACTAACTGGATTTTCTTTATTTTTTTAGAATTCAAATCACGATTAGTTTCTGATTTTTTATTGTGTAATAGTTTTTTTAGAACAGTGTTCTTTTTGCGATTAATTTCTTTGTTTAATTTTATAACCTTGTCTTCTATGGATCTTTCCTCCATTCTCATATTTTTCGCAGCTGACATCATCCCTCGTGCGACTAGAGCTCCTTGAAGATCATTTTTTCTTAAAGCTTCGTCCAACTGTATTTCAGCTTTGTTCATTAAAGTGTCGAAACTATTTTTTGTGAAATCATTTTTTGTTTTTAACTCTTTTAAATTAATTTCGAGTTCCTTCACACTTAAATTGATTGTCTCTGCACTGAGAAAAAAGAGAGCACGTTGCAGCACATTTTCGATTATTGTTACGCGACTCAGCCCTGAGTTCCGCTGCACACTTTTCTGGGGCGCGTAGCGCGCCCCAGACTTGAGGTTTTTTAAAAGAAGTGTGTAACACGCTCGTCTGGGGAGCGCTACATGCCCCACAAGTGTTGTAGGAGAACTCAGGGCTGAGTCGCGCAACAATACTCGAAAATGTGCTGCAACGCGCCCTCTTTTTTCTCAGTGTGTTTTTTAAATTTTCCTTCTCTAGTTCAATTCGTCGCTTTTCTTTCTCTTCAGCTGCAGCATTTTCTTCTTTTTTCTTTTTTTCATTTTCCAGAAATTCCACATACTTTTGACGCGCTGAATGAGCTTTGGTTATCAAATCGTCTGTAATTGGAAGAAGATCGAGATTATTTTTAAACATTTTTGTTCCATCGTGAATTGTCAGTCGCCCATTTAAAGTTCGTTCATTCATCTTGGTCTTGTCTTTTGTTAATGTTAATTTTGATTTGGAAAATCCCCTTTCCACATCCGCATTACCATGAGATAAGCACAAACAAGCTTTGACAACCTTATTAATTAAAGGATATTTGTAATCGTTGTTACAATTTTTTTGACTAAAAATATTCTTCTGCCAATAATGGTCAATTCGTTTAGACTTTTGCAATTCTGGTAATTCATCTAACTTTAAAAGATTCCATTCATCGGCTAATTTAGTTAACGAAACATCTTGAAGTGATAGTTGGTCTGCAATTTTACAAATATGTTTAGTACTATTTTTATTTGGAATTCTTTTTGGTTGCAAACATCGATGCTTGAATGAGGATAAGCTTTGAACGATGATTTTTTTAAAAGATATAGACAAGCAGTCTTATAATGCTCTCGAACTTTCGTTAAGAAAATTAGTTTTCTTTTTCAGTGATGTCTTCTAAATTCTTTTTCATCTTCATTTAAATTATATGAACTCATACAAAAACTGGATAACTGGAAAGTAATGTATTGCAAACCATATAATATGACAGCTCAACCATTGTGCTCGCTCTGCATGCTGCTGCCCTCTGTTGGCGACTGGCTGTAAAGTCCTTCTTGTATATACTGTTGTATTATACATTACTTTCAATTTTTCATTTTTTTACAACCGCGTTTCAGCATGGATTTAAACAATCTCCTCAATTATTATATTGTAATAAATAGAAAATACTTTTTTCCATTGTACATTGGCAAATTTTGGAAAAAATGTCTGTGTTAAGAGTAAAATGTGTATTGGAAAATGTTTATTTATCAATTTCACATCATTTAAACTATTCAAACCAGTAGTGCCGTTTCTGCTTTCGGGCAATGGCGATACCTAGAAATTTAAGAGATCTTCGAACACTCATAATCAGTGTAGTGATAACAATGTTGATTAGTAATTAAAAACCCTAATTTAAACAGACCGTAAAAAGTAAACAAACTGCAATTCAATTTTTAATGTTCAGCGTTGGCACTTATACTAGCGTAGCGCTGCGTATATACGGCCATGACCTGGTGACTTGTGAAGATAGCTTAAAGCCTGTGAACAGAGTAAAGTTTGGCGGCGCGAACGCCAACCGACCACGGTGTGCACGGCAACACAGCCGGAGAGCTAATAATAGCAATCCGTCTACGTCCCCGCGAAACAATGAAATTCGAGTAGATAAATATGTTTAAATTATAAAATGTAAAAGCGTGAAATTAAAGAAAGAAAGTAAACAATTATATTTTAATATTAGCGCGTTTTAGAAATCTAAAAACATGAGAGACGACTCTTGGATTAGGATTAGTGAGAAATTGTACACTACAAAATGAAGGGGGACATTTTAGAGCTCTTGAAAGGGCTCTAATTAAGTCTGGGCGAAATAAATCAAATCTGGGACAAGACCAAAGAATGTGATCGAGATCTTCATCAATATTTGGACAGTGTGGGCAATCGCCACACTGAATATAATTTTTCCTAGCGAGGCTAGCACCGAGGTTATAGTGGTTACTTCTTGCACGACAAATAGAAGTGATCCAGAGTCTGCGAGCCACGAAGTTCGCAAACCATGGTTTTCTTCTGGGTTGGTAAAAACATTGCGTGTATTTAGCACCTTTATTTCTGCCTACATCCAGAAAGTATGAGTTGCAGCTATCAGATAGCTGTTTTCGAGCAAGACAAAAGAAGTCAGAGTAAGGTAGAGGTATGTTTAGTTGTTGAGGATTGGTGGATGCGTCCTTCGCCGCCCTGTCTACTTCCTCGTTTCCATCAATACCTGAGTGACCAGGTATCCAAACGAGGGTAGATAGATGGACGATTTAAATTAGAAAGAATTTTTAAGCGATTTCTGATAGCAAAAATTATATAGGATTTAATTTTATAGATGTTTTTAGAAGCTAAATTTTTAAGAACACTAAGAGAATCTGAAAAAATAACCGTATTAGAAAGATTGGAATTTATAATGTAATCTAAAGTAAATAAAATTGCAAAGGCTTCAAGAGAAAAAATTGAAGCATGATTTGAAATTTTAAATTTAGAGGTAAGGTTTAAAGAGGGACTAACAAAGGCGCATCCAGCCAAGTGTTCCTTTGCTGATTTGGAACCATCTGTAAAAAAGAAAATGTGATTTGGAAAGTTAATGTTGGATAGATCCTTAAATAATATTGAAGGTTTAGGAGAGTTTTGGAGTGATTTGCCCCAATTAAGAATAATTTGGGGAGTAAATAAATGATCCTCAAAGAGGAATTCAAAGTAAGGATCAATATCCCTACTTCTGATTAATTCGCTGTAAGGTTTCGATTTTTCGAAGGCAATTAAAAGAGGAAAATTAAATTTGATGTTAGAGTCAATAGTGAGTCGAGAGAGTTCTGCAAGTTTAGTCGGGAGAGGATGAGTGGAATTTGAATAAACTCTATAGAGATATGTTTTAGCAAGGTAGTTGAATCTACTTCTTAAAGGAGGTTCACAACATTCTGCAAGCATTACGTTAATTGGGGTGCTCTGTCTGTAGCCTATGGCTAGTCGCAGAGCTTGGTTACGAATCTTTTCTAATCGCGAAAAGTTTTTATGAGATTTAAAGTTTGAGCTTTGTGAACCATAATCAATAGGACTTCTAATTAGTGAGTCAAAAATACGAAGTAAAAGTTGAGGATCTGCTCCCCACCAGGTACCTCGAAGCACTTTTAGTACATTTAAAATTTTTCTACTTTTATCACACAAATAGTTAAAATGAGTATCAGAGGAGGAAGATTGATGAAAGTATGTGCCGAGATACATAACTGAAGGACATGGTTTAATGATATGGTTATTTAGAGATAATGTAAGAGTTGGATCATTTAGGTCAAGTTTTTTATTGCTAAAGATAACGAATTTGGTTTTGACTGGGCAAACTTCCAGACCTCTCTCAGACAAGTGATCCGAAAGGGAGTTGAGACTTTCTTGAAGGGAGTTAATTATTTGATTTAAATTTGGGGAACGACATGAAACTGATAAATCATCAGCAAACTCGTAAATTTCACAATCAGCGGGAATGATAGTATTCAAATTTCTAGTATATATTGCAAAATTAATTGGACTAAGAATGCTACCTCGTGGAAGGCCGACAGTGCTAGTTCTTGGACCAATAACCATGCCATTAATCTTGACATATATGTTATAACATTTTATTGAGTTGTATATAAAACGAGATATTGATTCCGGAATGCCAATTGATTTAAGATCTTCTACTAAAATATTTGGAACAACACTGGGAAAAGCGCCCTTTATGTCTAAAAAGAGAGCACCAACAAATTCACGATGAGCTAAGCCTGACCAAATTTCTGTCGAGATTAAGGCAAGGTTATCCGTACAAGATCTGCCCTTCCGAAAACCGAATTGATAAGGGCTAAGGATTTTATCGCGTTCTATAAGCCAAGTGAGTCTATTATATATAAGTTTTTCTGCGACTTTGAAGAGACAAGAGGCTAAAGAAATAGGACGAAATTTACCAGGTGAAGATGAAGATTTTGGAAGGAAAAAGATAAGAAAGTTGTTCCACGAAGAAGGAAAACTACCGCTGGAAATGATTTTATTAATGATTGATAAGAGGGGTGAAAGGGACTCTTCTGGAAAATGTTGAATAATATTAAAATCAATTTTATCAAGGCCTGGAGAGGATTTAGTTTTGCAAGATTTAATTACTATTGAGAGTTCTGATAAAGAAAAGGGTGATTCAAGAAATAGATTATTATCAAAGTTATTGGGAAAGTTGTCGTAAAATACCGTAGTGGGATATAGATCATCCACAAGGGAGTGAAGTTTATCTATTGTTTCTCTGTCTGCTGAGCATGAAGCTGTTGCAGGTTGCGTAAATCGGTTTTTAAAAGACTTTATTATGCCCCATATTTTTGTTAAAGGAGTGTGTCTGTCCAGGGAATCGCAGAAATTTTTGAAAGATTGGCGTCTAGCCTCACTAAACGTGCGTTTAGCTATGGCTTCCGCTTTTTTATAATTAAGAAAATTGGAATAATTAGCTAACTTTTTGTAATTTTTAAGAGCTATTTTTCTATTATTAACGGCTTCATCGCATTTATTGTCCCACCAAGGTGCAGGAACAAAAGGTTTTCTTGGAGAAGTAGCATTCTTATTTGTGGGAGTGTTTTTACGTTGAGGACATGCTGTTTTAATTGACATGTCAACAAGTTCTACAAAACTATTATAATCAGAGATAGGATTGTCAGTGTATAAAACATCAGAGTTTGATTCTACAGATGAACGCAGTGTAGTAGAGAAGAGGGTCCAATTTATTTTTCTTAAATTATATTTGTGAGAGGAAAAGGATGCTATTGGAATTGAGATGCCCAACGACGAAAGAATAGGAAGATGATCACTACCTAAGGAATCGTCAAGGACATTCCAGGAAGAGGAAGTAAAGAGGTTTGAAGAGACGAAAGTAAGATCCAATGCAGATCCATTGTAGGGTGGTCGACCTACCGTGGTAGGTGAACCATCATTTAGGAGGATAAGGTCCATCTCATCCAGTTCTTCACATAAGTTACGCGCGTTGGGGCAGACATAAGAGCCTCCCCAAAGAGTGCTATGGCAATTAAAATCACCTCCGATAACAACGGAGTTGAAACCAGAATTTTTAATTGAGTTGAAAAAACGTTTCCAGTAATTGAGGGGGGTTTGTTTACCAGGAACTCTATATACAGAAACTATTAATAATTCACCCAAGGAAGAGTTAGTTGAGACAGCAAGTATCTCAAGTTCGTCTTCCTGAGTAAAAATTGTTGAAATTTTTGAAAATATTAAGTTTTTGCGAATGGCGATTATGAGACCGCCACCCTTATTTATTATTCTATCGTTTCTAATAATATTAAAGTGTTTTAAATTAAGATTTTTATCTGGTTTTAAAAAAGTTTCGGAAAGAAGAAGGATGTCGAATTTATTTGAGAGACTTTGAATTTCCGGAGTCTTTTTAGAGACACCTCGGCAATTCCATTGCAGAATATTTAATTTAGACAATTGATCCATTGTTGTTGTTATTTACGGGATTAAACAGTGAAAGAATATTTTCAGTAATAGTATTAAGCAAACTTTGATTGTGTTTAACTTTTTCCGGTGAAGAACTTAATGAGAGTTGCTTGACATGATCTTTGATCATGGAGATTAGTGTTGAGGAGAAGGATTCAAGGTTGGATGTTTGATCGGTTGTGAAAGTTGTTGGAGCATTGGACAAGGAATGAGAAGAATAGAGTGCAAAACCATTAGGAAGGTCACTACTGTCTCTGCCATTGTTCCATTGTGTTGCGAAGAAGGAGTTGGTTCTTTTCCGTGTTTGTGATATGCCAATTTTCGGTCGGTTGGCACGCGGTAAAGAAACGTTGACTTGGTCGTGCTCAGCAGCACAAAAACCCGAAGACTTTCTTTCCACTACACTATATATAAAAACAAATTCAACTGCGCTTAGAAAGCAAAAACACGATTCACAGGAGACGGCAATATGCACAAATAGCGTAAACTTTCATTACGAATGTAACACACGATGCGCACGGTAACACCGCTCGCGAGGAACTCCCTAAACAAACTGCAGACATTTCTAGCATTATGCGCAATCGCGAACGCCATATTTGAAAAACTCACTGCCCAGTAATATGGCGCTTAGTCGTTCAATTTGTCACAACAGGAAATAGCCCTATACTACATCCAGTTATATATATAGAGATCAGTGTATTAGAGCCTCGACAAATGGTATTTTACAAACAATGTCTTTTATATTAATTATTTAATATATAATTTATTTTTCTTAACGAAATTATAAAAGCTTAGATACTCCTCTTACTTAAATTCGAGGGGGAATTTACTAGTAAAAATAGTGTACACTTGACTATCTATTCCACTTATTATTATTATTACCAAACATTTTAAGTATTACCAAGTATTACTAAGTATTATCAATTATTACCTATTATTTCCAAAATATTCCCGCATTCAAATATTGATATTATTGCTTTATTATTATTTATTACTCATATATTATTCAGTATTAAGCTTTATTACCAATTATTTTTTCCAGTGGAAAAGAGATCTGAATGACAAATTCACTTAGATCCTTTCCTCACCATGCAAACATTTTTTATTCATTAATTATTAGATTATTAAAATATTCAATATCAAATAATTTTATTATAATTCAGTTTATTACTTTGGAACATTGTATTTTCTTTTTTCACTACTGAAACATTTGCAAATTCTTATAAATTTTTATAAAATTCATTTTAAATAAATTCTATTTATTAATTTTACATAACGAATTATTCAGACATTAAATTATTTTCAATATGAAATTTGTAAATCTTTGTTTGTTACCAATAATTTGTGATAATTGAATAAAAAATTTAGGAGATTGTTATATTTTTTTCAACAAAATTATATGAAAGTAATATTATATTTGAATTGAATACCAAATTAAATTGGTAATAAATTAAAAACAAATTAATTATTCTGATTTAAATTTTTGCAATATAGATAAATTTCTTAAAGTTTACAGTAAAGTGAATACTATTTTTTAGATAGATCCATTTTCCACAATGTTGTTACTATGGAGTTAAAAATCATTTTCTCTTTTTTTGACTTTTTGCTTCAAGATTCTTATGATTTTATAGAATTTAAAATTTTTTTTCTTTTCTTATTTGTCCCCTCAGAAGGTTTTTCTTCTTTATCAATACATTTTATGTATTTTACCAAATCGATTGTTTATAACCTATATCTTAAAAAGTTGAAAGTCGAAAAGAGATAGATTCTTCTTCCACGATAGAAAAATTTTAATTATAATGTTGGGTATTATAATATTAATAATTATACAATTTTTATTGCGAAATTTGAAAAAGAATATGTAATAGTGTCTATTTTTCTATACAGTTAAAATTTGATAAAAAATAAGTTAGATAATAAATAAAATTTGCTATACTACAGCATCAACTCCCGCGCTATATTTGAATAAGTGTATTAAAATTTTAATTAATTTGAGGTTTTTGTTTTGATTTTCTTTAAATTTTTAAAATACAGTGGAACCTCGATTATCCGAACCTCTGTTATCCGAACCGAAAATCATTTTATCCGAATTTCTATTATCCGAACTTTTTTTTGGCTATCCAAATTTTAAAATTTATTTTCTCTATTTATTTTATTATTTTTGTTTATGTTTATGCCAAAAAAGTCTTAAAAAATCATATATTCTGTGTTTTAATCATATATTATTAAAAATTAATATATATATTTACATATATCGACGCCTCCTGACGAGATAATATTATTTCAAACGTCAGTTCAGTATGAATCTATCTCAAAAACAAATGCAAGGGAATGTTAACTCACAAAGGACCCCGCAGGATTTACATTAGTTTTGGCTCTCAGTCGATTTTTTTTAAATTTTGGGGTTTTATAGCTTTTTGCATTCTGAACAACTTTTTCCTTTGTAAAATTGCTGGATATGGAGCTGGTTTTAAGATACAAGCAATTGAAACCCTTGAAATGGTCTTTTGCGGTAACTACTGGAATATCAGATTTGAATAGATTAAAAAGGATTAAATATTGTAGAATAAAGAGAAAATTACATTATTGTGTACTTGAAGTTTTATAAATCTAAAAATAAACGGTAATGACTCATATAGAGTGTCCACACTTAAGCCCGCAACTCTTAGTATTTATATTCTAAAAAACTAATATTTATGAATCAATGTCCGGTAAGTTTTTTTAAAAAATGTAATTCAAAGACAATTACAACTAATAATAAGACAATAGTCCTAAAGATATAAGGCTGATATTGTCATTTGGAAAGTCAATTCTCTCGCATGTTATAAGAGTGTACCCCTAAAACAATTCTACGCATCTTTCTAAAGATAAAAGTGTTTTTTACTGCATGAAGAGTGAGATGAAGGGGTTGATTTTTAATTATAAAGGTTATTCCTTAACAGTAATTATGTGGCCATCACGTAAAGCTATACTTTTTAGGTGAGGATGTCATTTTCAATACTAGCTGTCGTTAGTGCGACGCTCAATCTCTCAATATCAATCATTCAATCATTTAATATTTTAATCTTTCAATCATTCAATTATTCAATCTTTCAATCAATCGATCATTCAATCTTTCAATCATTCAATTATTCAATCTTTCAATTACTCAATCAATCAATCTTTAAATCATTCAATCTTTGAATCACAATCTGTCAAACACAATCTCTCAATCTCAATCTTTAAATCATTCAATATTTCAATCTCAATCTTTCAACCTTTTAATATTTTAATCTTTCAATCATTCAATCATTCAATTATTCAATCTTTCAATCACATTCTCTCAAACTCAATCTCTCAGTCTCAATCTTTCAATCATTCAATCTTTCAATATTTTAATCTTTTAATCTTTCAATCACAATCTCTCAAACTCAATCTCTCAATCTTTCAATCACAATCATTCAATCTTTCAATCTTTCAATCACAATCTCTCAGTCTTTCAATCTTTCAATTATTCAATCTTTCACTCCCAATCTCTCAATATTAATCTCTCTATCTCAATATTAATCTCAATATAAATTCCAATCTTAGTAAACTGCCGTAAGGCAGTTGTCCAGAACTGCTTGAAAAAGTGCTACTTTATTTGACCAAAACAGGACCCGAAAAGACACTTTTTCATGTCTATAACGAAAAAATATTATTGTCTTATTAATAGTCTTTGATTACATTCTTAAAAAAACTTACCGGACATTGATTCATAAATATTAGTTTTTTAGAATATAAATACTAAGAGTTGCGGGCTTAAGTGTGGACACTCTATATGAGTCATTACCGTTTATTTTTAGATTTATAAAACTTCAAGTACACAATAATGTAATTTTCTCTTTATTCTACAATATTTAATCCTTTTTAATCTATTCAAATCTGATATTCCAGAAGTTACCGCAAAAGACCATTTCAAGGGTTTCAATTGCTTGTATCTTAAAACCAGCTCCATATCCAGCAATTTGACAAAGGAAAAAGTTGTTCAGAATGCAAAAAGCTATAAAACCCCAAAATTTAAAAAAAATCGACTGAGAGCCAAAACTAATGTAAATCCTGCGGGGTCCTTAATACAAGACAATTTTATTTCATTCTTCAATTCAAGATAATGCTATCTCAAGATCCAATGCAACAAAATGACAACTAAAAGTGTAGCATGAAATATATAATTCCCTCTCGAAATATGTGTAATTAATTATAACTATTTCATCTCAATTACTATATTTAAATACTTTTTAATTAACAGTGCATGAAATAAATTTTTATCGAATTTTTACTCATATAACCTAGTCTGAAAATAAACATGTTTTACAATTGCATACAAAAATTTAATACAAATAAATATCCACTTACAAAATACTTTTAATTGTCAAATCCATTTTAAAGAAAAGCACTTTTTGTAAAAGAAGCTAAATTTGTTTTTAATTCGATATTAATATAATATTTAAATAATTCTAAATGTAAATAAGAAAATTCATTTTTATTTTGGAAGTCTAATTTATTAATCATATTTATTATTTCTGTTTGCTAATTATTTATTTAAATATTTTTATTTATTTATTATATTAGTCAAGCATCGTCACTTCGAACACAGTCAAAAATATTGTATTTGTACCAAAATTTTTTGTGAATTAGTAAAACATGATTGTTTTGAGACAAGGAAATGTAGGTGAACATTCGATTATAATTTATTTAATATAATATTCATTAATAAAAAGTATTTAAATATATTAATCGGAATTAAATGGTTATAATTAATAACACATATTTCGAGAGGGAATTATATATTTCATGCTATACCTTTAGTTGTCATTTTGTTGCATTGGATTTTGAGATAGCATTATCTTGAATTGAAGAATGAAATAAAATTTTCTCGCATTAATTTGTGAGTTAACTTCATCTTGCATTTGTTTTTGAGATAGATTTATACTGAACTGACGTTTGAAATAATATTATCTCGTCAGGAGGCATCGATATATACTTATATATCTTTAAAAAATATATTAAATTAAATAAATATAGTTCAACTGTCCAGTTTTTTTACTTTAATTATGAATAACATTAAAACCTCTATTATCCGAATTTTCGATTATCCGAATCAGGCCTTGCTTAGGTTAGTTCGGATAATCGAGGTTCCACTGTAATTACATCGTAATACCGCATTATTACCAAATATTACCATGTACTACCAAGTATTACCAAGTATTACCAGGTATTACCAAGTATTACCAAGTATTACCAAATATTACCAAGTATTACCAAGTATTACCAGGAGAGTGTACACTTGACTACCTGAGTAAATTCCCCCTCGCTTAAATCATATTTTTTAATTTGCATGGATGGCCTTATTTGTGACTAGCTGTCGTACCCGTCTTCGACGGATTTCAGTTTCTACTAATAAATGTAAAAAGGGTGACAACAACCAGGAATTCAATTTGACTGTGAAAAACTAAGAATGAGTTACCATTAACCGTTTATTTCATTTGGAAAATATTACTATTTGAATTTGTAAATTACTTTTTTGTCAAATACTATTTTTAACTAATTCATATTAAGCAGGGACTTACACGAACACGAATTTTCGTGTTTTTTCGTGTTCGTGTAAGTCCCTGATATTAAGAGAACGGTATTTGTCAAATTGATGTATTTTCTGCATTTGTAGTAGTTTAATTATAATTCTTTAAAAATTAAACCTAAATTTCCACCAGTTTTTGGAGTTATGCAGATTCTAATTCGAACTAATTGTATCGCAAGAAGACCCTGCGTTATAACTTCTAAAATCTAAAATATAATTTATATTGCAGGATGAAAGTAGAGCTTAAATGTTGACTCGGGTCTGTTTACATAAATATTATATCAATAAAAATTAAAGTAAAAGTCAATTTTTTAAAAACGAATTAATATAAAACACTTTTGTTTGGTTTGATAAGAAAATTCCCGTTTTGGCAAAAATTTTCCGATTTTTCCTGGTCAAATTAAATTCCCGGCTACTTTTTAGCTTTCCAGTGTGATTGGTATTGTGTTAGTAGAAACGAAAACCAGTCTTCGATTTCCATATTCAAATCTATAACAGAAACCATATAAAAGCCCTTTTACTAAAGGAAATCATATAGATTCCCATGTAAAACCGTATGGGAAATTAAGACTTGGTAAGATTTTATACAGAATTTTACATCATCTATATTTCCCATAAGATTTTATATGGTAATTCATATGGTTTCTTTTATAGAAGTGGGATTTACATGGTTTTTCATATAGAATTTTAGGTCGGTTTTTCCATTTGGAGATTTTCAATATTAAACTAATCAAAATTCGAGAATCGATTCACCCGTTTTTGCGTAATGCCCGTATAGTATTTTATAGAGCAACAACATACTCAAAAAAGCCCTCCGTCACACACCTATAGGGAGGGATTCCCTCTACGGTTTCAATATTTTTTGTTTTCCTCATTGCAAAATAAAATCAGTTTCTATAACTTTGACAATTTCCTTCTGAACACATTTCTAAAAAAAATTTAGTTTAAACATAATTAATCTTCAATTATGAGGCTTCAAAGCCTGAAAAAACTGGAAAAAGTGAGGTTATGTTAAGTAAAAAAATCAAGTTTTTAAAACATTTTTTGTTCCATTGTTGGTTAATGGCAAAATTATATTATAAATGTAATTAAAATGAATTACTTAATAATTTTTTTGCTTATTTGTTAATGTTACATTATTTTTTTACATGTAAAGTGGAATTCCTTGGAAGATGTGCATTCGTATAATTAATTTTTATTTTTGAAACCGAAAATTAATTTTATTAATTTTAGAATAATTTACTACATGTTTGTAAGCTTGTGTTAAAATTAAATTTTTGTTGATTCCTTCGTTTATTTTGTAATGTCGCTTATTTAACAATATGGTGATGGATTCCTTCTAAACGTGTGTAATCGTGTAATTATTTCTAAGGTATGTGACGAAGGGTTAAACCTCACGTTCATTGATTTTACAAAATTTGTATTAGACGCCAAATTCATGACTCTAATCATGTTAATAAATATTTTTTATATCATATTGAAAATAAAAATAAAATTTTTAATTCAAAATTACATATAACAATTCAAAATTAAATTAAACAATTACATATTATTTATCAAAAAAATTAATTAAAATTTTTTTTCGAAAATTAAAAAAATTTATTAAAAATTTACATTCATTATTTTCTTTATTTTATTGCAAAAAGGAATTGTATTTATCTAAAAAAAATTAACTACAAATAGTATTGCATCAATCCGTCAAAAATTAAAAAATATTAATTTTTTTTATTTTTAATAATTTTTGAAAAAATCATAACTTTTGTTCAGTTTAATATTTTTCAATCGGATATGGCTGTAAATTTAAGTTAGACTAATACCTAAGAGCCTGTAAAGTTTCGTTTCAATCGGTCAAGTAGTCTTTGTGTTTATCCCGGACAAAATATTGTGTACATACATACATACATACATACATACATACATACATACATACACACAGACAGACATACATACATAATTTTTTTATTGTCATTTTTGGAATTCTTACTACTCAAATAGAAAAACTAAACATGAATTTTTTAAATTCTATGCAATGTACAGACAAAAGTCTGATCTTATTTATAAAGAAGATTAAAAAATGTATAAATCTTGAACTTCACTATTTCCTCGACAAATGGTTCCATCACCCTACTTCCACATTTATTATTATTTTTTGTTACCGAATTTTTTATAGGCTTTTTTACGATTCTGAGCAATCAATCGTACAGATTTTGAAAAATTTTAATTTTTTGAAAGAATTAAATTTCGAAAATTGTCAAATTTTTTTTTCAATTTTAATAATATATAATAAATTTAGATTCTAAATAATGATAGAAAAAAAATTGTCGAGTTTTCATAAAAAATTAGATTGCCACTAAAATTCCAAGGTTTTTAAAAATATTCACGTCCAATTTACGGTTTTTTCATTGTTTGACAAAATTCACGTCCATTTCAAGGTTTTCAATGTTTCAAGGTTCGGTGGCCACCCTGATAAAGGAAAATGATTTATTTTTAATTAGATAGTAATTTAAATAATGTATTATTATGTAAACATATGTGACGCGCTCCTAAGAAAGGTACCTAAGAGGGAAACGAATTGTAGGTTAGGTTCTTGTTAGATTTATCTTGATGACAAGTTTATTTTTAATTATTTGTATTTGAAACCAATTTTCATTGTAAATGTTGGATGTAATGAAGACTTTTAAGACTGATAATTATTAATTAATAATTGATTCTCTTTCTGTATTTTTACTCAAAAAATTAAAAATATAACCTCAAATTTTTTGCTTCTTAGGTACCTTTTTTCGGAGCATGATACATATACATACTTATAACATTTTTCATTGAATTTAAAATGTTATGATTACAAAAAAACAATAAAATAAACAGCATAATTATATCGAATAACCTCATCGCCATAACTCGGATAACACGGACTAGGCTTGAGAGACAACTCGGATTATGCGGACTGTCATTTTCTAACGTTACCTCGGATAACCGAGACCTCAGATAAAGCGAGCTCGAATGACCGGGGTTCTACTATATATAATATATACATCAAGCCTACACTGTGTATAGCTGAAACAGCAATACTGTAGGCTGTACCATATCCACAAATAAAATAAATGAGAATTAGTTATAATTTTATTTTAATAAAACAAAAATTTTTTTTATTGTGATAGTAGAAGTACAATGTTTTCTCTTTATAATAAATAGTATTATTGATAATAAGACTTGATGTTTTTGGACACGTAGTATTGAGTTTATATGCCAAATATGTCTAAGTAGCGATCGATTGGGTTCTGATTAAAACGAATATAGTTTTCAATAAATTGTAATGCCGTTTGTCGGTCGGGGCCTTGCAATCTTAACCATCCATCGACGATGAATTGGTCTCGCATAATTGTGATTGCTTTTTGGGGTCTGGTGATATTGTTTCCATTTTCTAAAGACTGAAAATCCAGGCTTATGGCTTCTTGGAAAGTAAGCAATTTCTCTAAAAGAATTATATTAATTATTATATTTTTACTTTTATATATTCTTTAAAAGGAAAACAATATTTTGTATGAGTACTTCAACCACCAAGTATTATGAAATTTTATAAAAAATTGTGGAGGGGGGAGAGGTTGAAGATTTTGGATAAGTGTGAACAGTCAGTTCTCTAAAAAAACCTAGTTTCTATATAATAGAGTAAAAAAAATTTTTACCTATATGTTTTTGGTAGGTTTTTTTACGCTCTTTCAAATAGTGAACAATTTTTTTTTTAAATTCAAAACTTTACCCTTTTTTGAAAATTCTAAATTTTTTTGATTTTTTTTTCAAGAAGGACCCTTTTTTTTATTAAAAGAAAGCTAAAGATGTGTACTTTCAATAGGGGTCGTTCACAAACTACGTCACGCTTTTTCGGACTGATTTTTACCCCCTCCCCCCCCCCCTTCGTCACATTTTTTACATACAAAAAAAAAAATTTTCCACACTTCGTCACACACAGCTTGACACCCCCCCACCCCTAGGAGTGTGACGTAGTTTATGAACGACCCCATATCAAAAACTAAAAAAAATGACGTTTTTCTTTGTTTTCGAATTATTAATTAATTAATTAATAAAAATTAATAAAAAATAAAATATTTTACAACAAAATAAAGTTAACGCAATTATAAAGTTACTACTGTAAAGAATTAGAAAATCCGCATCCAATGAGTCTAATATGAAGTATTTTGGATAAATTGACGATTTATAAATAAATATTTATAAAAATTAATTAACAAATGCATATTATTTATAAAAATAAAGATTAAAATACTTCAAATTGGACTCGTTGGATGCGGATTTTCTAATGATTTACAGTAGTAACTTTAGAATTGTGTTAACTTTATTTTGTTGTAAAATATTCCAATTTTTATTAATTAATTAATTAATAATTCGAAAACAAAGAAAAACGTCATTTTTTAGTTTTTGATATTGAAAGTACACATGTTAAGCTTTCTTTCAATACAAAAAAAAGAAAAAAAGAGGGTCCTTTTTGAAAAAAAAAAATCAAAAAAATTTTGAATTTTCAAAAAAAGGGTTAAATTTTAAAGTTTTTGAAAAAAAATTTTCACCATTTGAAAGAGCGTGAAAAAACCTACCAAAAACATACAGGTCAAAATTTTTTTTACTCTATTATATAGAAGCTAGGACTTTTTAGAAAACTCACTGTTTATACTTATCCAAAATCTTCAACCCCCTCCCCCCTCTACAATTTTTTATAAAATTTCATAATACTTGGTGGTTGAAGTACTCATACATAGTACTAAATACTGTGAAAATATTAGTCCGATCCAATTTTGACATTGGTACACTTGAGAAATTTTGCCCCATATATATAATATATTAGTTATTGGTCTATTAGAGTTTTGCAAATTTAATAAAAGAAGGATTGAGAAAGAAAATTTGATAACTTTTTAATAATCTTATTTCTACCACTTAAGTCTTCACCGAAAAAACGGTAATCTAATTTTGAGAATATTAAATTCTTAAAAAATTTTTCTTAAAATTTATCTTAATATACTCTAGAATCCAGACTATAGTATATTTAAATAAATACTCTTAATAATATTCTAAAGTAAAGAGAATTTTTTTAAATATTCTTCTTAGAATAATGTAGACGTTTCTCATTTTATTCAAATCATCATATCGAACGTTTCAGTGGCAATGTTCAGTGCAGTGATTGTTTGATATCGTGCGTCGTGTTGTTTTTTCTACTTCATTTTATTAATTATGTTTATTTCTTTTATATTGTTTTATTTATATTTATATTTATTGTTTTTTGTATTACACTGTCCGACACTAATTTTGCCCCTTCAATAATTCTGGTCACTTTCAATAGATTTTTTCACGCTGATTAAGAATCTGAAAAGAAAAATGCTCCAGCACGTCGAGTTTTTGAGAAAATTATTGTTAAAAAGTGAAAAAGCATGTTTTTGGCTATATTTGATTATGATTAACAGAAAAAAAGGAGGTGCTAGAATTTTGTTTCTGGTACCAAATGAAAGCTTGAATCACAACCAACAATTTCCTTGAGGAAGAATTCGAAGGCATTTCCGATAAGGCAATTAAAAATGATTTTTTCTTTAGCATTAAATTTTGTTGTTAATCAAATTTTATTAGCACCATGTATAACCTCAGCATTGTGAAACAAGTGATAAACAAATGCATTTTTAGCATTTAAATTCATAACATTTTATATTATTTTCAGGTTACTTATATTTTATTCCAAAAAAATGTTTAGCAATCTAATTTTTAGAAATCCCTACAAAAGATTTTATTAAAAATTTTATTCAAGCTTTCATTGTATTTTACAGTTTTTATATCTTAATTTTAAATAAATGAAATTAATCAATTCTTCTAAAAGAAATTAAATGCCTAACTAGTAGAAGAAGAAAAAGTATATTAAATTAGATATTCAGTGATCATAAAAATTAAAATTTTTTTTATATTTAAATACTTAATTTATTCATAAAATTAATTATAATTTAATTGTTTATTATAGATATTATTTTCTCGTTGTTAGATGTTGAAATTAATTTTAATTTTTAATATTGTCTGCTTTTATTCTAATGGATAAAAACAATTTCTGAAAGCAATGTTTTAATTTTGGAAAAACTAAACGATAAATTCACAAGAATACTTTATTTCAAAGACATCAATTATATCAGGCCTGCACAAATGCGTGGCTCGCGAGCAAGAGGCCGAGAGAGAAATTCCCCCTCCATGCAGGCGCTCTGCCTCCTTCACTCAGCAGAGCGCCCGCATGGAGGGGGAATTTCTCTCTCAGCCTCTTGCTCGCGAGCCACGCATTTGTGCAGGCCTGAATTCTATGTTCAAATTATGTATTTATTTTGTTGAGTATGTACGTCAAGATTGCTAAACATTTTTTTGGAATAAAATATAAGTAACCTGAAAATAATATAAAATGTTATGAATTTAAATGCTAAAAATTCATTTGTTTATCATTTGTTTCACAATGCTGAGGTTATACATGGTGCTAATAAAATTTGATTAATAACCAAATTTAATGCAAAAGAAAAAATCATTTTTAATTGCCTTATCGGAAATGCCTTCGAATTCTTCCTCAAGGAAATTGTTGGTTGTGATTCAAGCTTTCATTTGGTACCAGAAACAAAATTCTAGCACCTCCTATTTTTCTGTTAATCATAATCAAATATAGCCAAAAACATGCTTTTTTCACTTTTTTAACACTAATTTTCTGAAAAACTCGACGTGCTGGAGCATTTTTCTTTTCAGATTCTTAATCAGCGTGAAAAAATCTATTGAAAGTGACCAGAATTATTAAAGGGGCAGAAAAAAAATTCATTTTTGTCGGACAGTGTTATTTATTTATGAATCACTTATTCTAATTTTGATATTTGGTCATAAAATTAACAGTATAATTACGTTTTTCTTCATTTTTTATTTCTTTTATATATATTTAATTCCAAATTTTAATGTTCAATGCTTTTTAAAATTGACTAATATTTAACTTTTAAGTATTACTGCCTCTCTAAATCTGAATCAGTGAAAATTCAATTATTGAAAGTGAATATTCACTTATTTCAAACGTTATAAGTCGTCCTCTCTGAATTAGTGAATATTCACACATTACATGAGTGAGAAACAGTTCACTTATGAAATAAGTGCAAAATTCTCTTTTAAATAAGTGAAACATGCACTTTTAAATAAGTAAACTGTTTTATGTAGAAAAACTAGTAGAAAATATTGAAAATCAGAATTAACTAAAATTTGAAATATTTCAAATTTTAGTTGACTAGTAAGCAGGCAGCCACTACTTTAAACAATAACATTTTTTATAATCGTTTAGGGAAAACAAGTAATTATTAATTAAATTCATTTTTAGGTTATATCAACATAAAGACGATAAAGACAATTTGATTAAATTTTTGTTAGCCACACTGAGAAAACTGGTTAGTGAAACTTGGAGGGTTAGGTTTTGTGTGTTAAGCCTGATTCTCTGGATAGTTAACTTCTTCCTCCGACTTAGTCAAATTGATAATCGGAGTGTCTATTTATCCCTCTGAGATGGTTACGGAAAACTTAACCCGGCGAGTATGAGGCGGGCATGCCATGCCCACCACTTTTTTAACTTTTATTTAATCCTAAAATTTCCACTGCAATTATTTTGCTAAAAATACCTTTTTATTTAATATAATACTTGAAATTAACTTAATATAGCTATATGAAACATTTAAAGGCAATTTTAAAGTCAGGGCATGTAATGCTTACCACGTTGTCAATGGGGTATTTTTGCGCCTCATACACGGAAAAAAATACTGTGCTAAAAACACATGAGCGACTGTTGTGTATACTGGCAGTACACTACCATGCGTGATTTGCTTGGAATCCATCCTATTTTCGCATGGTTTTTAAGTAAAAGTCATACGCGCTATAGCTTTTACTACCTACACCATGCGAAAATAGGATGGATCCGAGAAAATCACGTATAGTAGTGTACGTGCAATATACGCAACAGTTCCGCTTGTGTGTTTTTAGCACTGTATTTTTTCTGTGTACTCGCCGAGTTAACCTCAAATATAGTCTGTTTGTCCCTCCAGATAGTTGGTTGAATACTCCATTTTTCTCCTTGCAATTCATTTTATATATTAATCAATTCAAGAGTATAAGCTGCGATTTACTGTTTACTCCAGTTCATGAATAAAGTGAAGTAAAAAAAACCGGCAAACCGGCAAACGCAATGTGACACAATGACGCCAAGTGACACTGACACATGTATAAATGAAAAAATCACTTATTCATGAGTAAAAATTAAATTTAACTTATTAAATGTGACAATTTCACTTATTGATGAGTAGAAAATAAATTTAACATTTTATATGTGAAAATTCAACTTATTTATAAGTGAGAAATTCATCCACTTACAAAAAAGTGAAATTTTCACTTATTCATATTTAGAGAGATGTAAACTGAAATCGACGTAAATATCTTTAAATTAATTGTGTTATTTTCTTAAAAGCTTTAATAAAAAAAGATTATATTTTTTTCTGCACTTTAAATTATGTATGTATCAATTTTAAAGAATCTATTTATTATTCTAAAATTAAGTTTAGAATATTCATAAAGTTATTAAATATAATATTAATACAAGAGAAAAATATTCTTCTATTAAGGGTATGTAGTGAATTAGCAAAGAAAACTACCACCGCGGGCAGTGAGGCGCCACCTGTTCAAAGCAAATATGGCCGCTGAGAGAGAGTTAATTCAAATAGAATATAATATAAACAAGCGGTATCGAATTTTGTGTTACAATAAAATTTTGTTTCGGAAGTGTTGTTACGATTGGAAATATGTTAGCGTTAAGCTTAAATAGTTTATTTTCGTTCACCAAAGCCACTCCGTCTTCTAGAAATTTAATTGAAGGACAAAATGTGGTAAATTCGGGCATGATAATTTTGTGCGAAGCGAGAAACAGAAGTGTAGAAAAAATAGAGATGTATTCTTTATGTCTGCAAACGAGTGCTCTTTGTGCAGAACAGCACACAATTACTGGTGCTTTTTTGATTGACAATATAAAAAACGAAGTTTATATTGACGAAATGACATGTTCTTGTAAGGCGGGAGAGAGCCATTCGTGTAGGGTTACCAGACGATATTCAAGAAAAGGAGGACATTATTAACCAAAAAAGAGGACAAACGATTATAAATAAAGAGTACAAAAGTAGGACATTTAAATCTTTGTCTTTTATTCGAATATAAACACAATTATATTATTAAAATAATAATTTTTTAATTATATCTCGCTTTTTAACAATTAAAAACTTTTAATGAAAGTATTTTTATAATTAACAAAAAGCAAACAATTTTATCGAACACAAACAGTAAGAAGTAACAAATAGGTTAAAAACACGCTGGGATCGTAAGGGTATTGTAATCAACGATGAGTCGCGAAAGAGTTTACAATAAGCACCATTCGAGTTATACGTTGGCGGCGTATATCTCGTGGTAACCAGAGCTGCCAGGTACCCTCACCAAACGCAACTGTGCACGCCTGACGCCTCGACTGCTATTGGCGGAAATTCGCGCCTCTATTCAAAATGCTTTATATACAGAAAAATTTCAAAATAAATATTTTCATCTTTAAAAATATGTTTTTTAAGACAAATCGACTGGAAAAAATATATATTTCACTAATTAAGCATAAATATCATTTTTTACATAATAAAAAAGTAAAATATAAATATCTCGTCTATATATTAATACATTTGAATTATTAATAAGTATTAATTATTCTTACTTACTAATATAGTAATAAATAATTTTACATTTTATTTATTTTACACAGTTACCAAAAGAAGTATCTAAATTTTAATGAAATTTTCTGGAAAGTATATTTTTTGTATATGTAAATTTATTATTTTTTCAAGGTTTACTCCTCTAGATCCGTAGTTTTCGGCAATAACAGGGGCACCTCGTGTAGGATTAAACATACTACGGTCTTAGTTGATAAGAAGCTATATTTTACGCTATTATCAACTCTGGGTCGTTACTTAATTTATAACTATATTTAATTAAATCAGACCCTTGCCCCCATAAAAAAATAAAAAAAAATTGATTTAAACATTTTATAAACTCTATAAACAAACTAAAAAAATACAAAGCAAAAACAATAAAAATTAATGAAAAAGCATAATTATATACAAATATTTACATACTTAAACAGTTTTAAAAATTGTTTAAGGAAACTAAAATAAAATTTGAATTAAACTTAATTTAATAAATAGTAACTATAATTAAAACAAAAAATCATATATAATTAAAAACTATTATAATTTTATTGCTTTGGTATATTTCTTTGGAAATAATAAAATATAAATTGCTTCAAGTAAAAATATTTTTAAGAGACTTTTTACTTTAAGTACAAAGACTAGAATAATGAAATTTATTAAAATATATAGATTTTTATAAATTCAACATGTTTAAAAGTAATTTTAGCAAATTAATAAGTAATTCCAATCTAAGTGGATGAATCTGAAAAATTTTAATTATACTAATTTTAATCTATATAATTAAAAAATTTTTATTGTTAATTATCAAAGAAACATCAATAACTTTTATAAGCAATCACTAGAAATTTTTTTATTCTTTACTCTTTAGATCTGAATACAAGTTTTTATTTTTCATTAATTCAAAATGCCTCTCATTAAATTCAAAAGATGTACAATCAAGGTTTCGCGCTTGCAAACTGGTACGAAATCTACAAATGGAACTTAACATTTTATTTTTCATGCAATTGCGTTTCTTTGATTTAACATCAGTAACAATTGAGAACAATCGTTCTGTAGCTGCATTGGAATGAGGTAAGCTAAAAACTTTTTCGACCAATTTGCACAAATTTGGAAACATTATATCACCATTAGTCAATTTTAAATCCATTAAATTTGACCAGAACTTTTCGACATCATTTTCAAACTAGTTGTTTTGATTTTCAATATTGTCAGTAAAAAGTTCTGGTAAAACAGCCCACTCATTATTTAAATCTTCATCATATTTACATCCAAGAAAAGAAGCTACATCTGTCAATTCCGAAATTTCATTTCTACTCATTGGATCCATTGCAACTACCGGACGTAAAAATCTTAGCTATGCCAGTAAAACATTATTCAAAAGAAGTCTCTTTTGAATATCTAGCGCTGCTGAGATGTAAAAATTTAAACAATTTTTACGAATTTCTTGCACAGAAAAAGGATCCATATTTTTCATGAACTTTTCGCATTCAAATCCAAGAAAAACATTTTTCAATTCTTCTTGACAAGCTACATTATCCGGTTTAATCTCACGAATAGGTTTGAGAAAAATTTCTGGCTTCAAAAAATTGTGACCAATTTCATAAAAAAATTTCTCACTTCGTTCAGCAATTTCGTGAATTAGTGTGCTTCCTGACTGAAATTCAGCGTTAAATTTATTGAAATAATTTAAAGAATATTTTTAAAAAAGCATATAAGCTTGAACAGATTTATTTTTTAAAAGCTCTAAAATTTTTTCTACAGTAGAAACGTCATTTTCTTTTTTCCTTTTACAATTTAACTCGAAAACTTCTACAGTGAAAAAGTCTGTCAATGCAGTCCAATTGTCTAATAATCTTTCTATGCAATGTTGGTGAGAAAGCCACCTTGTAGCACCTAATTTTAAAATTGTTTGAGCATAAAATTCTTGAATTTCAGAGAGGTGAGCAACACGTTTTGCACTTTTAGAAAAATAATAAGATATTGAAGTTATTAATTTAGTACAAAAATCAGGTAAATATCTGTTACAACTCTCTTTTGCAATCAAAGGGCTTAGGGGGTTAAGTATGCAAAAAGTGCCCCCGCTTCTATTTTTCTCAAATTTGACCCATATGTTACTATCCATATGACTATAACTTTCTGCAATTTTGAACTCAAAATTCGCTTTTTTGGGGGAGTTATGGAGGGGGAAAACAAAATCAAAAAACTTATTTTTCTCGAAAACTACTGAACCGATTTTAATGAAATTTTAAGAGGTTGTAAATATAGATAAGACGATTTTAGAAAAAAAAATCAAAATTTTTTTTTCAAAAAAAATTTTCAAAATTTTTTTAGGGTTATTTTTGTAAGTGACCACTTTCTCTTTTGTTGTAAAAAGTATCTTACAATGGCCCCTTTAACATATATTTTTTTCAAATTTTTTAAAAATATAGTTTTTGAGTAAAATATCAAAAACCATGGTCATGCTATTTGTCACGTACGGTAATGCACATATGGGCCATATTAATGTGATAGGGTATAGCTAAATAAGTATGGAAAAAGTGACCCGAATATATTTTTCCCATTCATTCCTACCCACTTAAAAATAACTTTTTCAAATTTTTAACTCAAAATTTTGTGTTAAAAATTTGAAAAAGTAATTTTTAAGTGGGTAGTTTAACTCAAAATTTTGAGTTAAAAATTTGAAAAAGTTATTTTTAAGTGGGTAGGAATGAATGGGAAAAATATATTCGGGTCACTTTTTCCATACTTATTTAGCTATACCCTATCACATTAATATGGCCCATATGTATATATGTGCATTACCGTACGTGACAAATAGCATGACCATGGTTTTTGATATTTTACTCAAAAACTATATTTTTAAAAAATTTGAAAAAAATATATGTTAAAGGGGACATTATAAGGTACTTTTTACAACAAAAGAGAAAGTGATCACTTACAAAAATAACCCTAAAAAAATTTTGATTTTTTTTTCTAAAATCGTCTTATCTATATTTACAACCTCTTAAAATTTCATTAAAATCGGTTCAGTAGTTTTCGAGAAAAATAAGTTTTTTGATTTTGCTTTCCCCCTCCATAACTCCCCCAAAAAAGCGAATTTTGAGTTCAAAATTGCAGAAAGTTATAGTCATATGGATAGTAACATATGGGCCAAATTTGAGAAAAATAGAAGCGGGGGCACTTTTTGCATACTTAACCCCCTAAGCCCTTTGAAGAATGGCAGATGCAATTCATTAAAACAACAGACGGAACGTCTGATTTTAATTTAGAAAAAAAAGAGTTTTTACATCCCACCATAACTGAAGCGTTATCGCAAGCAATGCTTATAATATTTTTTAGTGGAATGCCTTTCTGACCCAAACAGTCTTTAAAGACATTATAAACAATTTCAGCCCGAACAATCTTTCGCATCCAAATGAATTAAATCTAACATGTCTACTAAAATTTTTTTTTTCCTTTGGGCAAAAATACTGAACTAAAATACCCAAAAGCTTTTCATTATTATTTGAACTTTCATCAACTAAAATTAAAAACGCCTATTTTTTAATGACTCTATTAATCTTTATTCTTCACGTTTACTCAAAACATTTTTTAAAATTTGAGTGCATTTTGTTCTTTGCAAATTTATTCCGTTCGCAATTTTTGAATCTTAAAAAATTTTTTTTAAAACGCGAACAACTGTATCAATCATATAAATTGGTACATTATGAGTTGCTATAAGGGACGACAAAGTTAACTCAGCAATTTTTATATCATTTTTTAATTGATTATTTTCTTCTGCAATTTTTGACGTTTCGGAATTAATGCAATTTTGAAGATTTTTATCGGCAGAAAGAACATGCCCTCTGTGTTTTGCTCGATTACAATGTTTTAAAAGAACGTCTTTGCGCGCAATTAAATTTGAATTACAAAATGCACAATAGGCTTTTTTTGAACTTTTTCTATGTGGCTTTAACCAATCTTTAAAATTTGAATCTTTTAACGACGAAGTTTGGAATTGATCACATTTTTAGAAATTTTTCTATTTTTATTTTTTTTACACAGAATCAAAATCGCAATCCGCGTTTTCTTCTTCTGACATTTCTTCCGACATATCTAAATCATTAGATTGAGAAAAATTTGGATCAATTTCAACATTTTCTGAGTTTGAATGAAACTCAGAACTTGTTTTTTCAAACAAGTTTTTAACTGAATTCATTTTCTCAAAATCAAAAAAAGTTTGTGCAGAATTGCTTAAGGCAAAGAAAAGGAAATTTAAAGATATTTTTATCTGTTACTAATTAAAATTTTTAATTCGATAAACAACAAATGTGACAACTGACCTTTTGACACTCTCAATACTAGGATTTTTATGAAATTCTCAAATCCAAATCGAATTTTTCGTAATCGGCTCTCAAAAACGTGTGAATACTTTGGCGGAGATAAACCCCTTGAATTTTAAGGTTAAAAACAAAAGAATATGGCAAATTCTAACAGGTGATAGAAAATATACAAAAAATATACTTTCCAGAAGATTTCATTAAAATTTAGATACTTCTTTTTACTGTGTAAAATAAATAAAATGTAAAATTATTTATTACTATATTAGTAAGTAAGAATAAATAATTAATTAATTATCATGAATTAATAATTAATACTTATTAATAATTCAAATGTATTAATATATAGACGAGATATTTATATTTTACTTTTTTATTATGTAAAAAATGATATTTATGCTTAATTAGTGAAATATATATTTTTTCCAGTCGATTTGTCTTAAAAAACATATTTTTAAAGATGAAAATATTTATTTTGAAATTTTTCTGTATATAAAGCATTTTGAATAGAGGCGCGAATTTCAGCCAATAGCAGTCGAGGCGTCAGGCGTGCGCAGTTGCGTTTGGTGAGGGTACCTGGTGGTAACTGCTACTCGAATTAAGGTACGGTCACACGACATTTAAAAAACCATTCTTGCCTTTCTCTCTCCTATGACAAAAGCTTAAGTTTGTATAAAGAGTGTATATAATAGCTGAATTAACTATAGTTAATTCAAAGAGTAAAAAAGCCGTACAAAAGCCGGACATTTAAAAAAAGCCACCCGCAAAAAACCCGCAGAGCGTAAAAAGAGTACATGTCCGGCTAAAAGAGTACGTCTGGTAACCCTACTCAATGAGTCATTGTCAGAAGAAACACAAATAATGATTAGAAAACGTTTCATAGAATGCGACAGTGAATCAGCAATTTCGAAATACAGGTTATTATTTGTATTATTATTGTTTTTCATACTGAAAGTGTTTAAAGTGTAAAATATAAATATTTCATTCTTTTAGAAAACGTCAAGAAAATGTATCCAGGAAACCGCTTGGAGAATTATTTGAAAATAACAAAATACAAAAATCGAGTTTATCATTTTCAGCCTCGTCGGTCATTAATTTCAAAGGACCAGTAGTTGACAATAATGTTCAGCCTAAAGATTTTATAAATCAGATAATCGATAATAGTAAAAGAGCGGAAATAATTTTAGATTTAAAAAAAGAAGTTACTGTTATGGAAGATTGTTGCAGAAAAGTATATAATAATCAAGTAGTTTGTGAAAATGTGTTGAAAACAGCTATTAAAATTAAAGAAACTATTTCTAGCTGGAAAAAGGAAAAAAAAAATTTAGAATCACCGGCAACAGGTAAATTTAAATTAAAAATTTATAAAAATGTAAATATAAATTTAAAATTGTAAAACAACAAAATAAAAATGATTTCTAATTACTAATTGCACATTTACAGATGTTATAGTTTGTTTACATATTCAAAAGGAAACTGGCCAGAAAAAAGTCATAAATACTTTTGGCCAAGAGAATTTACAAATAAATATACTAAGCACGGAAATAAGTACGAAAGAATTGCAAGAGAAGTTTATAAAAAAGAAAAATGTTCGCATTTTAAAGAATGCGGATTAATTGTATTAGAAAGTGAACCATGGGCTGCATATTCACCCGATGGAATTGTTTTTAAAAATTCTACTTTCAAGCTGCTGGAAATTAAGTGCCCTTATGACCTTTCAGACACAAACGATAAAACACTTATTAATAAGTGTAAGTTTCTGTGCTTGAAAAATAAGGAATTACATCTTAAAGAGAAACATCAATATTATGGTCAGGTTCAGTTCGGAATGGCGCTGTTAAATTTAAAAATTTGCGATTTCGATATTTATTGTAGCGTTTCTAATTCAATAAGAATTTTAAACGTAAAATTATATGTCAATTATGCAAAGAATTTATTGTATGTTTTAAAAGAAAGATATTTTGAGAAAATGTTGCACGAGATTTGTTGCAATTCACGAGTATAAGTAAGTGAAAACTTAGTTTAAGAGAGAAAGAAAATACATATTTAAAAATATTTAGACGTATTAACAATATAGGTTTTATATAATTATTTGATTGAAAGAAAGAGCTAATTGTTTAGCGTCGTCGCCTATATTTTTGCCTTTTTATCCTTTCCAAAAAGTACCAAAAAACCAACTAATATAATAAATAAAAGTAATCAATTTACGAACTTTTCGTCCTTTATTTGTTAATAAAGCGATAACTAAAGCTTATTTTCTAAATCAACTATTTGTTATCTTCAAGTTAACATTAAATTTATTACTCAAAAATTGTAAAATATATGTTAACTTTTTAGTATTATATTTTGAATCAAAATAGTTGCCTATTTGATAACTTAAACAAGCCATCTATTTAACATCTTTTTGGGAATTCGAAAAGTTATAAAAACGTTAACTTTTTATTCACATAAACGTGACATTTTTGGTCGGACATTTGATAAGTTTTAAGTATTGTGACGATGTGAATTTTCACGCGAGCTTTTCTATCCGTTGGATAAGCCTCGAGTTGACGGGCCCAATTTCTCATTGTAATTAAGGAAAAGCTAGTACCGCCAGCTGACCCACTATTCGAGGGAATGTAGGTCGCGCGGCTAGCCTAACGAGGGAAAGTGGTAGATAGCGGGGCCAGTACCACTTTTGGAGAGCGAGGAGAAGAAGAAGACGGACCTCGTAGAAAATTCGAGACGCCACAGGCGGGCAATGCTTTCGCCGCCGTAATGAAAATTGACATTGCCGCGCCGGTACGATAGTCCTTCGCCGCTAATAAATTTGCATTTTTCTAGCCGTGTAATTATTGTAAATTAGAACTGTTGGAGCGATCAGTTTCCTTTTTTCGTGAGTGTACAGTGTGAGCCTTTCGAGCTAAGGCTGATAGTTGTGAGGTGGAGCGAAAAGCTCGAAATAAATCCGAATTGTAAGTGATTTGGTGAAGTTGGTTTCTTACCCCCTTCTCCTCCTTTCCCTTTGAGGATTAGAGATCCCTGCCAAGAAAGTACGAAAGAATTGCAAGAGAAGTTTATAAAAAAGAAAAATGTTCGCATTTTGAAGAATGCGGATTAATTGTATTAGAAAGTGAACCATGGGCTGCATATTCACCCGATGGAATTGTTTTTAAAAATTCTACTTTCAAGCTGCTGGAAATTAAGTGCCCTTATGACCTTTCAGACACAAACGATAAAACACTTATTAATAAGTGTAGGTTTCTGTGCTTGAAAAATATGGAATTACATCTTAAAGAGAAACATCAATATTATGGTCAGGTTCAGTTCGGAATGGCGCTGTTAAATTTAAAAATTTGCGATTTCGTTATTTATTGTAGCGTTTCTAATTCAATAAGAATTTTAAACGTAAAATTATATGTCAATTATGCAAAGAATTTATTGTATGTTTTAAAAGAAAGATATTTTGAGAAAATGTTGCACGAGATTTGTTGCAATTCACGAGTATAAGTAAGTGAAAACTTAGTTTAAGAGAGAAAGAAAATACATATTTAAAAATATTTAGACGTATTAACAATATAGGTTTTATATAATTATTTGATTGAAAGAAAGAGCTAATTGTTTAGCGTCGTCGCCTATATTTTTGCCTTTTTATCCTTTCCAAAAAGTACCAAAAAACCAACTAATATAATAAATAAAAGTAATCAATTTACGAACTTTTCGTCCTTTATTTGTTAATAAAGCGATAACTAAAGCTTATTTTCTAAATCAACTATTTGTTATCTTCAAGTTAACATTAAATTTATTACTCAAAAATTGTAAAATATATGTTAACTTTTTAGTATTATATTTTGAATCAAAATAGTTGCCTATTTGATAACTTAAACAAGCCATCTATTTAACATCTTTTTGGGAATTCGAAAAGTTATAAAAACGTTAACTTTTTATTCACATAAACGTGACATTTTTGGTCGGACATTTGATAAGTTTTAAGTATTGTGACTGTTAAAAACAAAAATTAAATTAATTAAATTTGTTCATTAAAAAAAAAAAAAAAAAAAAAATTTCTGAGTTATAGTTGTAAGTAAAGGTTTAAAATATATATGGTTGAATAATTGCAGTGATGCTAAATAAAAATATTATATATAAATAAGTATATGTCGTTCTAATATATTTTTGAAATATAAATTATTAAAAATTAATAAAGGAAAATTGTCGGTGGACGTTTTCGGAAACAGAGTCGTCATTCAAAATATGACGAAAGAAAAAGGGTAATAACCTTTAATGAAAAACAAAGAGAGATAATACTCTCAGGTAGCATGGGTCGGAGGTCCCATGAAAAGGCAATAGCCTACAACAAAAGAGAAATATCTCAAGTAATAAAAGGGCAGCGAGTCAAAACATTGACCTGTAAAGGCCCAAACCTTTAATTTCAGGGAATCCATACGCGAGCAGAGGGGGAACGGAGGACTGGAGAAAAATTGGAGAAAAACGGCAGTATTAATCGCGATCCGGTCGATGAGTTATATGTAAAGTTCGATAAATAAAATAAAATAAAAAGTGAAATGTGTTTTGTTTAAATAATTTCCCTACTGTTTAAAACAAAATGGTGCCGAAACCCGGGAACTAACGACCGGTAAAAATATAACAGTGGAGAAATATTGACTATTTTAAAAAAAAAGTTGATTGAAATTAATTAGAGTTTGTGAAGTGTAAATTAATTAAATTGGTTAAACTTATTTGTTGTTTGTAAAGTGAAATTAGTTAAAATGGCTCCCAAAAGGAAAGGGCGACCGAAAAAGGTGTCGAAAGGTGCAAAAGGAAGGGAGGAAATGGAAAAATCTGTGAATCCTCCGGATAAGAGTGCTTCAGCTCCCGTAGGTGGAGGACCTTTGGAGTCTGATACAAATGCAACCAGGTCAAGTCATTCAGTCTCGGAGGTAGGAAGACGTTCGTCATCAAACGAGGGAAGTGTACAGGTAAGTACATCTTCATTAAGAAAGAGGCGTTTATTGTTAGAAGCGGCAGAGCAAAAGGCTAATTTAAAAAGACGTATGATCGAGGAGAGGGAAAAAATAGAGTTAGAGCTTATTTCCGATCGATTGGCTGCAGAACTAGCAGAGGAAACCCCGCCAACTATGAATGAAAGCGAACGGAACTCGCTAGTAACAGTAGACCGTTTAGATTCTGTAGGTGAATGGGTAGAAAGAGGGTTATTACATCGAAAAGAAAACGAATATTTGAATGATAGAAATAGGCAAAATAACGAAACGAATATGTTGAACGAAATGGGTAATAACTCGGGTTTTGATGCTCAAATATCGAACGCGATAATAAAAACGTTAGAAGTTGTAAGAGAATCATCTAAAAGAGGAAATGATTCACAAATGTTGGCAAGTCGTCTGACATTAGCGAAAGAATTACCAAAATTCTCAGGAGATGGTTTACAATGGTTACAATTTAAACAGGCGTTCGAAATTTCCTCAGAGTTAGGAAAATATTCAGATCGGGAAAATGTATCATGTTTATATTCATCGTTAAATGGTGAGGCTAGAGAAGCGGTTGATGCATTAATGGTTTCAGCAAATAGTGCTAGTAGTATCATGGAAGCTCTAGAATTGCGATTCGGTAATCCAGAAAATATTGTGCATAAGGTTATACAAGAAATTAAAAAATTACCTAAAATTCATAGTGGTAAAATAGATCTCGTTACATTTGCTACGAAAGTTCGGAATGTAGTTGCCGCTCTGCAGGCCATAGATCAGGTTGGACATTTACATAGTCCTGAATTAATTAGCGAAATAATAACAAAACTACCTCACACATTAATACACGGGTATAATCATTATATCAGTTTAAATAAAAGTGATGAACCGAAGTTAAGTAAATTAGCGAATTATTTGTATAATGAGGCAAAAATGGTGTGCGCGGCGGGGACAAACAAGTTACAAAGAAATATACAAAGTGGAGAGCTCGTAGCTCAAAGGCGACCGATAATTACGACGTCTAAGCCACGTCCAATATTAATATCAACGACAGATAAAAATGATAAGTCGGATAGGGAAGTTAGAAAGTCAAGTGATCATATCAAGCAATGTTATTTCTGCAATAAGAAAGGACATTATACAAGTAGATGTCTCGGCTTAAAAAGGTTGCCAAATCATGAACGGTGGAAATGGGCCGAAAAAAGTAAAGTTTGCTTTAAATGTTTAAATGTCGGTCACAATAAGAGTAATTGTTGGGGTAGGAATTGTAATATAGATGGATGTAACAAACAACATAATCGACTTCTACATCGTTCAAAACCTACCCGTAAAAACGAAAATAACGCGAACGCAAATGAAAAGGGGTGTCAGGCAACAGAAGGTCAAAATACATCAAATGGATATGTAAATAACGAAAAAAGGGTATTATGACTAAACGATGAAATCGGAATATTAAAAATCATTCCCGTGAAAATAATTGGTCCGTCTAAAAGTATTAAAACATTTGCATTATTAGATGATGGTTCAACTATAACATTAATAGATTCACAACTAGCAAAAAACGTTGGTGCTAAAGGAATACCCTACCAAGTAGATATAAAAGGAATAGGTGATTCTGTTTGTTTGAAAACAACATGTTCAAAGGTATCCGTTATAATAGAAGGGGAATTTGGTAAATATAAACTAAATAATGCGAATACAGTAGAAAATTTATGTCTTCCGAGTCAAACGATAAGTAAGAAGTTAATAAAAGAATCTATAAATCTGAATAAAATTAATATTCAGGCGAATACTAATGCAGTTCCATCCGTTTTAATTGGGCAAGATAATTGGGAGTTATTAATACCTCACGAAATAAAAATGAACGATGCTAAATCAATAATTGCAACAAGAACACTATTGGGATGGGTAATACACGGTCGTTACAAAATGGGAAAAGGTCGGGATATCAACGCCTGCACGTTTAAATCTGCAGATATAATCGATTCAAACAGCAAAGAATTTATAGATAGGGAGTTACATGAAGCTGTAAAAGAATATTTCGAGATTGAATCAATAGGTATAAAAACAATTAGTAAAGACAATGTTGAAGAAAAACGGGCAACTGAAACATTAGAAAATACGACTAAACGAATAAGCAATTGTAAATGGGAAACGGGATTATTATGGAAACAAAAAGAGATTAATTTACCAGAAAGTAGAACGATGGCAGAGAAAAGGTTAAGTAGCTTAGAAAGACGACTAGATAAAGATGAACAATTTGCGTTATTATATTACAAAGAAATGGAAAGGTTTATAGAGAAAGGATACGCCAAAAAATTAGAATGTGAAGCCGGAACAAATAATGTTTGGTATATTCCTCACTTTGGCATATTGACTAAAGGCGAAAAAGGATACAAAATAAGAATTGTATTCGATGCTGCAGCAAAGAGTAGAGGAGTAAGTTTAAATGATTGTTTACTTCAAGGGCCCACGTTACTTAAGTCTCTTATAGGAATATTAATGAGATTTCGACAAAAACGTATAGGTATAAAAGGTGATATCCAAGATATGTTCCTAAGAATTAATTTAATAAAGAAAGATACAAATGCACAAAGATTTTTATGGAGGGGTAAGGATAGAAAGGGACCACCCAGCGAATATGTAATGAATTCACTTATATTTGGGTCTAAATCATCTCCTACCAGCGCTATATATGTTAAAAATAAAAATGCAGAAGAAACGAAGGGTAACAGGTTAAAGGCAGCGTGGGCTATTCAAAATAGTAGTTATGTAGATGATTTTCTTGACAGTTTTGAGTCGCCAGAAGAGGCAATAAAAATTATTAAAGAAGTGACAGAAATAAATCGACAAGGGGGGTTTCATATGCATACATGGATTAGCAATGATAAACAAGTATCGAACTCGGTGAAATCGACTTTAGAAGGGACAGAAAAAGATATAGATTTAAATATAGTTAACACATCAAATGCAAAATCAGAACGTGCATTAGGATTAAAATGGGATATTAACACGGATACATTCAAATTTAACGTGTCTTTTAATAAGATCGATAACAATATAATAACGGGAAATGTAAAGCCTACAAAAAGGGAATTTCTGAGAATCATTATGTCCGTGTACGATCCTTTAGGATTTATATCGCCACTATTAATCAAATCAAAATTGATTATGCAAAATATATGGACAAGTGGTATTGCTTGGGATTCGCCTATAGGTGATGAAGAATTTAAATCGTGGAAAGAATGGATGAGAACCATACTCGACGTAACAAAATATTCGATACCAAGATGTTATGTAACCGGGAGGGGGAATAAAATTAGCCAAGAACTTCATATTTTTTGTGATGCCAGTACCAAAGCATATGCTACAGTAGCATACTGGAGAATTCTATTTGAGGATGGATCAATTGAGACAAGCATCATCGCGAGTAAAAGTAGAATCACACCTATGAGACCAACAACGATCCCGAGACTTGAACTGCAGGCTGCGTTGATTGGGAGTCGACTTGGTAAAACTATAGAACAAGAGCATACAATGGAGGTAAATAAGCGCGTGTTTTGGAGTGATTCCCGTATTGTACTATCATGGATAAAATCGAATGCCCGGTCATATCAAATATTTGTAGCTCATCGTTTAGGTGAGATAGGAGAATTAACAGACCCATTGGAATGGAGATGGGTTCCGTCAGAAATGAACCCTGCTGATCATGCGACTCGACCGCTTCAAGAATTATCTCGAATAAGCAATGAATGGTTTAGTGGACCATCATTTCTAAAATCAAAGGATTCAGAGTGGCCCGATCAAATGTATATTCTTCAAAAGGACGACGTAGCAAATATAAATACCGAAAAGCTTAAATGTTCTGTTGCAATGACGCATGTAGGAGTGTCATGGATACCATCACCGATGCGATTTTCATCATGGAAAAGACTTCTCGGAAGCACGGCTCGAGTATTGATGGCAATAAGTAAGTGGAAAAACAAATGTTTAACTAGTCCTATGAAAGAATATTATAAGAAAGCAGAGACTGCTTTACTTAAACAGATACAGAGGCAGTCCTGGCATACTGAAATCAATGCATTACGTGGTAACAGAGAATTAAAAAGTAGTAGCAAAATAAAAAATCTTATGCCAATAATTGACAGTGATGGACTACTAAGGGCAAATGGACGCACCAAACATATGCCAAAGGAAATCATTGAAAGTCAGCCGGTAATTTTAGATGGAAATCATGCAATAACAAAACTATTATTAGAAGATTATCACAAAAATATGATGCATGGAAATCATAATGCTGTTTTAAACGAAGTCCGGCAACGATATTGGGTTACTAAATTAAGAGCTACATTGAAGTCTATAGTGACAAAGTGTGGAATTTGTAAATTACGCCGTTTAAAACCTAAAACACCAGTGATGGGTGAGTTACCCGAAGGAAGAACTTCTTATCACCAGAGACCTTTTACACATTGTGGGATCGACTACTTTGGCCCAATGCAAATAACGATAGGTCGAAGGCATGAAAAAAGATGGGGAGTTCTGTTCACTTGTTTGTCAACAAGAGCTATCCATTTAGAAATAGCTCACTCACTGACAACCGATTCCGCGATAATGGCACTTCGAAGAATGATGTCTCGACGAGGACAGCCGAATGTTATTTACTCCGACAATGGGACTAACTTTAGGGGATCAAACAATGAAATAAGAAGAGAAATACTAGCTATGGATCCAGAAAATCAAAAACGGTTTGCTGCAGAAAATGAAATTGAATGGCACTTCAATCCTCCAGACGCTCCAAATATGGGGGGATCATGGGAGAGACTGATAAGAGCAGTAAAAGTATCACTAATGATAGTTCTAAAAGAACAAGCTCCACGAGAGGAAGTCCTTCAAACCCTCTTTGCTGAGGTGGAACATTGTGTCAATTCGCGTCCGCTTACTCACGTATCATTGGACCCAATGGATGGAGAGGCTTTAACGCCTAATCATTTTTTGATCGGTGCATCGTCTGGAAGTAGATTGTGTGCAAGATTTCAAGGAATCACGGAGTGCAACCGCTCACAATGGAAAATGGCTCAAAATCTCGCTGACTCTTTTTGGAAACGGTGGCTTCGTGAATATCTACCAACGTTGATACCTAGAACGAAATGGACAAAAGACAGTGCACCAATGCAAGTAGGTGATGTCGTACTAATTGAAAATCGATTGGAAGCCAGAAATTCCTGGCCAAGGGGAATAATTGAAAAGGTGCATCCAGGACCTGATGGACGCGTTCGAGTGGTATCACTCAGAACAAGAAAAGGAATAATAATACGACCAGTAAGTAAATTAATTCCACTCGTTAAAGAACAAGAAGTACAAGAATCTTAATTCTTGTACGGGGGGAGGATTGTTAAAAACAAAAATTAAATTGATTAAATTTGTTTATTAAAAAAAAAAAAAAAAAAAATTTCTGAGTTATAGTTGTAAGTAAAGGTTTAAAATATATATGGTTGAATAATTGCAGTGATGCTAAATAAAAATATTATATATACATAAGTATATGTCGTTCTAATATATTTTTGAAATATAAATTATTAAAAATTAATAAAGGAAAATTGTCGGAGGACGTTTTCGGAAACAGAGTCGTCATTCAAAATATGACGAAAGAAAAAGGGTAATAACCTTTAATGAAAAACAAAGAGAGATAATACTCTCAGGTAGCATGGGTCGGAGGTCCCATGAAAAGGCAATAGCCTACAACAAAAGAGAAATATCTCAAATAATAAAAGGGCAGCGAGTCAAAACATTGACCTGTAAAGGCCCAAACCTTTAATTTCAGGGAATCCATACGCGAGCAGAGGGGGAACGGAGGACTGGAGAAAAATTGGAGAAAAACGGCAGTATTAATCGCGATCCGGTCGATGAGTTATATGTAAAGTTCGATAAATAAAATAAAATAAAAAGTGAAATGTGTTTTGTTTAAATAATTTCCCTACTGTTTAAAACAGTGACGATGTGAATTTTCACGCGAGCTTTTCTATCCGTTGGATAAGCCTCGAGTTGACGGGCCCAAATTCTCATGGTAATTAAGGAAAAGCTAGTACCGCCAGCTGACCCACTATTCGAGGGAATGTAGGTCGCGCGGCTAGCCTAACGAGGGAAAGTGGTAGATAGCGGGGCCAGTACCACTTTTGGAGAGCGAGGAGAAGAAGAAGACGGACCTCGTAGAAAATTCGAGACGCCACAGGCGGGCAATGCTTTCGCCGCCGTAATGAAAATTGACATTGCCGCGCCGGTACGATAGTCCTTCGCCGCTAATAAATTTGCATTGTTCTAGCCGTGTAATTATTGTAAATTAGAACTGTTGGAGCGATCAGTTTCCTTTTTTCGTGAGTGTACATTGTGAGCCTTTCGAGCTAAGGCTGATAGTTGTGAGGTGGAGCGAAAAGCTCGAAATAAATCCGAATTGTGAGTGATTTGGTGAAGTTGGTTTCTTACCCCCTTCTCCTCCTTTCCCTTTGAGGATTAGAGATCCCTGCCAAGAAAGTACGAAAGAATTGCAAGAGAAGTTTATAAAAAAGAAAAATGTTCGCATTTTGAAGAATGCGGATTAATTGTATTAGAAAGTGAACCATGGGCTGCATATTCACCCGATGGAATTGTTTTTAAAAATTCTACTTTCAAGCTGCTGGAAATTAAGTGCCCTTATGACCTTTTAGACACAAACGATAAAACACTTATTAATAAGTGTAGGTTTCTGTGCTTGAAAAATAAGGAATTACATCTTAAAGAGAAACATCAATATTATGGTCAGGTTCAGTTCGGAATGGCGCTGTTAAATTTAAAAATGTGCGATTTCGTTATTTATTGTAGCGTTTCTAATTCAATAAGAATTTTAAACGTAAAATTATATGTCAATTATGCAAAGAATTTATTGTATGTTTTAAAAGAAAGATATTTTGAGAAAATGTTGCACGAGATTTGTTGCAATTCACGAGTATAAGTAAGTGAAAACTTAGTTTAAGAGAGAAAGAAAATACATATTTAAAAATATTTAGACGTATTAACAATATAGGTTTTATATAATTATTTGATTGAAAGAAAGAGCTAATTGTTTAGCGTCGTCGCCTATATTTTTGCCTTTTTATCCTTTCCAAAAAGTACCAAAAAACCAACTAATATAATAAATAAAAGTAATCAATTAACGAACTTTTCGTCCTTTATTTGTTAATAAAGCGATAACTAAAGCTTATTTTCAAAATCAACTATTTGTTATCTTCAAGTTAACATTAAATTTATTACTCAAAAATTATAAAATATATGTTAACTTTTTAGTATTATATTTTGAATCAAAATAGTTGCCTATTTGATAACTTAAACAAGCCATCTATTCAATATCTTTTTGGGAATTCGAAAAGTTATAAAAACTTAAACTTTTTTTCACATAAACGTGACATTTTTGGTCGGACATTTGATAAGTTTTAGGTATTGTGACGATGTGAATTTTCACGCGAGCTTTTCCATTCGTTGGAGAAGCCTTGAGTTGACGGGCCCAAATTCTCAAGGTAATTAAGGAAAAGCTAGTACACTCACATGCATTAATGCTGTCCTTCCGGTTTAAAGGAATTTTGAAAAGTCGTGTCATTTCTATAAAATATTCTTAGTTCGTGACATACGAATGTTATCATATGTCATGAACTGAAAACATTTTGACAGAAATCATACGACTTTGCAAAATACCGTCAAACCGGAAGGACAGCATTAAGGTCATGTTATTCAGTGGTCACGTGTCCAATATATTTTAATATGGAAACACGTGACCACTGAATAACATGTCCTTAATGCATCTGAGTGTACCGCCAGCTGACCCACTATTCGAGGGAAAGTAGGTCGCGCGGCTAGCCTAACGAGGGAAAGTGGTAGATGGCGGGGCCAGTACCACTTTTGGAGAGCGAGGAGAAGAAGAAGACGGACCACGTGGAAAATTCGAGACGCCACAGGTGGGCAATGCTTTTGTCGCCATAATGAAAATTGACATTGCCGCGCCGGTACGATAGTCCTTCGCCGCTAATAAATTTGCATTTTTCTAGCCGTGTAATTATTGAAAATTAGAACTGTTGGAGCGATCAGTTTCCTTTTTTTTCGTGAGTGTACAGTGTGAGCTTTTCGAGCTAAGGCCGATAGTTACGAGGTGGATCGAGAAGCTCGAAATAAATCCGAATTGTGAGTGATTTGGTGAAGTTGGTTTCTTACCCCCTTCTCCTCCTTTCCCTTTGAGGATTAGAGATCCCTACCAAGGAATTACGAGTCCAAGAGCCAAGAGGAGGACGAGCACCCGAGAAAACCGTAAAGTTCATCATTGTGGGTAAGTCGTTGTTGCCATCTCTGTGCCAGTCGTGTCTCGCCGTTGGCATTTTCTGCTTGACAATCGTTCGAGCAGAATCTCCTCCGAGAGAGAAAGAATCTCAGAGGTGTTGAGTTGTATTGTTGTTTGGGCCGAGTCGAGTAAAGTTTATTAATTATATTTAAAAATTAATTGTCGCCTTACGGCGAAATTTATTTAATTAAATTTCAATTAAAATAAGTACTGTTGAATGCGTCAGATTTTGTTTGACATAAAGCAGAAATTTTGAGCCATTTTAGAAATTGTTTAAAATCATACGTCACAGTATACAACATCATTTACAAAAAGTTAACTTTTTGGAAACTCAAAATGTTAACAGTCAACATTTCAATGTCAACATTTTGATACCTTTTAGTACACTCTGTGCCGCCTGGGTTGGTACTTTCACAAACACTTTACAATTTTGTTATGAAATAAAATAACAACTTTTCAATGATAAATCCGTCAATTTTCTCTCTCACGGCGGCCATATTTAATAGTTCTCGCGTATTCTTAAAATATGTTAAAAATTCTTAATATTAGAATAACGTTTTTTCGGTGTTGTTAGATTAAAGAAATTTAAAATGTACAAAACATGTATACTTGTAAAAAGCCATAAGTTGGGATGAATTCCGAAGTGGTCATTTAAAGTTTTGTGATAAGACTCAATCATATTATTCGTCCTTTTTGGCAATCTGTAAACACTGAAAACTCTGGGTGTTATACGTTGTAACCAATGATCCTCATAATAATTAAAAAATGGTAGCATTTTCCTTCTACATTCTATGCTTTTTGAACGCTTTATAAGCATGTATGTTGCTGCAATTTCTTCAGGAGGAAGAAGCGGTAATGCCATTATTTGTTTCATGGTATGCTTTCCTTCATTGTTTCGAGTTATATACACTTTTAAGCCTAAGGTAAGTGCTTTGCGATAAACTGCCTGATAAATAAAATGGTTAAAGGGTAAGAATTCTTGAAGTGGCCCGTAAATTTCTTTGGATTGGTCAATTTTTCAAAGATCTTATATGTTTCGATAGCCTCTGGTGATATAATAAAAATCTGTAACTAGTTTTCCGAAATTTTTGTAAATATTCCAATTTCGAAAAACTATTTACACATTTATATTACATATATATCATCATATGCTATCAAAACATAATAAGACTTAGAAAAATTCATTGATCCAAAGAAATTTAGGGGCCACTTTAGGAATTCTTATACTTTAAAGTTAATTCAATATTTTAAAGTACGTAAAGGGCAACAAGGAAAAACTACACTATCGGCAGTAATTGTGCAACCTTTACTTTCTTTATGACTTTCAACTTAAAAAATATAATAAATCATTTTCTTTCTACAACACATGCACGAAAAACTCGTGTTTTTTCCCTGTTAACATGGCAAGAAACAGACTTTTCTCGACTAGTAACTCGCAGCGGGAAAAAAACTCTTTCAGCCGGGTAAAAAACTTTTGCGCAGGGAAAAAACATTCGCGCAGGGAAAAAAACTCTCAATCTTCAATTTCATTGGCTCAAGTCGCTCGTGTGAAGTGTACAATGTTTTCAGAAATATTCTTTCACGATTCAGAGGTACCAACTCTTATATTCGAAATATTACTATAAATCCCTATACTTGCACGTTATGTTCAAAGTTGGCAACACTGAAAAATAATAAAATTGATAACTTCGTGATGACAACACTGGAATGTGTAGCCAACTAACCTAAAAATTATCATTAAAAATTATTCTAAGTTGGTTTTTTTGCAGTCGGGTCTGTACCACAGTGTCTCATTTCTGACAGGCGAACCAGCTATCCAAATAAATCATTCCTCGTTCTTAAACACTTGTTGACACTCGTTTTTCTTGCATGTTTTGTAGAAAATAACATATGCACCACGGTTGGAATGTTATATGTTAATAACATATGCACCACGAGAGCCATTAGAACCATTTTAATTGTATTTTTATTTGTAGCATTGAGATTTATTATAATGCATTTTCTAAAGATATGTATAAACTGATCATGAGATTTACCTGCACCTGATGGAAAAGGCAGAACAGTTGTTGACTATCTGGAAATAATGTTGTTACACTGTTCTTCAATGCCGTCTCATAATCCATCATTATTTCTGTAGCATTCAATTCAGGAAGTATCCTCTTAACCTCCTCCAACGCTGAGATGTATGCAGATTGAGATTTGTTTTCCATTAAAATGTACGCTAACGGGAAACCCTGTACATTTTTTTTAATTTATACATATTTAAAAAAATTGTAACTTATTTATCGAAAAGTTTCAAAATGTTTTATCACAAACTTTAAAAAATACAAACGATTAATTAATGTACGAATTTATATGCTGATCAAGAATTTTTAATTATGAAAGATTTCGACTATATCAGCAATTAGTGACATCTATTAGATGTCGATTGAACTCTTTGGTTTAAAGTCATGTGTTTTTTGTAAGACAATTATTCCGATATGGTTGTCGGTAAATAATTATATTTTTGAATTTAATTTTTTGATCTGAAAAAATAAGCTGCGTGAACGACATAATAAGTGATAACATGCTTAATACATCTGTAAATTTAATAGAACAAAAAATACAAATTAGAAAAATCAAACTTAATAAGTATGTAGTTCGATTTATTCAAAATGTATCTAATTTCTTACTTCGTATGTGTTGAATGGTTTACATAAATTTACTGTGTTAATTTAAATTCATTTTTGTTTAAAACACTTGGCGTATATTAAATATTGTTTACCACAACCTTACGTATTTTGAAAAAAACATTTAAAGAACAATAATAATTTATATGAACCAATGAAAAATATTATGGAAAAACTATCATGGTCTTATTTTTAAAAACTCAAGACCAAAATTATTTAAATTCAATTCAATTATTTAATATACAATTATGAATTAACCCTTGTAAGGTTGATTTTAAATAATCACGTTATAAAAACCGAATTAAGTTCTCGCCGAAACTCATCCCAATCAGCACATAAGCTTGCCACAAACTTGCATTAAGTTTGCTGTGCAAGGTGTGCAAGCTTACAGAGCAAGCTCGTGGCAAGTAACAAAATGTCCTATTGCTGCAAGCTTACACTGCAATCTTGCTACAAGATTATGATATGAGCTTTCTGCAAGCTTGTGAGGCTAGTTTTCGACAAGCTTATTTGGCAAACTTGCTACAAATTTTTAGTGTAAATTTAATTGAATCAATTTTTATTTTTTTGGAGATTTTCTTATAAATTTCAAAATATACACTCATTGTCAGCAATATATCCAGGTGTCAAAGAAATTTATTGCGCAGCCGTAAATGCCATAGAATTCAACTGCGCATCGTGTTAAGTTTTTTAATTAATCCGGCAGCTTGCAGCAAGTTTATCCGGCACAAACTTGTCACAAGCTTGCTCTGTAAGCTTGCACACCTTGCACAGCAAACTGAATGCAAGTTTGTGGCAAGCTTATGTGCTGATTGGGATTCAATCTATTCTTGAATAGTTATTATAAATTAAATACAGTAGCCAGAATCGAACTCAACATTTTTACTTAATGATTATATCTTTGAATTATATAGAATCGATATATCACATATATGTTGAGTTGTACAAAAATATATTGCTTGTCTCAAGAGAATTCCACACGTTATGGTTGATTATAAAACATCAATCTATTTATTGTTATTTAATTATCAACTGACAGAAAATGTGTCAACAATTTATACCAATCGGCACAAATTTACTGTCAACTGGCAATCACCTGTCATAGATGTTGGGCCTGTTATCATGCTGCTGGGGCGAACCCATGGTGCGCATGACCTATGTACGGGACCGAAGCAGGATGCCAATTTACCTAAATTCGACAGTTCGTGCCTGGCTGCCGATCACATTATACACTCAGATGCATTAATGCTGTCCTTCCGGTTTGACGGTATTTTGCAAAGTCGTATGATTTCTATCAAAATGTTTTTAGTTCATGACATATGAGAACATTCGTATGTCACGAACTAAGAATATTTGATAGAAATGACACGACTTTTTAAAATTCCTTTAAACCGGAAGGACAGCATTAATGCATCTGAGTGTACGGTGTCACCGCGGTTGAGCGTGTAATTAGTCCGAGGTTAGAAAAAATGGATTTTCGTGCCCGCCTGGAACGGATCAGAGATTAGTGCTCAGGACTCATCTCCTCGTTATCTTGGGAAATTTCACCGGTGTACGGTGTGACCGAGAAATAGCCTCAAGACCAAGGACCGCATGGCAAGCCGATACGACGCCGCCATTTTCGGTTGTCGATTACATAGACTAGCGTGTGGAAGTTCTCATTCATTGATAAGGGTGATTTTCCGCAAACTGTGATATTTCAGATACAAAATTTTTTTTTTTAACTTTCGAATAAAAAATTGGTAATAACTGTATTCCACTTGTATTTCTTAGTAGAATAAGTAGTAAAAGTGATTCTACTACAAAGGTAAAATTTTCAAAGATATTCTAGAAATAGTCCATTAGTGCTGCCACGGTAGTGACCTAATGTCCACGGTAGTGACAACACAATATTTAGAGAAACATTGTGTAACATTTTGCACTTATGAAGTAGAAAATGTTTCATTTTTAAGGATTTTGCACTAAAAGTATATTTGGTAGAAATAATAATATTTATTTATAATTAATAATTGTTTTTATTTTATTTAAATCACAGATGAGAAAATGATCACAGAAATGCAAAAATTTTATGTTTAAAAAATTACATTTTCTATTTCTTTTTGCCTTTCTTTGTGGATTCCTTTCGCCTGATTTTCGGATTTGAATGCTCTTCATTGGAGTTTGCTGTTCTCTTCCCGTGGATAAGCTTAACAGCCTCTGGTTTTTTATTTTTGGACCTCGTCGTTCTTGGAGAAGATTCATTGTTAGTAGGTAATGCAGAACCAAGAATTTTTTTTCGAGTAGATTTTTTCTCTACTGGTTGGGTCTTCTTTGAAGAGAAGTCAATAAAATCCTGATCGCCCATGGAAAAGTGCTTACACCCGACTCCTATAAAACACTCAAAGCAACTTAAGGATCCGAAAAAAAATTGTTTTTGGTTTTAATTTAGTCCAGGTATACTGATGCATTTTCATCGTTCCCTTAAAGCTATTAATTTCTTCAGGCAATACGGCATCAATTACGTCAATTTCTTCCTTTTTTACGACATCAACGTGGATAGTTTTGACAGATTTCTGGAGAACAGAAACTAGAGTCTCAAAATCTGGAATATCTTGCCCATATTTAACTTTTTCATCTGCCATTTTTTTTAAACTACCACCAATTCCATCGGCTGGACTTTTGCCGTGTCCTGCTTCACTAAAATTATGTGATATTTCAGTTAATTGAGTGTAACGAAGAGGTAATAATAATCATAATTACTATTATTAATATTTATTTTTTTATTTAACATTTATATTTCATTATTTAATTTTATTATTATTATTATTATTATTATATATTTATTATTTGATAAAATATTTATTTATTAATAATAATTAATATTAATATCATTTTACAAAAATAAATAATTAGATTAATACAAAAAATGATAAAGATCAAAATTTAATTTAATTATTTACAACCCGTTATTATTAAACAAGAGGTTACCATTAACCACATTAACATGAAAACTATATATTTTATTATTTTTTACTTCCACATGTATTTATTAAGACTTAATTTACAAGAGTAATGTTATAGAGATGATACATCCATTATATGCCACGGTAGTGACATTTGGGATGTGCCACGGTAGTGACATTTTCAGTTTGTTTTGTGTATTACTCATAGCCATTTTATTTTCAAAAAGTTTCCGAATTAATTTACAATGTTGCTAACTATGTCTATCTCAGGAAAGAAAAACTTTGATATAAAAAAATTTTTACTTCTGAAAACTGAATACCACGGTAGTGACACCATAATTTGTGACAACGACAATTTTTCACTTTACTAAAGGTTATTCCTTTCATATATCTTTAAAACCATTATTATTTTATTTACACTTATTTGTTATATTCTCCTGATGCAAAATTAGTTGCAGTTGACATATTATTTTCAATATTGTGAATATGCAAAGTCAAAAAGATCGTAATTGTAAAAATTTCAAAAATTTGGGGACAAAGTTTGAAGACGTTTTGTAAACAAAGAATAAACAATATAATATAAAATAAAACGTATAAATGCAGTGAGTCTAATTATATTCAAGATTATAATAGCAGATTTCTGCTTTTTCAATAATTGTTTTCTAAAAACAGATGGAAAGTTATAAAAACTGGGTCGGGGACATGCCACGGTAGTGACATTTTAGGGGTGTTTCATGTCACTACATCGATATGGGTCAAAATAAAAAACTTTTTTTTGTGGGTCCACTTAGAATAGTGAGCCCCAAATATAATTTATATGAAGCAGATCGTTAATTCATTAATATGCGGTTAAAACTCGTTTGGGACATAAATATGACAGTTTGCGGAAAATCACCCATAAATGGAATTATAGTGTGGAAAAATAAAGTTACTTTAATTCGATTGATTAATTAAATTCTCTCTAGTCAAATTTGTTAATTGAGTGTAAATTCATTGTGTCTGTCTCTCTCTCCTGTGTGCGGTACTCACGCCTGATAGAATTTCGTCACTTAAAGTTAACTTCGATTTGAATAAAATAGTTAGCTCGGTTTTGAGCTAGCCCGGGAAAGTTCCTGTTTTGTTTCTGCTATCGTGATCCGGGTAGTTCACCTACCTGGCGCCGGGGAAGTTCCCTAAAACGGGACATCGGTGGTGTATTATAAATTCGAAGTGTGGAGTTTATAATTCGGTAACCATAAAATCAGCAGTTGCCATTTTTGCAACGATTAATGGGTAAAACCGGTAAGTAAAAGCAAATATCGTTGCACCCTTTAACGCCAGGACGGACGATTTTTTAAATCATTTTCAACGTTAATTATTTTGGTTGTTAGGCATGTAGAAAATTTTTAAAATACATGCATAGAAAGGGTTTGTTGTGGCAGCAAACTCTTCGCTACCACAGCAAACCTTGTTCGTTGAAATAGGGACAGCGAAAAAGTTCGCTGTGAGATCAGACAAGTTCACTATGACAGCAAACTCGCATAAATTTTTACTGATGTTTGCTGTCACAGCGAACATCTTCGCTGCCACTGCAAACTTTTTAGCTGTTGTAGCATATTTTCAGAGATTTCACAGCAAACATTTGTTTACTGCTGCAACTAATTCCTTTCTTTCCGTGTAACATTTTTTAACGTATTTTTTATAGCTCTTTCATAATCTGTCATCAAAATTGCAAAAAACAAAAATTCTTAAAAGTTATGGCCATTTTACTAGAAAAAATAGAAATTTTTGACATTTTTTGTTCCAAAATGATTTTCTTTTTCATATCATAAGTAACCAGAAAAATTCTTCTTTATTACAAAGGGTGTATTTTTAAAATAGAATGCCTCATATGGTCAAAATTACCCTGAGGAGTGTAAAACTCGTTTTGTCGAATCCGTTGCCTGTAGAATGTCCAATAAGTTCGCTAAGTGAGAAATCTCGAATTTAAATCGAAATAATCGAATGTGTTCTCGAAGTTGTAGCAATGAAAATGAAACATAGAAGGGCACACTCATAGAAAAGAGAAAGAAGCGCTGATTTTGTAAAAAGTTACATTTTCCTTTTAAAGTCTTACACAGAATAAAAAAGTAACGTGAACGTAAACATGCGATAGAAGAAGACAGACCAACTTCTGTCCTTTTCTATCTCATGCTTGCATTCGCGTCCCGTTTTATTCTGCTCAGGCCTTAAGTCCTAAGCAGAATAAAACGGGAAGCTAACGCAAGCGTGAGATAAAAAAGGATAGACGATATTTCTGTCCTTATTTATCTCACGCTTGCGTTCGCTTCCCGTTTTATTCTGCTTAGGCCTTTAATTTTTGTCTGTCCACAATATTATTAACCTTTATATTCATAAAAAATCATTTTTATTACGATTGAAATGTTTTTTCAATAAATTCAATAATATTTTCAAGCGAACGTATTGGACATTCTACAGACAACGCATTCGACAAAACACTGCAATATATTAAAATTCAAAGAACGGATTCAACATATCGAGCTTCAATACGTTCTTTCGTTTCTCGCTATCTAACTTTTTTACAGGGGTGAAGAGTGTTACACAGTTCTGTAAAAGAATTTTCTTTGTAAATTATTTTTTAAACTCGTTTTTAATAAAAATAAGAATAAAAAATAGTCTAAATTTTTACTTACAATGCAATTCTGTTAAAAAACAAAAGAAATAAATATTATGAATAGGTTAATATATAGTTAAAAATATTGCTTTTTTTAAATATCATTAAATATATAATTTATTTCGCAGAAAACTTTTATGTCTATTTAGAAATAGTTTTATTCTTTATCTAATTTTCAACAATTTAAATATTATTCTGCTGTTAATTTTTAAATATTGCTGTTTGTCGTTTGCATTTAAAAATTTCGGTAGGAGAGACCGAGGTGAGATGAAATGATTTTTACATTATCTAGTATAACTCAGTCAAAAATTGGCCCATTTTTATAAACTTTTTAATTTTACATAGATAGTTTTGTGTAGTATGTGAATTAAAAATGAAAAAAAATAAAAAGTTGTAAGGGTTTATGAAAAAATTGCAAGATCCAAAACAATTCCCGGTGTTACAACTCACTTAGTACCGAGTCAAGTTGTAACATATATGTCGACGTTGGTTGTAACAGTTGCAAATTTTAGGATTTTAATTAAAATTATTTATTTTCAATGCTTAGTTTAGTTAGTAAAGTAAATTTAATTAGGTAGTGAAGATATTTCCAGGCGGAAAAGTTGGATGAATGTCGGAGTTTACAACCGGCTGGGTTCCGCGCCAGTACACTGAGAGAAATGGATCCAGGTTAATACAACCAGAAAAAGGTGGTTAATGAAATGCAGTTACTGGACCAACTTAAAATTGTCTCTGTAACATGTTTTCTGGTTACAGTAACCACAAATTTAGTTATATTAAGGGGTCTACCCACTTTAAAAAAAAGAAAAAATCGATTTTGTTTTTATTACATTTTTTGACAGTATATATATCCAAAAGTATCATACTTAAATATTATAAAGATTGGAGAAGTCTAAATGCACTTTTGTGCAACTTTTATTTTGTTATTTCAGCACGCTAATCCGCTACCGTCAAGTAGCGTATCTTTTTAAATTTTTTCACGTTCAGTTCCTTCGGATTTACATGAAACTCGTTACTCAAAAGTTTTTTGGGTCGCTAATCACGTAACTGATATTAGTTTTTATCAATTCAAAATGGCGGATCCAATATGGCGGATGACTTTTTTAAAAAATGTTGGAATTTTATGAAACTTGGTATCCGGGGGTTTTTTAGGTCGCTGATTACGAATCTGATATGAGTTTTAAAAAATTCAAAATGGATAATCCAATATGGCGAACATTTTTAAAACTTCATTAAAATTCGTTACTCAGGGTTTTTCGGGATCGCTGATTACAAATATTATATCAGTTTTTCAAAATTCAAAATAGCCATTTAGGATTCGCTATTTTGAATTTGCAAAAACAGACACTAGATTTGTAATCATCGACCTCAAAAACGTTTTTCGAAAGTATATATTTCTAGAAGTATTATACTAAAATTTTATAAAAATCGGAGCAGTCTAACTGCACTTTTGTTTTTTTTTAAAAAGTCATCCGCCATATTGGATCCGCCTTTTTGAAGTTTTGAAAACTGATATCAGATTTGTAATCAGCGACCCAAAATACCCCTGGATACCAAATTTCACAAAATTCAAATATTTTTTTAAAAAAGTCATCCGCCATATTGGATCCGCCATTTTGAATTTTGAAAAACTGACATCGAATTCGGAATCAGCGACCCCGAAAACCATATATACAAATGATAATGTATTTTTTAAATCAATTTAAAAATAAAAAAACGATAATTCTCTTCTTGAAAACAATCGGGCGTTAAAAGTATTGGCGATTCAAACAGTTCAAGCAGCGCCACTGTTGGAACTAATGTAAGGGGGACAGCTGGTCAATGTTTCTGTTTGTTTACTTAAACTTTATATTTATTTTAATAAATAAACTGTATATTATACAATTAAATAAATTATTTTATTAAAATCATTACATTGACCAGCTGTCCCCCTTACATTAGTTCCAACAGTGGCGCTGCTTGAACTGTTTGAATCGCCAATAGCAAAAACTTTAAACGCGTTTTTCTCAAAACAACGTTTTTCGATCGCTTGTTGATGATATCTCCGAAACTACTGAACCGATCCTTACCAAATTTATACCACATATTCTTTGGGACCATAGCTCTAGCGCATATCGAGGGATTTTCAAAATTATGATTTTAAATATTTTTTTGGGGCCCAAAAGGGTCAAAAAACAAAGTTTTTTTTACATTTTTTTTGAAAAATGTCCGCCATTTTGTCAATTTTGAAAAAATAAAAAATCGTATAATATGCGCTAGAGCTACTAACATGCAAAATCTAGTACCGTTTAAATTTTTTGTTTCAGATCATCCACGCCAAAAATTTTATCAACAGCGCACACCGCTTTCTTTTTTAAACATGTTTGTAACATCCCGACATATTTTAAATTTTAAATAATTTTCATAAATTTGTCAATATTTATTAGACAAATGTCTAAAAACATGGTCCATTTTGAAAATCAAGAAATTAATATGATGGAACACTTTAATATTTCGTTCATATTAATTTCTAACACGTGTTACTACTCATATAAACAAAAGAGTAAGATGAGTCAATGAACCATGCTTTGAGACAAGTGTCAAGCATGAATGAAAAGGATGACGCATGATAAGAGGAAAATACTATTAGAGTAAAACTCGTTCACAATACAATTAAATATGCATACACATATACATGCAAAATAGTAATAAAATAGTTATTAAATAAATTGTTACACTAATAAATTGTTAATATGAATCGTTACTACTGAATTGAAATTATAAGCACATTCAAAATGGTCGAATCGAAGATAAATCGATTATCGACAATCGATTAATCGAATATCGTTTGGTGATTCGATTGATAAGTAAATGTGCGTATTGATATTTGAATTTAGCAGTATTGTAATTATTGGCAATTATAAGTTGAAATAATCAATAGAAGGAAAGAATAATAGAATAAAAGGATAATATGATAATCGTACGTGCCTAAAACAGTGCATGTCATACGTGCCTAAAACAGTGCATGTCGTACGTGACTAAAACGGCGTGTGGCGAAAACACCCAAAACAAGATGCTTCCACCACCTGATTCCCCTAAAATGCATTAGATTAGAAACTATATAAACTGCTGCAAAAATCAGAGCAATTGTCAAAAGTTCCGGTGTAGTTCAGTGCGAATAATATCATTGTAGAGCGACCCTTCAGTTTAAAACGCGAGTTATCGAATTCTTTCCGTAAAAGGTGCAAGTTAGATTATTTATCACTTAGAAACAAGTTTCTTTCCCGTAAAAAGGTGCAAGATAATAATTTAACACTTAGAATCATTAATTTTGTTGTTTCAACTGTCGTATTTGTTATACAAAATTAACAGTGTAAATTTCATTAATTCTTTCCGTAAAACGGTGCAAGTTATATTATTATCACTTAGAAACAAGTTTCTTTCCGTAAAAGGTGCAAGATAAATAATTTAACACTTAGATAACGTGAAACTGTTAATTTATAGCAAAACTCTTACAATGTTGTGAAAGTTACATAAGTGTAACATAACAAACTTTAAGTTTCATTCACTTGAAACGAAACAAATCAAGAAACCAAATATAACGACTTTGCGATACTTTGTCAACGAATATTGTCCAATAAACGTAAGTAACCAATTGTAATAACTGTACTTTTAATTAATGTTGTAAACAATAAATTATAAAAGGAATATTAATCTTGTTTTTAACGCAAAACCCATAGTTTTGACAAGTGATCACGATCCTACTATAAAAATAAAGATCAGGCCTTACCAACCTGATTAATCAGCTAACTGGTTTTAAAACTTCTTTTAACTAAATAACTAAATTTAATTAAAAGCCTTTCTTTGCTCGGGACATAACAGCTGATTTGGTGGCAGCGGTGGGATTGTCACTTTTGTTATAAACAAATTAATTTTCAAAAAAAAATTTTATCAAAAAAAAAATTTTTTTCACAATTTTAATTTTTGAGTCAAAATTAACATTAAACTCAATAACCACGTTCAACTCCACACAACCAACTCCTAATTGTTTATAATTTAATAAACAATTTCCTAATTCCTTCATATAATCCTATAATTGGGCTGTCTTTGCGCCGTCCGGCGAATTTTGGCTTAATTTAAGAATAGTTTACGCCGTCCGGCGAGACCGTTCAATAGGGATTTTCCTCTCTTTCATTTTTAAATAAAATTGTGACATTATTATTGCGCCGTCCGGCGAATTTTAATTGATCAAACGACATTTGAGCCGTCCGGCGAAATTGTCATTTTATTTGTTTCTTTTAAAACTTCCTAACATTCCTTGATTTTCACAACAAATAATAATTTGCCTTGAGAAAATTTAAATTATTAAATAAATAAATTCAATAAGAACATTAAATACATAAAAATGTCCTTTGGTTACAGTTAAAAAATTATGTGCGATAAAATTCCAACACCAAAGAAAATTAAAAATCGAGGAGGAATCAAAGCACAAAGAAGATTTAATATCGAATCATCACTAGAGTCAGAAAAATTTGTAGAAAATTTTCATTCAAAAAACAACCTCAGAGAATTAAAAACACAGGAAGAATTTTCTGAATTTTTCGAAAAATTACTAAATAAAACGGAGCAAATTTTAAGAAAGTAAAAAGTGTAATTAAAATTCAATAAATAACAAAATAAACTCTTATTAAAATTAATGTGCTTTGTTTATTGTTGTATGATAATAGTATACTTAATATTAATTGCAATAATTTGGTATACAAGTCCAAAAAGGAAAAATTGAAATAAAACTAATCAAATAAACAATAAGCTGATCAATAAGTCATCTATTTAACAAAAAATATATATATATATAATCGGAATCTAGATGAATAGATATTTTGACATAATTAACAACTTTAATTATCCCCAAATCGAATTAATCTCAGGAGATTTAACATCTCACAAAGGTATATTTCTTATCGATAATACTAGTCGATTAAATATAATAAAAGAAACAGAATTGTCTTCATTTATTAACATCGATAGAAACAATCGATACACACTTCGACATAACTCAATTCACACCAACGGTAGTGCCATAGTAGAATTTTGCGATTTTTCTTTGAAATTTGAAACTATCGATTACGAAAGTAACTCCGAAATCATTGGTGTTTTAGGCGCACCATTCTTAGATCAATTATTCGAAACCAATCACTTTAGTCGAATTGCTAGAGAATACGATAGAAGAGCTCGAAGGAGAGAAAATACATTTAGACAACGATTTATTAGGCGCATTTGTAGAATAATACGAAATTCGTCGTGCCGAAAATATCCATGAATCGTTACGTCAATAATATTGAATTTAATACGGATATTTTTCCAAATATTCACATTTCATCACCCAATTTAAAGGAAAAAAGAGGTCTTTTCTTAATAAATCCTGCTTTAAACATTAATTTAATAAACGAGAGAAAATTAGCACCAGGAATTGTAATCGATCGATCAGAATCAATCACTCTAAATTCAGGTTCTTTTGTTACTTCTGGAACAACAGAAATAATAATTGCAAATAAACCAATCGAATTTCGAACTTATATTAATAGTAGACAAAACGAATTGACAGGTATATTGGGATTAGCATTCTTAAATACAGATCCTAGTGAATTTGTATTGTAATTATTATCGATACTAACATATGCAATATTTTTCTCTAATAACAACAATTTTTGTTATAGCAATCTTTTCATTAATTTGGTGTTTAAAATTTTGGCACATTTTCAAAAATTTTAAAATCAATAAATTAACAGATATATTGATTTAAACAATTTTCATGCAAGGAAAAGTATTAGGAGAGCACATTAATGTAAGAAGTCATAATTAAATTGCGCGGTTAATAATATTAATCATCTTTGCATTTACTTAAACTACTCATTGACTTCGCGCGCGAAAGCTACAAGTAGTGCGCCGCAAGGCAAGTCAGACGTACACCTTAAAGGCAATTCTCACACGTACCTTAAGCCGGTCGCGACTTTGCTAGTAAACCACCACCCTAAACTTCCTTATGAATTCATATTTTCACTTTTTAATAAAGAATAACGAATTATATCCTCAATTGTTACTGAACTCGTCATTCTTTATTGGTAACGAAGGCCGATTTATACTAGATCCCTCTTTACCAATAAACTTAATTAAAGAAGACAAAGTTAACCCCTTTCTAGGAATAAATCGTGTACTAAAATACTTTTTAAGAGACGGTACTATACGAACACACGGGGAAGCGAAAATTTGCATTAATCACACAGTAGTAGAATTTCAAACCATAATTTGTGACGATAATTCAGATATTATTGGAATTTTAGGACTTCCATTTTCATTTGATATTATAAACGAACTATTCTAATAAACAATAAAATGACTCGTAGAAATAAACATCAAAAAGAATATAGAGACGATAATGATAATGACGATAGTAATACTATTCCACCCAACGATGCAACCTTTGCAACCTCCATGAACAGAACCCTTCATGACACTATGGTAAATTCTATGGCAGAATGTTTTGCGTTACAACAAGGTATAATGAATATTCCTTTTTATGACGGGCATAATATGCCAGTTAAGGATTTTATTGATGATATTTTGAATGCTGCATCATCCATTCCGAAAAATTGTGAGGATCAGTATTTGAAATCTATTCTTGCTAAATTAAAGGGTGCTGCTAGAAGCAGTACTCAAGGTAAGTCGTTTGGAACCATTATCGAATTAATTGATCACTTAAAACAAAGATACTCCACTCACAAATCCTATGCATGGTATTTGCAAGAAATATCCACAATTCGTATGAATCGTAACGAAAACGTTAGCGAATTTTATGACAGATTATCTCAATTATTAGCAGGGGCAAATGCGACACTCGCCAGTTCTTATGGAGCTCCTAATGCTAAAATACAAATGCAACCTCTAAATCTCTGTGCATTGGAATCTTTTATCAAAGGACTTCCAGATTCCATGTCAACTGTAATAGAGGCACGAAACCCTCAAAATCTTAAAGATGCATTTGACATTGCCTTACAATGTGAACAACGTCACGAAAGTTATAAACCTGACTATAATGCTTATCATTATTCACGACATCAATCACAAGATTATAGAAATCGAGAAAGAAGCCCTAGTAATAGAGTACAATTCTCATACCCTTATGATCAAACGAGATATCGTTCCCATTCACCAACCCCCACTGGAATTTTGAGAAATCCATATCCCCCATATATGCAAAGCAATCATTACCCACAACCATATCCTAATCAACCTAATTTTCAATTTCCTAATGCTTATATGCCTTATACTTCATACCCATTCTATCCATATCCTCCTCCACAAGAAGGATACTTTAATAAAAATCCAGATGGAAATAGAACACCACCCCGTGCTCAATCCCCTCATTCATTCGAAAGAAATAATTTAAACTCAAACACAACTCGACGGACAGACGCGACGACGAGTGGAGACCACAAAGAGCGTCCAGCCAATGCGAGGATTCTATCGTTACAAAACACATCTTCCACGCCAGAAATTCAAGAGAATCTCCATTAATAATAATAAATTCCCCAAGTTTTCAAACATCTTCAGCAACCTTGTTAATAGATACAGGAGCTGATGTAAACATTATCAAGGAAAACATAATATTACCAGATTTAAATATAATCCGAGAAGAAGCTATACACATAGCCGGTATCGTCCCTATAAAAATTTTGACGATGGGAACCGTTCAAATTGAAATAAATACGAAACAAATAACCTTCCAAGTAGTACCCACAGATTTCCCTATAGAATCTGACGGTATATTAGGTCGAGAATACCTGCGCGAAGAAAAAGTTGAAATTTCTTTTTGGCATAACACAATTGTTACACACTCAAATCCAATAAAACCAATATTTTTCGCAGACAAAGAATCAACTGAAGCCAGAGATGCTTTAACAGAAAATAAGGCTAATAAAAGAAGAAATGTAACTATTAAGGCCAGAACTAGACAGGTAATACCAATCGATGTCCTAAACACGGAATTAAAAGAAGGATATTTACCTTTAATAAGAACAGCTGAAGGATTATTAGTAGGAGAAGGCGTAGTAACCAATAAGGATGGAGTTTGTCACATCTATGCTATAAATATGACATCTGAAGACGCTGAAATTGACATACCGCCCCAGGAATTAATCCCCTTTGAATTTTATAAATTACCAGGCGAAGATTCTGACGATTACTCCACAGAAGAAGAATACACACCACCAATAAATAGAGTTTCATCGATATTAGAATATCTACGATTGGATCATTTAAATAAAGAAGAAAAGGAACACGTAGAACAAATAGTTGCAGAATTTCCAAACAATTTTCATCTTCCAGGAGAACAACTGACCCCAACCCATAAAGTTCAACACCAAATTATTACTAAGGATGAAATACCCATTCATGTTAAACAATATAGATTTTCTCCATCTCAAAAGGAAGAAATTGATAAAGTTATCGACAGAATGAAAACAGAAGGAGCCATAGGTCCTTCTTGCTCTCCATACAATTCACCATTGCTTATAGTTCCCAAAAAGATCGATGGAACTGGTAAGAAAAAATGGAGAATCGTGATTGATTTTAGAGCATTAAATGAGAAGACAATCGGTGATTGCTATCCACTGCCAAACATCACTAGTATACTTGATACCTTGGGAGGAGCCAAATACTTTTCAGTATTCGATTTAGCCAGTGGATTTCACCAAATAGAATTAGATCCCCTCGATAGATCGAAAACAGCATTTTCCACCACGCATGGACATTATGAATACATCAGAATGCCCATGGGATTAAAAAACTCACCATCAACATTCCAAAGACTAATGGATCAAGTTCTAACTGGACTCCAAGGAGTCGAATTATTCGTATATCTAGATGACATTGTCGTTTATGCAAATAGTTTAGAAGAACACGGGAAAAAGGTAAAGAGACTATTGCAAAGACTAAAGGATGCCAACCTCTCGTGACAACCGGAAAAATGCGAATTTCTTTTTAAAGAAGTGGCCTATTTAGGCCATATAATAAGTAGCGACGGAGTAAAACCTAACCCTAAAACAGTCGAGGCAGTCAAAAATTTTCCGACTCCAAAGACTCCAAGAAATGTCAAGCAATTTTTAGGATTAGCAGGATATTATCGAAGATTTATTAAAGATTTCTCAGCCAAAGCCAAACCATTATCCAATCTACTCAAAAAGGATGTAAAATTCGAATGGAAACAAGAACAAGAAGCCAGTTTCAAAGAACTGAGAGAAGCCTTATGCACTAGCCCAATTTTACAATACCCAGATTATGAAAAACCTTTTACACTAACAACAGATGCATCTGATTATGCTATAGGTGCAGTATTGAGTCAAGAAAAAGATGGATTCGACCTGCCTATTGCTTATCTATCCAGAGTACTAAATGCGCCAGAATTAAACTATTCCACAACTGAAAAAGAATGTCTAGCCGTTCTATATGCAGTTCATCATTTTAGACCTTATATTTATGGTAAGAAATTCACTTTAGTCAGCGACCACGAGCCATTAAGATGGATCGACACTATAAAGGATCCAGGACAACGATTAATAAGATGGAGATTAAAATTAAGAGATTATGAGTACGAATTTCAACACAAATCAGGAAAATTAAACACAAATGCCGATGCTCTATCCAGAAATGTTATGGAAGAAAATATCGACGAAAATTCCGAAACCAATAATGATCAAAAACAAGTAAAAATTTTGATCAACAAGCGTATTGACAAAAATTCTAAAATTCCAACCAAAAAATCGAAGTTACCACCTCCAAAATCAATATTAAAGCCATCCACTTCAAAATCTACTTTAGACCAAAGTACTATTGGTTCAAGAGTATCACAAAGAAGAGCGTTACAACCTAGAATAAAGACAATAGATGAAGAGACATCTGAAAGTAGCACTGATGAAGAGAGAGAGACGCCAATTCCTCCTATTCAAAAGGCAAGTAGAAGCGTACTCCCCAGTTTGAAACTTCCGCCAGCAGCTATCAAGAATATACCAGGTCCAAAAAGCGCACCTCCAGAAACGCAATCCAAAGTTGTAAAATTTCCAATTCCAGAAACAACTGTACTAACGGTAGACCCACCAATTAGTGAAAGTGAAGAAAGTTCGGAAGAAGAAGATAACACCACGCATTTAAGCAGAAGAGAAATAGCGAAAGACCTAGGAAATTCCATATCTCGTTTTAATCAATCCGTAAAACAACATGAAGATTGGTTAATGGATTCACCACAGTCCCCTAGAGATTGGCTTACTCTTTCTGACGGAAACGACGACGAAGGTATTCACAAAGCAGCCAATGAATTAATTCCAGGAGACCATACAGAATTTTCTCATAAAATAGATTTTCAATGGGACTATGCTAAAGGCGAGTCCATATGGGAAAACGATCAAAATGAAAGTTCAGATAGTGAAGTATCAATTAAAGAAGCCAAAGAACCAGAACAAGAAATACGCCAAACACCAACGAAAATTGATATAGACCAAAATAAAAATAAAAATGTGACTTTTAGGTCCACATCATTAGAGCCAAACACACCTGTAACCTTCAAAACTCCAAAAGCTATGTCAACACCTTATCACACTTCATTACATGAAACAGATGTCGAATCAGAAAATGAAACAGACGACGAAGAAGAAAGCGATACAGCTGAAAATGAAATTAAGGAAAATAAAATTAAATCAACTCCTTTAAGAACAACACTCCTAGAAAGTATTCCTCCAGATTTGCCCTCATGCTATGCGAAAACACCTGAAAAATCCTCGAATATAGCCAGTCACAGAGAAAATCTAACTTATTATCGAAATAATTACGTGCATTTCCTATCTGCTGATTGCGAATTTACCACTCCAATAAGCAGATTGCTTATAGATATTGCAGTAATAGATCCAGAAGAAATTAAAAGTAAAAAGCCCATTAAGGGACAAATTCTTGTAACCCCAAGAGGAAAACATAATGTATATTCTATAATAGTGAAAGATAAATATTATGATCCAGTATTAAAGGAAGATCTAATTTCAGGAATACAGGATTTAAAAATTCTTTTACATAAAGAAAAGGCAAAAGAAGTAAGAATTTCTCGACACGGTGACTTCACTGACGAATTAAGAAAAGGAGAATTAATGCAAATAATTGAATCAATTTTCTATAAAAGCGATATTAATATAACTATCTGTTATGGACAAGTTTCTGTCCCAAAAGAAGAAAACAGAGAAGATATTATCAGCGAATTTCATAGAAGTAAAATAGCGGGACACAAAGGAATAGTAAAAACTTACAGAAGAATTCGCGAAAAGTTTTACTGGCCTAGAATTAAAGAACAAGTAACAGAATTTGTGAGAAGATGTCCCACATGTCAAACTCAAAAACTAGTTAGAGCAAAAACCAGGGAACCAATGATTATAACCGACACACCTTTGGACGTTTTTGACAAAGTTTCATTGGACACTGTAGGAAAACTTCCTACAACCCCAGACGGAAATTGTCATATTTTAACTATGCAAGACCACTTATCTAAATACTGCATAGCCGTAGCAATACCCGACATTTCAGCAACTACTATTGCTCACGCAGTTGCCAAAGAATTATTTTCAGTTTACGGAGCACCAAAAGTTATTTTAACCGATAAAGGCACTTCATTTATTGGCAAATTAATGTCAAAATTATCAAAAATATTCAAAGTCCAACAAGTAACAACTTCAGGTTATAGACCACAAACTAATGGAGCTTTAGAACGCAGCCATGCTGTATTAGCAGACTATATAAAACAATACACCACAGACTGTGACGACTGGGATAGATTATTGCCCTTTGCAATGCTTGCCTATAATACTTCTGTACACGAAGCAACTAACTTTACCCCATACGAGTTAGTTTTTGGTAAAACTGCCCGTACTCCTAGTTCTTTTCCACAAGAGGAAAAATTAGAAACCTATGGTTCCTACTTAACAGAGCTCATAAACAGACTAACTGAAATAAGAATTTTAGCAGCCAAAAATTTAATAGACTCCAAAACAAAATCCAAAGAAAGGTACGATAAATCAATCAAACCTTTCTTAGGAAAAATAGGCGACAAAGCCTATGTCATAATAGAAGGTATGAAAAGAAAATTTGACCCCCATTATCATGGTCCATATACAATTGTGGATATCCTTGATAAAAACAATGTAATCCTTGTAAATAATAATGGAAATAGGTTCCAAAAACATGTAGATAAGTTAAAATTAGCACATGAATAAAATAATAACACGATTTTAATTTTTAGATGTCAAAATCAATCATTTTCACTCCACCAATCCAAGGAGAGTTGGTAAGAAATTATGTGTTCCCCAAGGGAAACATAGATGGTATTAATTACCCAAAAGGAATACTAGAGGAATTGACTGCAGAATATAATTTAACTAAACCAGCCTATACAGTTGATAAAACTACTGGTCCTGAATTCGGAAAACTGTGGAGAGTAAAATGCATCGTCACGGACGATAAAAATAGTAATGCATTCATCGTAACGGGAGAAAGTTGCAGAACCATTCGAGAATCAGAACATTCAGCTGCAAAAATGATACTAAAAGAATTAGAGAAAACATATTATTTTAGCGAAGAAGAGAAACCACGATCATTAAAACACAAAATTTACGTTATGACACCTGAAGAACCATCACTAATAAAATTGAAATTGTATAAATGGGAAAATTGCTGCGAATATTGTTATAAAAGAGGACACACCAAAGAACATTGCTTTAGTGTGATTAGAAATAAGAAAATCCTACAAAAACAAAACCCATTCAATGATAAAAAAGATGATTCAGACGAATTTTGGGAGCTACCCGGCCCCACATGTTCATGGGATTAAACACCCAAAATTGCAAAAGTTTCTCTTTAACAGTATATAAAACAATCCAATTTTCTTGTTTTACTCAACCAAAAATCTAATAATCATTTAAATAATTGATTGATTATAACAATTGAGAACAATTCAACATAAAATTAAAGATTACTTAGTTAAATAACTAAAAATATTATTAATAATAATCAATCCTAAAATAAAACAAAATGAAATAAAATAAATTTTTCAAAAACAAATTTTCATGCTAAAAATATTATTTTATCAGGATGGTAACAGCTAGTTCTAAGGTTAAGTATTACACTAGCTTTCGATCAAATACTAAATGAATAAATTCTATCCATAACTTTCCGAGATAGTCAAATTTTACTATTTTAATAAACGTAATCCTTAAATTCACACAAATAATTTAAAAATTATTGTAAACCGACCATAATTTACAACACAAATTAAGAAAAGGCTATTGAAAAACATAAACAAATTCCTAAAATAATAAATACTAACCAATAACAGTACTCATTCAACCAGAAAAAGGAGAAAACAAAGTATATCTATCCTTTTCTAAAAGGTTAAATCCTTATAAATAAACAAATTGTTAAGTAAAAATTCAAAAAGTATAATTAAACAGAAGCAATAAAATAAAAACTTATTAAATCAAAAAACAGAACCCAAAAATTTATTAAATTATAGTAACTAACGAAGAAAAACGGAATATATCTGTCCTTTTCTAATAACACATAATTACATTCATTAATAAAAATTACATCTCAATAATAAATAAAATGACAAAAAGGAAAATAATTATTAATAATTCTGTTAATTATAAGTAAATTTTATTAAAAACAAGTTAAAATTAAACAATAATATGCATTTCAAGTAGAATTATCGCATATCGATATATCGAACATAAAGGTAGCAACGAGAAACTGCTCAACGCGAACTTACGTAGGCTTACACCACGAGATCTATATGCATATAATCAATGACAAAAATTCAAAATTAATAACCAACAGGTTAGAAAAATGCATCTAAATAGCAACAAATAAGTAAAATCTTATTGAATCAAAGCCCAAAACACAATATTTTATTGCAATATCACAATAAATAAATAAAAATAAAAATTTCAAATTCAGTCTCTCAAGGATGAAAACATATACCTATCCTTGTCTTCAAATACAGTCTCTCAAGGATGAAAACATATACCTATCCTTGTCTTCAAACACAGTCTCTCAAGGATGAAAACATATAGTACGATTCACCACGAGATCTATATGCATACAATCAATGTCCAAATTCAAATTTAGTAACCAGCAGGTTAAAACCCACTGAAAATAAAAGTCCCTAGATTTAACATAAATTTAAAATTCCCCACCCGAATTTAAATTTATGCACACAAGTGCAAGTAAAATATAAAGCCCATAAATATGGGCCCAGCTTATAAAGCCCATAAATACGGGCCGTGATTATTCATGTCCATATTGTGTGCTCAACCTACGGAGCCCACACATACGGACATTCAAAAAAAAAAAGAAGGGAAATAAACACTTAAATAAATAAAACACAATAAGTCAAATAAAAAAAAAATTTTATTATAAAAACTTAACATTAAAATATAAAATAAACCTTAAAACTAACAACTGGGCCCAAATCTCGCCTGCCCAGGCAGAAGAACGTACCGGGTCCCGTCCCCGGCAACGATTATTTTTAAATTTATGTACGGGGGGCGAATAAATAACCGCCCCCCTCCCAAAAACCGGGTCACCAGCAAATTCTCGTACCCATATTCTGAAACAAAAAATATATATATATATAATAATTATCGCCAAAATCACTTTAATATATTAATGCAAAATTAAATAAATAAACCAATCAAAAAAAAAATTAGCTTACCCCCTTCGTTGGGACCAGCGTGAGTCTCCCGACGATCTTCTCCATCATTATTACTGTTTTCTGAAAAATAAAAACACAAGCTTATAATAAAATATAAAATTTAAAACAGAAAATTACAAAAAAAAATATATACAAATAATTCAAACCAAATGTCACTTACCTCCGTTCATCTTGATGTTTTGTTTTCAAATGAGTCATTTTCAAAAATTGCTGATCCTTGCAAATCATAACGCGATAAAAGCCCTTAGATGAGATCATAAAAACACAGCATCCAAATCAAATTAACAACCAATAAATAAAATACAATCTAATAATAAAACACGTAATATTAAAAAAAAATATATATATATATATATATATATATACCTTACTTAATAACAAAAAAAAAATACTAAAAATTCTAATAATAAACAATGAAATAATGAATTACCAACTGTCAAAATATAGATAATATAACCGCTAATTATCTAATATACCGACTGTTAATGAGAAACGAAAATTCAAATTTCGCCCTTATAATTAAGATAAATTTAAATAATTTTATAAATAATGTGATTATTGAATAATAAACAAAATGTTTATCAAGTTGTAAATAATTATGAAAATCACATTATTACAAAACATATATTCACTAAATATTATATTTATATTCAAATATATACTTAAAATATAAATTATAATCAATTATAATCAATACTATGCTTAATCAATAATTACAAGAATCAATACATTACACCAAGAATTACATATTGATATTATAAAAAAATTAGATAATACCCTTATTAATTTCTTAAATATAATTAATCAATAATAATATTAAATAATCATAACTTACCTTTATAACCTATATTATAATCAATATTCTAACTTATTAATAAAAACCATGAAGGAGAAAAAACACTTGGATCAGATAAAAACACTACTTCAAACTTTAATTAAGAAATATAATCAATAATAAATAAACATAATCAATATTATTAAAAATATGTATATCCATAATATACCAATAAAATACGAATAATCACTATATTATACCCTTAATCAATATTATAGCAATAAGAACATTATAAAACCATATGTATTACCCATTAATCAATAAATAAAAATTAAAAGAAGGACGAAAGAAAAAGAAGGAAGGGGATTTGGCGGTCGCCTTCTTCTTTCCTCCTCATTTTAATAAAAACTAAAATAAGAATAAAAACTAAAATAAATTTGATGTTACAGATGGAAATTCCATTTTTGGGACATATATCTGACGCGGTTAATTATATATCAATAGCTTTCAAAATATTATTATTATTGATAGCATTGATAGTAGTTAAAAACCTATACGTACTTTATAAAGTCGTAACAAAGAGAAGACAAAGATCGAATAATAATCGATCAAATGTATAAGGATTATTGGTCCAATTGGAGCTCACATACATTGGGGACAATGTAAACTCTAAGGAGGGAGGACCAGGCCCAAAAATCCCGAAAAATTTAAAGAAATAGAGCCACTAACAGAGTTGAAATAACCAGGCTACTATGAACCGCCAAGAGGCGACACAATTCAAATCAGCGCGCTGAAAACCTTAGGCTCACAAACATCGATCGCATGAATCGACCCTGAAGCTATGTATATATCGCGCATGTCTTGTTCGGCAACCATCATGAAAAAGCGGCAAATAACTCAAATTCAAATTTTAAAATTCGCTATTCACGATGAAAATCGAATAAAAATTACATTAATGCTTATAAATACTAAATATGCTTATACAAATCCTAATTAATCAACATTAACAGAAATGCATACATATATTTAACAATTAAAATAATAATAACTAAGCTTTTCATTACTAAATAATGATTATTAACTGAAATATTCTATTAACAATTTAGTAATTCCTAAACAAATAATTAACAAATACTAGATTAGAATAATAATTGCAGTTGTTTGTAATTGGTTTGGTTAATTATGATTGGCCAAAATAATTACAAACAATTAAATTAATCAAAAAATTTTATATATATATATATATATATATATATATATATATATAAGTATGAATTAAATGGTAAATTATTGGCCAAATTAATGACTATTAATAAAATATTAAAATAATTAACTAATAACGCATTAAACAATAATTTATTAATATACATTGATTAATTATTGTCGAATTTTAAGAATAAATATAGAATAAAATGAGAAACATTTTAATTTTAAGAATATTAATAAAAATCAATTAAATTACAAGATAATACATTAATTATGACATTATTAACAATTATTGTTAATAATAAATGCCAATAAAAGCCTCCGCGCGAAGCTGAAAGTATCAGGGAAGCATGAAAGCAACAGAGGATGGTTGCGGGGCAGGAGTATGAGCTGCGTGGCTAATACTACTGCCACGCCTCATGCCCAATAGTAGTATAGCCAGGCCCTCGTCTCTCTCTCACAGTAAGCGAGATCGAGCGGCATTAAAATCTCCAACGCATACGGCCTCGTTGTCGCGTACACTCTTATGCGGTAGGCGAGATCGAGCGGCATTCAAGTCTCCAACGCATACGGGCCTCGTTGTCGCGTACACTCTTACCATGCATGTTCGCTTGCTATGTTTCCTGCTCTAAAAACCTTAATATTATCGAATTATCAATAATGATCGATAGAAAATAAACACAAAATTGAATTGTATGATCACATATAGTCAATTTTGCAAAAATTAATTAAAAAAAATATATATATATATTTTTCCACTAACAATTAAAAGTTTAATTAAAATTTTATCGTCATTATTAAATAAAGAATAAAATTCAAATAAACTTTTAATAAACTGAAATGGAATTTATTATTGAAAATTTAATAATATTGATGAAAATAACAATCACGGTAATAACAATAGCAATAATAAGTAATTCGTGAAAAGAGAAAATACATATTAAAGGAGATAGTTTAAAAAAAAAAAAAATCAATGAAGTATTGCTATTGTAATTTAAAGAAGATTGTTAATCAATTTAAAAAAAATTATGAGTTTCCTGATCCATATGGGATTGCGTATCGACCGTACCGATGATTCAGGCGTTGAAAGTCGCTCGATCTCCGCTCAAACCTATAAATGTACTCCCTGCGCATTTATGTTTCCTTGATGTTTCTCTCGCCGTACTCTACTTGAAATATCGATTTAATCAATAAATAAATCAATTTTAACAAAAATTTATATAAAAGAAATTAAAGGCAATTAAAATTTTAATAAGAAAAATAAAAAAAAAAAAAATTTTAATAATAATAATAATATTAATAATAATAAAATAAAATAAAATTATTCGAACTGTCAAATTCAGTCAATAAATAAATCAAATTAAACAGTGAAATGTACAATTGTACAATAACTTCAACAAATAACTTAATTAATAAATATTGAATGTTATTTAAAAGCAAATTCTGTAATCATATAATTAGAATAAAACTAATAATTATAATTTTGAATGGGAAATCAATGAAAAATGGTAAACACAAGGCAATAAAACGAATGTCAATGATTTCACGTCAATTAAATATTTATTACATAATTATAATTGTTAATTAATGCATGTGTATGTATATGCGTGTGAGTGGAAAAGTAGAAATATATATATAATTCTGTGAATAACTGAACAAAAAATATTTTAATAATATATAATAATGAATAAAAATAAAATTAAGATAAAATAAAATAGTAATAATTATGTGTACATTTAAAATTAAGATTAACTAGATACATCTACGTCATCAGATTCAGCATCTAAATTCAAAACACCGTCATGCCCCACCTCCACAAAAACATCATAATAATTCGGCAAAACAGACCCACATTTACATCTCAGGTCCTGCAGGTTTTGAATGACATATCGCCCACAAGTGCATTCACGACCACACAAATTCGCATCAGCTGCCACGACGTCCGAAATTTCCACTGATTCGATTTTTGGCAAATCTGGATCCTCCAGCGTAGTCCCACAATCGCATGTCATTTCCCTCAATAACATGTTAATAAACTTTCCACAAGGACAAAATCTACCAGTAACTCCAGGGGATCTAAAAACAAAAACGTTAATATGAGGAAAACTCAAAGGAAAAAGAAGAAAACTCCCTTCTACACCACACAAAACGAAATCCATACCCTGTGCAAAATTTTTCACTAGTCACGTGAACACATTCCCGAAAGCTTGGCAAATCCTTCATAAACATTGCCACTAAATTGTTCAACTGCTTTTCAATCCGGCATTTCCTACGTTTCAAAGATTTTCTTTGTGAGGGTCTTTGAATTGACCATGACTCCGGAACTCGTCGTAAGGAAAAACGTCCACTACTCCTATCCTCATTTGAAACAAGTTCGTAATTTGGAACAAAACCCAAAACATTTTTCAACGCAGCAATATCCTTGGATAATCGCGATAACTCCGTTATGAGGAAAAATATTTTCGCCAATTTCCGTGGGTTAAATTGCTGTGGCCGAACGAACGAAGAATGACCTAAATCAAACAAATTACAAATCCTGAATTATTGAAATTAAAACAACGTAAGCAAAACACAAATAGAAAATTTTAAGGTTAATCATAATAACATACACTAATTAGTGTTCTAAAAGAAATCCCGAGGAAAATAAAATTCACAAATAATCGATAGTATATCCTCTGAAAATTAGCAACATTTTACACTTAAAAATTAACCGTTTTAAACTAAGGGTGGAAACACGCACTAGAACACCTTGTCTTCTTGCATCTAGAGCACTAACAATTACAAACTCATTCAAGGAACGTTCTATGCCTATAACTTCACTAATCAAACGACGCACTGATTCAGCCGCTCCCTCTACAGGCATTTTCCATATGGCAAATTGAAAAATACCCATACGTTCTTCCAATTCCACCATACGTAAGCCCATAAGTCTTTGACTGGAAACATTTAGTGTTAAGGCACGATCCAATTGTGGAATTAGGGGAATATTTATTGGAAGATGCACGAGATGATCGATTTCTCCAGAAGTAGAAGTTGAAGGCACTGGAGAGTTTTCCCTAACTATCACATTATTTTCCACATTTTCCACCAATTGTCCTAAATTATTTGGCACATGATTAACACTTTCAGGACCCTCCAAAACACCAAGATCAAAAGAGTCTATATAATCTGACCAATCATCAGAATCACCCATGTTAAAAAAAAAAAAAAAAAAAAGTATGAAAAATTAATAAGCAACACTATTATTTACCGTGAGCAACATCTCTATTCAATAAAAGAGGAACTGGTCTCATATTTTGAATGCAAAAGTCAACTAAGTCAACTGTCGAAACGTCACTTACTGAACCGCTATCGCTCATGTCTAATGAAGAACTAATTACAAAGGACTTTAACTGCAGAAGTGGGGACCATGGATCCTGAAATCATCACTCAAAAATTTGATGATCATAAAGATTCTCACGATTGTTAGACAACTCAGATGGACCGAAGAGAACTCGAGATACTGTATTTTGAAAACAACTTACCTTCTTCTTCGTCATATCCAGTTTTGAACACGTACTGCACATAATGTAAATTCTAGCACTTAACCATAACGCTCAGTATTTAAAAATTTCTTGTCAGCAACATTAAACTCTAAGTAGATAGTAATAATAATTGTAAAAATTTTAAAGAAGAATATGTATGAAAATTATAAAGCCCATCGAGGACGATGAACAATTTAAGGAGGGAGGACTGTTACATCCCGACATATTTTAAATTTTAAATAATTTTCATAAATTTGTCAATATTTATTAGACAAATGTCTAAAAACATGGTCCATTTTGAAAATCAAGAAATTAATATGATGGAACACTTTAATATTTCGTTCATATTAATTTCTAACACGTGTTCCTACTCATATAAACAAAAGAGTAAGATGAGTCAATGAACCATGCTTTGAGACAAGTGTCAAGCATGAATGAAAAGGATGACGCATGATAAGAGGAAAATACTATTAGAGTAAAACTCGTTCACAATACAATTAAATATGCATACACATATACATGCAAAATAGTAATAAAATAGTTATTAAATAAATTGTTACACTAATAAATTGTTAATATGAATCGTTACTACTGAATTGAAATTATAAGCACATTCAAAATGGTCGAATCGAAGATAAATCGATTATCGACAATCGATTAATCGAATATCGTTTGGTGATTCGATTGATAAGTAAATGTGCGTATTGATATTTGAATTTAGCAGTATTGTAATTATTGGCAATTATAAGTTGAAATAATCAATAGAAGGAAAGAATAATAGAATAAAAGGATAATATGATAATCGTACGTGCCTAAAACAGTGCATGTCATACGTGCCTAAAACAGTGCATGTCGTACGTGACTAAAACGGCGTGTGGCGAAAACACCCAAAACAAGATGCTTCCACCACCTGATTCCCCTAAAATGCATTAGATTAGAAACTATATAAACTGCTGCAAAAATCAGAGCAATTGTCAAAAGTTCCGGTGTAGTTCAGTGCGAATAATATCATTGTAGAGCGACCCTTCAGTTTAAAACGCGAGTTATCGAATTCTTTCCGTAAAAGGTGCAAGTTAGATTATTTATCACTTAGAAACAAGTTTCTTTCCCGTAAAAAGGTGCAAGATAATAATTTAACACTTAGAATCATTAATTTTGTTGTTTCAACTGTCGTATTTGTTATACAAAATTAACAGTGTAAATTTCATTAATTCTTTCCGTAAAACGGTGCAAGTTATATTATTATCACTTAGAAACAAGTTTCTTTCCGTAAAAGGTGCAAGATAAATAATTTAACACTTAGATAACGTGAAACTGTTAATTTATAGCAAAACTCTTACAAAGTTGTAAAAGTTACATAAGTGTAACATAACAAACTTTAAGTTTCATTCACTTGAAACGAAACAAATCAAGAAACCAAATATAACGACTTTGCGATACTTTGTCAACGAATATTGTCCAATAAACGTAAGTAACCAATTGTAATAACTGTACTTTTAATTAATGTTGTAAACAATAAATTATAAAAGGAATATTAATCTTGTTTTTAACGCAAAACCCATAGTTTTGACAAGTGATCACGATCCTACTATAAAAATAAAGATCAGGCCTTACCAACCTGATTAATCAGCTAACTGGTTTTAAAACTTCTTTTAACTAAATAACTAAATTTAATTAAAAGCCTTTCTTTGCTCGGGACATAACAATGTTTTTTAACAATTATTTTTAAATAAAAAACAAATTGAACAAAATCAAAATATTTTTTTTTTGCACTTTGAGAGTGTATTTAAGATGTCTAATACCTCACATGAAAATATTTATAACATAAACCTATTAAAAAAATTAATAAAAATAGCCTTTTTTTAGCGCGTCTAAAGTGGGTAGACCCCTTAACTAAAATTTCAAAAAAAAAAACAATCCTATTTGTGACAATCATGTATCATGGTGAAATTTGTCTTTAACTACAAACGCCTGGTTGTAGTAACCAGGCAGTTATGTTAGATTTCATTAGTCGGGAGCAAGCGCAGTACGTCTTCATACTTTCTGCTATTCTGCATTTATTTCAGTAAATAAAAAGTATACCAAAAAACCTTTAGACTATGATTTTTATGGTTTTTACTGTCAAAATGAGCTAAACATCAATTTTAACTATGTTTTTGAAATCAGCGCTCCACATTATGTAAATATACTCTGTTTGGAAAAAATTGAAGGTTAAAAGTTTTCCGAATTTCGGCAAAATTTGTAGATTTGAATATTAAAAATCGATCTAGTGTTACAGTTTTTAATATTTTTCAACGCAAATTGTTTTCCATGTATATTTTACAATTATAAACAACTTCTCGCATGGATTTGCAAAAATATGCAATTGGTGAAAAGAAAAAAATTCTAATCTCTTCAAAAATTAAAATGAAATATTTTTGACTATCTTACATGATTTCAGGTTAAAAATGATGCAAGAATAAAAATATTACCTCGTCTAATAATTTAATTTTAAAGGGGTCAAAATAAAGGTGGGCTCTCCCCTTCAGCCTTCTCTCATATGGGGAATCCACACTTCGATCTAAGATGCATATATTTCCCTATGCGCGAATCGCGTATACAGCTGCTCACCCGAAAACTTTTCCGTGTGTGTAAAATAAAAGTGAATGTATTGTTGTTGATGCAAGTCGTTTTACTTATTTCAGTGACAGTATTTTTGACAATTAATTAGATTAATGTGATGAATGATTTCATATAACCTATATATTTTTGACGACTTAAAATTTTTTTTCTGACAACAAAGGATGGACTACATTATTTATAAACATTATGAAAATGAATTCTAAAATAAGAAGATGAAAAAATATATAATTTTAACCTCTTAATCATAGATAATATACATTGTTCCTTATTATACTTTATAATCACATCCACAATTTCGGTGTCAACCAGGATCCTGGTTACTATAACCAGTAATTAAATTTATATTAACCAGATTTTATCGTCAACGCAACTATGTTTAGTCATGTTCGAACAACTTCAATCGTAGTCAAAGACGTTTTTCACCACGAGAATCTGGTTGTATGAACCAGGAATTTCTCTCAGTGTACAGACTGCGGAGTACCGACGGTCTGTACTGATTCGGATCTGAAAATGCAACCGGCGAGGTACAGATTCGGCTATGATTTTCGGAACCGTCCTCCTACTATCGTCAGTACTGGCTCGGTACTGGATTTGTTCCGTCCGCGGATTTCATTCTTCTGCGAGCGTCGAAAGAATGACGGATGAAATGCAGAATCCACACTTCGATCTAAGATGCATACAAGCGGGACGATTTTTCGTGGCGCTTCCTATGATTCACTATACCCAGTAAGAAGTAAGGAATTAACAAGAATTCAAAATTTTTAATTCTTTTGAATTTCGTTTCTGACCAATTCTTTTCATTTTCATTGGGAGAAGCCGAAAAGCATCTAAGTTTATTCTTTTGAATACCGTTTTAATATTTTAAGCAGAAAAAAAATTTGTCGGTTCGAAGATTTGAACCCTGAAGTTTCATTGTCGGATTCAAACAGCTTGTCCGCTCAGCTATTTAAACTGTACTATTACTACCGAATTTTAAAAGCACTTATCTCAAAGTGATGCAAACTTCAAAGAAATTAAAAGATTACAAATATTAAAACGGAATAGACAGGAATTGAAATTACCGAATATCACACAGTATTTCGGAATTCACAAAAATTAAAGAAATATTAAAACGGTATTGATTGGAATTCACTTTCAAGAAATCTTTGCTTCAAAAAAGAATACATAGGAATTGGACAGAAACGGAATTCAAAAATATTGATAATTTAACATTTTCTGTAAAAGTTAAAAATGTTCAATTTTTTTCAATTCCTTACTTCTTACTGGGTATCTATATAAGAGCGCCACGAAGAAGCGTCCCGCTTGTATGCATCTTAGATCGAAGTGTGGATTCCCTATAAGTAGGGTGACCAGATTCTGGAAATAATTTCGGAGGACGGGTGCCAGGCTATAAGTATAAGCAAAAAAAAAAAAGGCCCTCATTTTTTGAAAAAATTTTATTAATGATACAATTATTCAGTACGTATAAATTATAAGTTTATTCAAATAACAAAAAAAGAGGACACTTGGGTATTTTCGGAGGACAAAGGAGGACAGCCACTAAAAAAGGAGGACAATCTTCCTCAAAGGAGGTCGTCTGGTCACCCTATTATAAGGTCTGTACTAGCTCGGTGCTGGGGCGGATCCGATTGCGGATCTCGTCATTATTGTTATAATTCACATTGCAAATTTATTTTTAATATACGTTTCATAACTAAATAATTATTAAAATAAGTAATTGCGTTATTTTGAATAATAATTATTAATAAATTAATTTAATTAATACTCTCTAAATCTGAATTAGTAAGTTACTAATTCAGATTTAGAGAGTATATTAAGTAATTATTTATTGAGACTTTTTTGCGAATTAAATAATTAAAAAAAACGTGTTGTGCATTAAAATTTCATTCAATTTAATACTATTACTTATATTTTATAATTAATATATTAATATAATAATAATAATAATAATATTAGGGGAGAGGGCCCCAAGATGGACAGGGCCCCAAGATGGACATTTCCTATAAAATTTTTGTTTAAAGTGACAGCATCTTCTCAATTTTTTTAATTTTGTTGTTTGTATAGACGAACATTTTTATGCATATTTGAAAAATAAAACCAGTGTTTTTTTTCTACTGCGCATATCACCTCAATTTTTTGTCAAAAAAAGTTTTATTTACGATTTTTCTCAAGTCGATAAAGTTATTTAAATTTTTGATTTTAGATACGTATTTATCGTTATAATATTATTTATTTATCATATAATAATATTCTAAAATGATTTTATTAATATTTTGTTTGTATACAATTTTTTTCTGGGTTTCAAAAAATGGTGTCATTTACCCTAAGATGGACACTTTCGAGACCCTAAGATGGACACCACATTTCATTGTATTTATTTTCATGTTTTCGTCCAGAAATAAAATTAAACTCGTTTAATATTGTTACGAATGTCCGAATTTTGACTAGGACGATTCTGCTTTGAATTGCAGATTTTATTACTTTGTTACTCTTAATTTGTCAAATTAAAGTTAAATATGTTATTTTTTTATTCTCAAGTTATAAAATTAAGATTTTTTATAATCTTATTTCTAGTAAATAGAATAAAATGATTAAACATTAGTTTAAAAATTAATACAGGATGTTTGTCTTTAATTTACCACGCTTTAAAGTGATTTTTAAGAAGGTGTCCATCTTGGGGCCACTTTTTTTTTGGTCAAAAATTTTAACAATTAGAAAAATGCTATAAAAAATGTTTAATTTCAAAATAAAATTTTATCTCAGTGGCCATAAGTTACCTAATAGATTGTACTTTCATTTAGTATAAAACATTTTAATATATCTTATTCGGTTTGGATTTTAGAGCCATCAATCGAAGAGGTGTCCATCTTGGGGCCCTCTCCCCTAATAATAATAATAATAATGTAATTTATAACTATTATAAATAAATTTATGTTACTAATATAAATTTATTATTGACACTTTTTTGCAAATTAAATAATTAGAAAAATGTGCTGTAAATTCAAATTTATTAATTATATTATAATTATAAATAAATTTATATTAATAATGCATAAATTTATTATTATTGCGAAATTATTAATTAATATTATTACGTTTAAAATTATTATATTGAGAAAAACGATTATTTAATATATTACGTAATAAAACATTAAAAAATATAATTATAAAAAACAAGTTTTTTTAACGAAATGTTGAAATATTGCTAAATATACATTCAATAAAGTATTGAAAATATACCGGTATAACATCAGTCCGTATTTCAAAATTGTTCATTGCCGCGTAGTAATTCTACAAGTTTTATTTTAGCTAGTGACACTTAAAAGTATTTAAGATTTGAGAGTTCCATGCGAGCGTAGCATAGTAGTTAGCGTCCGTGTTTTCGATGTGTAAATATTCGGTTAGGCGTAGGTTCGTACCCCCCCACCCCAAGCGTTAGAATTTTTTAAATGTGTGTATAATAAAAAATAGCGTTAAGTGTATAAAAAAATGTGTAAAGTGAACTTTCAATAAATTGTCATCAGTATTTATCTTTTGCAATTAATTCTTATTTTTTTATTATATATGTTGAAATTATCATTTGGATCCTAGCCGGTTGTCAGGCGGAAGAATGCCAGCGCTGTAGTAAATGAAAAATCCGCAATCGGTGGGTCCCAGCTGGTTGAATTATACACAGGACGGCTCTTCCCGTCCGGTTACTGGTCGGTAGACTGCCAGTTCCCAGCCGATTGCCAGCACACTCCTGGTCAAGTCATATTCCAGTAAAATGCAGGTTTCCATTCGGTTGGCAGCCGGTTCCCAGCCAGTACTCTTTTACCGAGACCGACGTCGGTACGGGCTAGGAACCGCGCCAGTTGTAAATTTCCGTCTGGGTTGTATTAATAAAAACGAATAAAACACTCAATTGAATATTTTAATTTATTTGGGGAGAACTGTAGTTAATTTTTTGACAACTTGTTGAAGTTTCTTGAAAAAGTCCTAATCTGGTTTAAGAATAGAAAAATGTATAATTAAGGAAAAAAATTTGCCAGTGTGAGTAGTTGAACATGACACAGTGCGCGGGAAGGAATTTAGAAATGAAAAAAATTACGACAAAATCTGACATTGACATCTTTTGAATCACTAAAAATTATGTAAGAAAATGTTTTTGACAAAATCTAACTTGCAGATTTTGGCGTTTTTAGAAGCATTTTAAGAATAGAAAATGTAAAAATTCAAAATCAGGTCTTTGTCACTTGATTGAATTAAGTGATTTAAACTTTTTTGTTGTTTATTTAAGATTATTTATTTTTATTCTTATTTTGACGCAAAACATATTTTAATAATAAATAAAAGAAATATATTCGGGTGGCTAAGTTTCTGTACATTTGACTGATTACGTTTGAATGCTCGCTTCACTTCAAACTTAAGTATTACTGTAGAAGATATCAAACCTTACACTGTAAAAAATTTAGGGAGTTAACGGACTCGGGAGTTAGGAGTTAAATTTTTAGAGTTAAAAATTAACTCCAAAAGAGAGTTAATTTATTAACTCCCTTCATTCAACACCCGTGCGAGTTCTTTTTCCATGGGGAGTTAGCATTTGGGAGTTAAATTTTAACTCTCTTTATTTAACTCCCCTGGCATTAACTCCCCAATGGGTGCGACTTTTATAGAATCCCCTGGGGAGTTAAAATTTAACTCCTTTTTTTACAGTGTAAGAGAACGCCAATTTAAGAAATTTTTTAAAATATTGGACAGTTGTATAAAATGAATTATAAATTTTACTCTTTAATTCTAGACCAAAATGTTTTACTAATATTCAGTATTTTCTTTAAAGTCTATAAAAAGAATATTTCTTTTTCTCTAAGTTTTTCAAAGAATATAAATTACAAATTTATCGTTTTCCTTCACTTGTTTGATCAATTAACCACACTGAAAAAAAAATAGTATTGAACCAAGAAAATTTTTCTTGGTTGAAGCAAATGGTGGGATTGAATACGGCCAAGAGTATTATAGTATTGATTCAAGAAAACGATTTTCTTGACATAGTATACTTGGTAGGAGAGTATATGTTCTTGATCCAAGAAAATATGGAATCCAGTCAAGAAATTAAGTTTCACGAAAGAAATGCAGATTATATTAATTCAAGAACATTTGTGTATCAAATCAAGAAAATATTTTCTTGATTTGAGAAAATTATAAATTTCAATAAAAAAAATATTTACTCAATTCAAGTAAATTATTTACTTAAATTCTCCCCCCCCCCTTACCCCATCATTTCTAATACTTAGGTCAAACATTTTTATTATTTAATTAATTAACATTTTAATTTTTTATTTAAATAATTGAATAATTGTTATTTTACATATATATTTACATTTAATTAATACTTAACACAAATACAACAAATATACCTTGAAAGAAAATTTTCCTCGGTCGGAGGAATTGAACCCGGGTTGCGCGCATCAGAAGCTGTACCGTTACCACTATGCCATACAAGCCTCAATGGACAGTTTTCAAAAACTGCTATTTAAGTTGCACATCCATTTGAAGCGAAATATTTTCTTGGATCAAGAACACCGGCATTGTATTAAGTAAAAAAAAGTTTCAAATCAAATGAATGAAATGATTTGATTTAAGAAAAACGATTTCTCCAGACAATGCTTTACTATTTCGCTTAAGAACATAATATTCTTGATTCAATCCTTTTTGGTACTTCGGATAAGTAAAATATTTGATTTGATCAATAACATATTTACTTACACCAAATACTGAATTATTAATTCAAGAACTCTATCCAATGCTAATAATTACTTTGCACAAGAAAATTAATTTCTCTCCTCAAATAAATATGGGATTGATTCAAGTAAACTCTGCCAAGTAAATGCATTTACTTGGTTCAATTACAATTTTTTTTCAGTGCACATTTTCGAAAATATGCACTTATTGACATTTATTATAAAATTAAAAAAATGGCACCTAAAAATGAAAGAAGTAATAATGAACAGTTAAAATTTGTAACATTATAAGAAAAGAGATAAATTTCATGTAAATAAATTAAATTTCTATATTTTACATTTTTCAAAAGTATGCTTAGTTGATCAAAGAAATGAATGAAAACTTCGAATTTGCAATTTATATTTGAAAAATTTGGAGCAAAAAAAGTTATTTTTGCAAAATATGAAAAAAGTCCTTTAGGTTAAAAAAATCTCTAACTTTAAAAAACTACATTATTAAATTAGTTACATCTTAGCCTATTTGACTCCAAATTTATTGAATTTTAAAATGATCCTAGTTTGATATCTTCTACAGTAATATTTCAATTTGAAGTGAAGCGAGCATTTAAACGTAATCAGTCAAATGTACAGAAACTTAGCCACCCGAATATATTTCTTTTATTTATTATTAAAATATGTTTTACGTCAAAATAAGAATAAAAATAAATAATCTTAATCATAAGCAGCAAAAAACTTTAAAGTTCTTAATAAAATCAAGTGATAAAGGCCTGATTTCAAGTTTTTATATTTTATATTCTTAAAATGCTTCTAAAAACGCAAAAATCTGCGAGTTAGATCTTGGATCATATCAAACGCACAATTTTTCGTAAACCTAGGAGAGTTAAAACAGACTCACCTAATTGCAAAAAACTGTGCATCAGTTGGAATAATTATCTTTTATCTTAAATCTCGAGACTGACACAAATAAAAATATCATCTCATGAAACTAAGATATCCAACAGTTAATTTTTATTTAAAAGGAATTTAGCTGCAGCGCCACTAATCACTATGAAATTTTTTAATATTATATTGTGCATTAAGGAAAATCAATTTCCTCCCGAGTTGCAAATACTATTTTTTCTAACACACGTATACCGAAAGTACAAAGGCGTCAGTTTGGTTGTTACTTTTGACTGTATAGTTATGACTGGGGGCGGTATAGTTACAACTGGTGGTAAATGGCCATGCTTTGATTTTTACTTCGTACCTAATAATAACATTATCAAGAAGATTATTTAGTTTTCCTCCCGGCTAATGACGTCAGCGGGAGGAAAAGTACTTTCTCCAACGCTTGCTCTGAAAGGAGTACTTTTCTTGGTAGAAAAGTGTGGCGAAATTAGAACTTTTCTCAAATGCTCTGAAAAGCGTGGCGAAAGTAATTTTTAGCGTGGCGAAAGTAAATCATGACCTAATTATTTTTTCTTGTTCTTTGACCGCACCGAGATATATTTTGTATCTAACTTTCTTTTTTCTTTTTCACAACACGTGGTGAAAGAATGATTTTTCGAGAGTGATTGCTGCTCTCGCTACGCTCTAACTGCAGACTTTCCTCTCCAAAAATCACACTTTCCCCACTAGTTTACAATGTACTACTTCCTCCCGGCCAATAACGTCCCTGGGAGGAGAAGAGACACTTTTCTCCCGCTTGACAGGTAGGAAATGGTGTACTTTCGGTGCGTGTGTTAGAAAAAAATCTATATTTTTAACATTGAAATAATAAAAAATAATTACCTAATATCATAATTTTGATTGGCTTAATTTTAGTTTCTTTACCAAAAATGCACAAATAACAAGTATTTTTTCGGTTTCTAGAGATTATAACCCCTTAAAAAAAGTTATTGAGGAGAAAATTGGTTTTGAAAATAATAGACTAATAAAAAATTTTATAAAGAAAGAAGAATTTCACAACAACCCAGTAAAAAAATAATTCAAACGGATTGAAATGAATTAAGATTTTTGGTAGAAGAAGAATTCTTTTTAATTCATTTCAATTAGTTTTTGTTTACTGCGGGTATTTTCTAAATAATAAACGTTTTTATATATAAGTTATTTTCTTACGTGGTCGTATTTTGTCATGAGTAAAGTAACAAGTTGGGAGGCGTCAATATTTTTGGGAACCACCTTAAACGTTCCATCAATGTGTATCAAATTTCTTTCATTCAATTTCCTAGCGAATTCGACATCTATGAATATAATGGAATTCGATCCTTCTCTGTCTTCTACTCGGGAAACAGTGAATTCGCCACCATTGTACTGTCTCCATTTTTGGTATTCAGGAGAATTTAAAGCTTCAGCAAATTGTCTAAATGTATGTGGCACTGGAGGAAATGTTTTTTGCCGCCATTTAATCATTTGACTTTCACATTTAACGAAAGTTGCTGTTACTGCTGCTTCATTATGCCCAGTGAAAAAGAAAAAGGACATTTAATATAATATATTCTTTCACAATAGACAAGTAAATATGTTTTTCCTGTCTATTTTGGACAAATAAAGTAGAATTTTATGAAGAAGTTTACTGCCATAAATACTTCCCGAGGTCCCGAAATCTCGCCTGAGTCGTAATTACCTTTGCGCCTATGTTGCGAACATAATTGTTTGTCCTAACTGCATAAAAAGTATGTTATTGAGGGCACGAGCGAAGCAGGCGTTAAAGTACTTTTGCGCCCGTTTGTGTGACGTCAGCGGGCATAATGTTGTATCTACATGGCAAAAATAACGCAACGCGAAACGCACAAAAATACCATGTATTTCTAGCGCGTTTTGCGTTGCGTCTTGCGTTTCCTCTACCATCTAGATACAGCATAAAAGAACTTTTGCGTCCGTTTCCCCGACTCCGAGCGAGAATCAGTTACTTTGCACCGGCTTAAGTGCCCGAAATGACATGCTTTTCGTGCAGGTAGGACAAAAAAGTCTGTTAAAGACATCCGTGTAGAAAAATTGTTGGGTTCTGATTTGGAGCAAAAAAGACCGTCTATTCTCTAACGGGGCGCTGAAAAGACTGTCTGATCATGGGCTAATCAGATTTGTGACGATCGAAAATCACGCGTTGGTCCACACTGCGGACGAGCTAATCAGGTCTAATGAGCAGTGCTGATATTCCCACGTTTATTCAATATAATGTAAATATCTGACCTGATCTATGAAAAGGGACCTTACGTGTCAAAAAATTATTTTTCACATTTTAATTGATTTGGATAGAGTTTGGAACGCTCTTTAAGATGGTGAAAACCAAACAGTCATAATTTAATTAGAATTTTAAAAAAAATTTAAAGTCAAAAGAAACAGGAGTAAAAATACAAAGAAACTGATTTTCTTGTTATTATACAAATTAAAATAACGAAGACGATAATTTTGTATTATTTAGAAAAATCTTCTTTGACAACTGTCAACACACTGCAAAAAGAAGTATCTTAATTAAGATGTTTTGGTAGTCATTTCTAAGATGTTATTGTAGTCACTTTTTAGTCATTTAAAATATCTTAATTTAATATGTTTAAAGTATCTTCGTACACATTTTCCAACATATTTTTTGGGGAAAAAGTTTTGAGGTTAACTATGGGCTTATATGTAAGATATTTTATGCATCTTAGGTTTTAGTAACTTCAATTTTTTTCGCATCTTACAATTCACAAATAACTTATCGCTAAACATCTTATTGAGGCAGAAACATCTTAATTTAAGATACTTTAAAAAACTTACAGAAGTATCTTACTTTTTTAAGATATAAAAAATATCTAAGACGTATAAAGCATCTTAAAAATCTGTAAGATACTTTCGAAAACATCTTATTTTAAGATGTAAGATACCATTTTTCCATCTTGCATCTTATGTTAAGATATCAAATAAGATACTTATTTTTGCAGTGCATTCAAATTCGATATTATATTCATAATCAGCGACCTCAAAAATCTTATTACTATCTTAAATATGAAAAACGGTCACTTTTTAGAAAAGCTGACAGCTGTCATCTGTCAAATTGTCAATTTAACATCATATTCGTAATCAGCGACCCTGAATACCCTTAAAAACATGTATCACTTATTTATACTTGTTGCTGTTTAGAAAACTTAGATTATTTTTTCTATGTTTTTGGAGTTTGTTATTGATTTATATAAACAATTATTAAAAAAAATTTTTATTACTTTTATGTTTTTAGGAACCCTATTGAAACGGTTACAAAAAGACCATGTAACCCCCCCCCCCCCGCCCCCTAGCACTCACAGTTTTACACCAAGAGAGCTAAAATTTCGTACACGCCCTGGCGGGCGGGTTTCACTGAACATCTACCGAATTCGGTAGACGTTCGGTAATTGGTCGAAAATGGAAATAAAAAAGCAGAAAATGTAGAAAGAAACCATTGAAAATAATAAATAAAGTGTTAAAGTGTTAATTTATCCAATAATTAGGATAAATTATGTTGTGAATAATTAAATATTCATGTGCAAAGTGGGAAAGAGCTTACCTGACAGTTGACATAGTGTGTGAAATTAATAAATATTTAATGCAAATTAGTGTGAAATGTTAAAAATAGCAGCCAATACACTGGGGTCAAAAAGTTTCAGTACATTTATACTGATTACTGTTAAGTGCTCGCTTCACTTCAAATTCAAATATTTCTGCAAAAATGGATGTAAGAGCTATCAAAGTAGGATCATTTTAAAGTTCAATAAATTTAGAGTCAAATAGGCTAAGATATAACCAATTTAATAGTGTAAATATTAAAAATATAATTCTTTAAAGTTAAATATTTTTTCTGAAAATTGCGATTTTGAAATCTGGAATTCAAGCGTACGCCAATTGAAGAAAAATTTTTTTTAAGTTATGATAGTTGCACAATATAAAGTACAAATTTCATTCTTTAATTCTAGACCAAAATCATTCACATATATTAAGTATTTTCTTCAAATTCTATACAAATAATATCTCTTGCTCTAAATTTTTCGAAGAATATAAATTGCAAATTCGTCGTTTTCATTCACTTGTTCTATCAAATAACCGCACTTTTGAAAAATATAAAACCTCTTCATATTAGGAAATTTAAGTTATTTACATGAAATTTATCCCTCTTCTTATAATTTTACAAATTTTAACTCTATCATTATTCCTTATTTTTATTCTAGGTGTCTATTTTTTTATTTTTCAATAAAAAAAGGTGCATATTTTTCAAAAGTGTGGTTAATTGAAAAAACAAGTTAACGAAAGCGACGAATTTGCAATTAATATTCTTTGACAAAATTTCGAGTGCAAGGGAAGTTATTTTTATAGAATTTGAAGAAAATACTTAATATATGTGAATTATTTTGCTCTAGAATTAAAGAATGGAATTTGTACTTGATATTGTGCAACTATCAAATCTTTAAAAAAAATTTTCTTTAATTGGCGTGCGCTTGAATTCTAGATTTCAAAATCGAATTTTTCACGAAAAATCTAACTTTAAAGAATTATATTTTCAATATTTACACTATTAAATTGGTTATATCTTAGCCTATTTGACTCTAAATTTATTGAACTTTAAAATGATCCTAGGTTGATAGATCTAACATCTATTTTTACAGAAATATTTGAATTTAAAGTGAAGTGAACATTTAAAAGCAATCAGTACAAATGTACTGAAACTTTTTGACCCCAGTGTAAATATTCTTAAATATTTAAAGTATTTAATTTATTATTTAGTTTTGTTAATTATTGCATATTAATAATACACACATTAATTAAAGTAATAATTTTCTCTTTTTGTGTAAAGTGTCGATAACAATATTAGATAGCCGCGCATTTGTGACGACAGATGGCGAGACTGGCATTTGTACGCCGTTCTGTTTTATCACATTCAAAACAAGAAATAGGAAAACGAACTATTCAAGATGAACTTCATATAAATATATAATAATTAATAACACAGTTCCAACTCCCAAAAGAAAAAATGGATGTTCTAGACCAATAAAAATAAAGTTGAAACTCTTCCCTCGCAAAGAAAGCCATTTTTTATTTGCTGGTTAAGTTACACAAAATAGAGGAAAAAATTTATATTTACAAAATAAAACATATAATTCCAGCCTTCAAAAAAAATAATGAATATTTTAGACCAATTAACGTAAAGTTGAAACTCCTCATAAATGAAGGAAGCTATTTTTTTATATGTTGGTTAAGTTTCACAAAATGAAGAAAACAATTTATTTTTAAAAATAAATCATATAATTCCAACTCCCCCAAAAGAAAAATGGACGCTTTTGGCCAATAAAAAATAAACAAACTCCGCCTACTTTCAAAATCAATTTTTCTTTTTGTTGGTTGAGTTAAACAAAATGGACAAAAGAAGTTATATTTGAAAAATAAAACATATAATTCCAGCCTTCAAAACAAAATAATGGAAGTTTTAGACCAATAAAAATAAAGTTGAAACTCCCCCTTCATTAAGAAAGATATTTTTTTATTTGTTGGTCAAGTTACACAAAATGGAAAAAAATATATTTAAAAAATAAAACATATAATTCCAACCCTTAAAAGAAATAATGGATATTTTAGACCAATTGAGCCCCTGGATTCTATAACAGCCCCTACGCTCGAACAGGCCGCCTGTATGCCAGTCAGGTTAACCAAAAGTGGAAAAAAGTAAAATTATTCATTTTCATTTTTTAAAAACACTATGATATAGAAAATAAAAATGCCCATCTTTTTTTTCCTTTGTCATTTTTTTGTAAATGAAGTATTTTAAATAATAAAGACCAAAAACTAGAATTTTTTTTTTGAAATTTAATCAACTTTTAAAACATAACTCGTCATATATTGGACAAATCTTAACCAATTTGTTTTAAATTTGGTATGTAAGCAAATTAAGTCCTACTGAAGCCAATAAGCCTAAAACAATTAAACAATATTCATATTGTTTAACAATAAATAATAACAAAGTTGTAGTTTCAATTCTATCCACTTTCCAACTTTCAAATTAAAAAATTATCGAGGGAATTTTCGATCTGTGAAAACTTCTCGCGACAAAGTTTTTCCTTTATTATTAAGGAAGTTTTTCCCAAAGTTTAGAATCAATTCAATAAAAAATAAAGAATTTACAAAGGAAATAGAAAAATTGTATTTTTCACCATAGTGCATCAGCAGACATGACTTAACGTAACATGGGAGACCCTTCAGGGGCGTCCTCATTATATTAAATTCTTGTTTCGAAAGCAAACGGAGATATTCAAAAGTTTTTTTAGTAATTATTTATTATTAATTATTGTTTTTTTGAAAAATAATTATTTATTTAAAATTAATATAGCAATCCTCTTTTACCAACTTTTAAGAAATACACATTAAATATTACCGCCTTTTCAATTGTCTGGCGAATTATACAATATATACGCTCCTGAATCATTTAAACACCTGCCTACTGTCATGGCTGATGCACTATGGCGAAAAATACAATTTTTCTATTTCCTTTGTAAATTCTTTATTTTTCATTGAATTAATTCTAAACTTTGAGAAAAACTTCCTTAATAATAAAGGAAAAACTTTGTCGCGAGAAGTTTTCACAGATCGAAAATTCTCTCGATAACTTTTTGATTTGAAAGTTGGAAAGTGGATAGAATTGAAACTACAACTTTGTTATTATTTATTGTTAAACAATATGAATATTGTTTAATTGTTTTAGGTTTATTGGATTCAGTAGGACTTAATTTGCTTACATACCAAATTTAAAACAAATTGGTTAAGATTTGTCCAATATATGACGAGTTATGTTTTAAAAGTTGATTAAATTTCATAAAAAAAAATTCTAGTTCTTGGTCTTTATTATTTAAAATACTTCATTTACAAAAAAATGACAAAGGAAAAAAAAGATGGGCATTTTTATTTTCTATATCATAGTGTTTTTAAAAAATGAAAATGAATAATTTTACTTTTTTCCACTTTTGGTTAACCTGACTGGCATACAGGCGGCCTGTTCGAGCGTAGGAACTGTTACAGAATCCAGGGGCTCAATTAACGTAAAGTTAAAACTCCTGCTTAATAAAGAAAACTATTTTTTATTTGTTTGTTAAATTACAAAATTTTTTTCTCCATTTTGTTTAACTCAACCAACAAATAGAAAAATTGATTTTGAAAGTAAGAGTAGTTTGTTTATTTTTTATTGGCCTAAAGAGTCCATTTTTCTCTTGTGGGTTGGAATTATATATGTTTTATTTTTTAAATATAAATTTTTTTCTTTATTTTGGTTGGTTGAGTTAAACAAAATGGAGAAAAATTAATTTTAAAAAAAGGAGGAGTTTGTTAATTTTTTTATTGGTCTAAGTCATGCATTTTTTGCGAGGGTTGGAATTATATGATTCATTTTTTAAATATAAATTTTTTTCTTTATTTTGGTTGGTTGTGTTAAACAAAATGGAGAAAAAAGTTATATTTATTTAAAAAATAAAATATATAATTCCAACCCCCAAAAGAAAAATGGACGCTTTTGGCGAATAAAAAATAAACAAACTCCTCCTACTTTCAAAATCAATTTTTCTATTTGTTGGTTGAGTTGATTAATTTTTTAAATATAAACTTTTTTCTTCATTTTGTGTAATTTAACCAACAAATAAAAAAATAGGTTTCTTTATGAAGGAGGATTTTCAACTTCACGTTAATTGGTCTAAAACTTCAATTATTTTGTTTTGAAGGCTGGAATTATATGTTTTATTTTTCAAATATAACTTCTTTTGTCCATTTTGTTTAACTCAACCAACAAAAAGAAAAATTGATTTTGAAAGTAGGCGGAGTTTGTTTATTTTTTATTGGCCAAAAGCGTCCATTTTTCTTTTGGGGGAGTTGGAATTATATGATTTATTTTTAAAAATAAATTGTTTTCTTCATTTTGTGAAACTTAACCAACATATAAAAAAATAGCTTCCTTCATTTATGAGGAGTTTCAACTTTACGTTAATTGGTCTAAAATATTCATTATTTTTTTTGAAGGCTGGAATTATATGTTTTATTTTGTAAATATAAATTTTTTCCTCTATTTTGTGTAACTTAACCAGCAAATGAAAAATGGCTTTCTTTGCGAGGGAAGAGTTTCAACTTTATTTTTATTAGTCTAGAACATCCATTTTTTCTTTTGGGAGTTGGAACTGTGTTATTAATTATTATATATTTATATGAAGTTCATCTTGAATAGTTCGTTTTCCTATTTCTTGTTTTGAATGTGATAAAACAGAACGGCGTACAAATGCCAGTCTCGCCATCTGTCGTCACAAATGCGCGGCTATCTAATATTGTTATCGACACTTTACACAAAAAGAGAAAATTATTACTTTAATTAATGTGTGTATTATTAATATGCAATAATTAACAAAACTAAATAATAAATTAAATACTTTAAATATTTAAGAATATTTATTGGCTGCTATTTTTAACATTTCACACTAATTTGCATTAAATATTTATTAATTTCACACACTATGTCAACTGTCAGGTTAGTTCTTTCCCACTTTACACATGAATATTTAATTATTCACAACATAATTTATCCTAATTATTGGATAAATTAACACTTTAACACTTTATTTATTATTTTCAATGGTTTCTTTCTACATTTTCTGCTTTTTTATTTCCATTTTCGACCAATTACCGAACGTCTACCGAATTCGGTAGATGTTCAGTGAAACCCGCCCGCCAGGGCGTGTATATTTTCACGCGTAGATTACGGGAAAAATATAGCGAACGTAATTGGGATTGATCTTCATAGAGTTTTCGACGAAAAACATCAAATTTTGGCCATTTTTCGCAAAAAAAGGCATGTACCCCCCCCCCCCACCCTAGCGCTCACAGTTTTTTACCTAGACAGTTGAAAATTGGTATGCATAGGGGAGAGGGCCCCAAGATGGACACCTCTTCGATTGATGGCTCTAAAATCCAAACCGAATAAGATATGTTAAAATGTTTTATACTAAATGAAAGTACAATTTATTAGGTAACTTATGGCCACTGAGATAAAATTTTATTTTGAACTTAAACATTTTTTATAGCATTTTTTCTAATTGTTAAAATTTTTGACCAAAAAAAAAGTGGCCCCAAGATGGACACCTTCTTAAAAATCACTTTAAAGTGTGGTAAATTAAAGATAAACATCCTGTATTAATTTTTAAACTAATATTTAATCATTTTATTCTATTTACTAGGAATAACATTATTAAAAATCTTAATTTTATAACTTGAGAATAAAAAAATAACATATTTAACTTTAATTTGACAAGTTAAGAGTAACAAAGTAATAAAATCTGCAATTCTAAGCAGAATCGTCCTAGTCAAAATTCGGACATTAGTAACGATATTAAACGAGTTTAATTTTATTTCTGGACGAAAGCATGAAAATAAATACATTGAAATGTGGTGTCCATCTTAGGGTCTCGAAAGTGTCCATCTTAGGGTAAATGACACCATTTTTTGAAACCCAGAAAAAAATTGTATACAAACAAAATATTAATAAAATCATTTTAGAATATTATTATATGATAAATAAATAATATTATAACGATAAATACCTATCTAAAATCAAAAATTTAAATAACTTTATCGACTTGAGAAAAATCGGAAATAAAACTTTTTTTGACAAAAAATTCAGGTGATATGCGCAATAGAAAAAAAACTGGTTTTATTTTTCAAATATGCATAAAAATCTTCGTCTATACAAACAACAAAACTAAAAAAATTGAGAAGATGCTGTCACTTTAAACAAAAATTTTATAGGAAATGTCCATCTTGGGGCCCTCTCCCCTATGTATTTTCAAAAATGGATTACAGGAAAAATATAGCGAACATACTTGGTATAGATCTTCATAGTGTTTTCATCGAAAAACTCGAAAATTTAAAAAATTTCGAAAAAAATGCATGTACCCCCCCTGGCGCCAACATTTTTTTACCTGGAAAGCTGAAAATTGGCATACTTATTCGTTTTTATGCATAGATTACAGGAAAGATATAGCGGAAGTAATTAGAATTTATTTTCATAGTGTTTTCATCGAAAAACTAAAATCTCTTTTTGCAAGTTCGAAAATTCTTTAACCCTTGCTGGTTTTCTCAATTCTTAATCTATTGGACTGGCGTTATACATTTTTATTTGTTTTTTCGTGTAGATTTCAATAAACATACAAAAAAAATTATTGGAATTCGTCTTCATATTTTTTTTTACAAAAACCTAAAAAAATTTTTCGTTTTAAAAAAAGTGTGTACCCCCCCCTCTTCGTTTTCACAAATTTGGACCTATTGGACTGAATGTTTTTTTATTTTATGTATTTTCATTTATATATTTCAGGAAAAATATAGCGAACATAATTGGATTTTATCTTCAAATTTTTTTCTGGGAAAAATTCAAATTTTTTAAAAATTGGGTTACAAAAGCGTGTTTTTCACCCTGGCGCCTATAGTTTTTTACCTAGAGAGCTAAAAATTAGCATATTTATGTATTTTAGCGCGTAGATTACAGGAAAAATATAGCGGAAATGATTAGAAATGATCTTCATAGAGTTTTGCGTAAAAACCTAAAATCTTTTTTCAAGTTTTTGATAATAATTATACCCATGCTAGTTCTCACAATTCTTAGTCTAGTGGACTACCGTTGGGCATTTTTAATTATTTTCACGTGTAGATTACAGAAAAAATACAGAGAAAAGGATAGGAGTTGATCTTTAAATTTTCTCAGCTAAAAACTAAAAATTTTTTACGTTTTAGTAATAAATAAGATTTTTTCCCCCTAACTATCAAAATTCTTAATCTACACTGTAAAAAAAGGGAGTTAAATTTTAACTCCCCAGGGGATTCTACACGGAAAAAAAAGTCCATCAACCATTGATGGATTAGTATATTACTTTGAGACGGGACACAAAATCATTGAATGGATAACATACTTGGAGTCACAATATATAAAACTCGTTCACTAAAATTTAGAAAACTGTCTATTAAATTTTCCATGACTATCAAAAGCATTAAAAAAATTCAACTTATTCTTTCAGAATTATCCCTAATTTTAGACACTATTTGGTACAGAATAAACACATTTTTTCGTTGCACAGTTCCGATATTTTATTTACACTCTTAGACGCTGTAGACCAATACATTTTCGCACTTATAATAACTACACGTAGAAACGCACACTTATAACACTTTAAGTTTAGAAGCGAACTGTTCTTATATACCAAATAACAAAATTTTTCACAACTTGTGAGAAATGATTTTGCACTAATAACTACTTTTTAATTAGCGAGAAATATAAAAGAAAATATATTTTCATCGAGGTCAATTTCTAGACGCAATTAAACTGCAAATTATTAATTAAGTTAAATATTCACATTACACATAATAGTATATAGGGATTTGTATAGCAGACAGCAAAAACACATGGACTATAGAGAAACCGGAAGAAATGCGCATCGGTACACTGCGCAACAATGCGCCGGTGAAGAGCACCGATTTAGACTACGAGTCAACTAACGTTTCACAAACTTTACTAATGATTCGTAAACATTCAAACATCCATTGATATAATAATTCACCATTAAATCTAAAACAATTGGTCACATACTGGCATTCTAATCAATCCATTACTCGTTTTTTACACTTTGATGAAGTTTTTCAATTGTTAAGTGAAGTTAAGTAACCATCAACGGAAAAAGAGTCCCGTCTCAAAGTAATATACTAATCCATCAATGGTTGATGGACTTTTTTTTCCGTGTATAAAATTCGCACCCATTGGGGAGTTAATGCCATAGGAGTTGGATAAAGAGAGTTAAAATTCCACACCCAAATGCTAACTCCCCAAGGAAGAAATAACTCGCGCGGGTGTTGATGAAGGGAGTTAGTAAATTAACTCTTTTTTGGAGTTGATTTTTAACTCGAAAAATTCCACTCCCAACTCCCGAGACCGTCACCTCCCTAAATTTTTTACTGTGTAATGGACTGGTGTTGAGCATTTTTATTTATTTTTACGTGTAGATTACAGAAAAAATACAATGAAAAAAATTAGAGTTGATCTTTATATTTTTTTCAGCGAAAATGTAGAAATCTTAACAGAGGGTACGGAACCCTCGGTTTTAGTACGAGTTCTACTCGCACTTGTTTATTTTGATACTGTGATACGCACTGAAGAAAATAAGCCAAACTGAATTAAAAAATATTAACATTTATAAAAGTTACAAGGGTTTTGGTAAGTTAAACTTTAACTGCTGTTTTCTCGAAAACTTGTTTTCGCACGTAAGATCTCTGTTCATAGACCAGGTCACATATATGAATTATTATTAATGATAATAATAAACATTGTTATTATATATTTAATGACAATAACTTATTATTATTTAAAATAGTAATATTAAAAAATAATTTTAGTAAAAAAGACAATTTGCGTTAATTGGTATATACATTTTTTAAATTCCTTCTTTACAACAAAATATTTATATCATTAAAAGTTTTAAGCTGTTCAATCATTGGTCCTTTTTTATGTCAATGTTCCAGTAAAGGGACAGTATTCATTTATTCTGCCGTACTTGGTAAAAACTTTGTTAAGTCACTTTTTTGCGAAAAGTAAGTTTTTTATATCAATTGATTCGTAAAAAAACTGCATCTACTTATGTTATTAAAAAAAATTTATTTTAATTGAGGGGCTGGATGCTATAATATGTTACGCGCCATGTTAAGTGAATGGCGCGTAACACATTATAGCATCCAGCCCCTCAATTATTTATTGCAAAAAAATTATTAAAAATCATCAAAAATCGAAAAAATAAGGAAATACTTAAGGGGATGTCAAAGTGGATTGCTCTCTAAACTTGAATCAGCGAAAAGTTGTTGATTCACCAGCCCAGACTATGCAGCTGATGAAACAGCGTATATACACTGATGAAAAAGCCTATATGCACTGATTTTCCAGCGTATATACGCTGTTTCATCAGCTGCATACTCTGGGCTGGTGAATCAGCGACTTTTCGCTGATTCAAATTTAGAGACTGGATTTTTGCATTGAGCTTTAATGGAAAAATCGCATCGACTTTGACATCCCCTTAAATATTTCTGCTATCAAAAACATAGTCAAAAATCAGTCTTCGTTTTGAAGCAAAAACCTAAAGTCGAGTTAACTGAGTTCCCAGTGGCGGATCCAGGGGGGGGTTATATGGGTCATGACCTCCCCCCTGGGGCGAAAAATTTACATTAAAAAAAAGGTCACCTAATTATGGTCGTCGCTCACCGCAACTAAGGATACCCCCCCCCCCCCCTGGAGTAATTTCTGGATCCGCCTCTGTGAGTTCTTCTTTCGAAAAGTGACATGAGACAAACATTGTATTTTGAAAGCGCAGACTCCTTAAGTCTTAAGACTCCACCACATGTGGAGTTAACTGAGTACTTGCTTCTGATCGGTAGCCTGAACTCAACTACCTTTTCGCTAAGCACTCCTGAAGTGAATTTAACTAATTTTTGCTTTTAAAAAATAACACATAACCATTTTTTAATATAATTTGTTTAAATAATTAATTTTTGACTGCAGAATTAAAAAGAACTCTGGCAATTTACCTATGAAATAAAGTTAAATTAAATAATTTTTTATACTAAATTAGGTTTATGAATACAAACAGTTTTTCGTCATTATATCGGTTTCACTAAAATATGACTTAACTAAGTTCAACAAGTACGGCAGTATTGGTTTTTTTTCACCTGTTTTAAACTGCTGCTCCAGTGAATGAACACTCAAAGCAACTAGGCGACACGCAGGCGCAAAATCGAAAACAGATGTCACTGTAAATTTAAGATTAGAATAATATAAACACATAAAAAAGCAAAGTGTTCATTCACTGGATAACCGCGTGTTCATTCACTGGGGTTTTCACCAATAATTTATATTTTTATTTATTACTAATTTTTATTTATTTTATGTACGATTCCATGGGAGATTTCAGTCTTTTCGGAGTAAGTAAACCAATTGCAATGAAATTCAGGAATTTTAATCTACACATAAAAAGAAATGTTTCCACCAAATATTACGTCAAAATATTCAGTAGTTTTTGAGATGTCAAAATTTTGGAAACATTTTGAAATCGTTATATCTCCTTTCCATGTTAACCAAATCACTTGATTCTTTTTGGAAAAAATTCAGCATAAAAAAACGAAAAATTGTTAACATTATGTTTACACAAAATTTTTATAAACAAAAAAGTTATTAAATAATAATTGAATAACTTTTGGAATGCACCACGAAATTGAATGAAACAAACACTAAAATAATCTTACCAGTTATTTCTTTAAGATTCTGAAACAAAAATAGTATAAATTGAATGTCTTCATATAATATATTAATATTTTTGTTCACTTTTAAAAGTAAACATTAGAAGTTTCTGCTACTTGGCGTGCAAATTTAGGTGCGCGCGCAGACTTTTCTATCTACAACCGGAAATTCGTAGATGATTAGAAAGAGAGGTCTGCGCGCGCACCTAAATTTGCACGCCAAGTAGCAGAAACTTCTAATGTTTACTTTTAAAAGTGAACAAAAATATTAATATATTATATGAAGACATTCAATTTATACTATTTTTGTTTCAGAATCTTAAAGAAATAACTGGTAAGATTATTTTAGTGTTTGTTTCATTCAATTTCGTGGTGCATTCCAAAAGTTATTCAATTATTATTTAATAACTTTTTTGTTTATAAAAATTTTGTGTAAACATAATGTTAACAATTTTTCGTTTTTTTATGCTGAATTTTTTCCAAAAAGAATCAAGTGATTTGGTTAAAATGGAAAGGAGATATAACGATTTCAAAATTTTTCCAAAATTTTGACATCTCAAAAACTGCTGAATATTTTGACGTAATATTTGGTGGAAACATTTCTTTTTATGTGTAGATTAAAATTCCTGAATTTCATTGCAATTGGTTTACTTACTCCGAAAAGACTAAAATCTCCCATGGAATCGCACTTATGCAAAAAAAGAAAAATTTTATCAATAAGTTAAAGTATTCTACAATATAAAATTAAATTTCTAAAATGCAATTGAAGTACTATTTAAAAATAAAAAATAGACAAAGTTGGGAAAATCACTAACTGTTTATTCACTGGTGACATTACAGCAATATAACGCGGTAATATTATTGTAATATTATAGCAACATTACAGTAATATTACACGCTTCTGAAAAATTTCAAAAAAGTTTTTTTTTTTTTGATAAACTTAGAAAAAATTTTCTCGTTTATTCATTAGGTGTGCATTCTCAGGTGAAAATGATTCGTACGAATTTCGTCCAGAAAACCGACCAGATTCATACAGAATTCCTACCGAATTCGTATATAATTATTAGTAAATTTCGTGTGGTGTTTTGAAACGTTTTTTCGCACAACTATTCGTGCGAATAATACTCAACGTTAATATAGATTTTAAAAAAAAATTTTCACACGAAACCTGGTTATGAAATTCTTTTAACAATTTTTTAAAAAAAATTTCTGCCAATTTCGAGCGAATTACCACCGAATTATTCCTTAAAAGTTTTTGAAAAATTCTGCTTTGAAATTCGTATGGAATTTCGCACGAAATGTCGGCTATATATTTTTTTGAAAAATTTTCGGCCAAAATTTCATACAAACTCCGTACGAAGTTCGAGCAAATTACCACCGAATTATCCCTGGAAAATTTTAAAAAAATTCTTCTCGGAAATTCGTATGGAATTTTCCACGAAATGTTGGCTATATATTTTTTTGAAAAATTTTCTGCAAAAATTCCATACAAAATCCGTACAAAGTTCGATCGAATTACCACCGAATTATTCCTAGAAAATTTTTTAAAAATTCTGTTTGGAAATTCGTATGAATTTTATATGGAATTTTGACCGAAAATTGTTCGAATTTCAAAGCAGAATTTTTTTTTTTAATATTGACTGGTTCATAAAATATCTTAAAAAATGTGAGAGCATGTTTTTCTATTAGTCAATTGTTGATCAACATCTCTCGTTCTCTCGCCTCCCTATACTCTTTCGTTTTCCCAGTGTCGAAATGTCAGTTGAGCGGGGCCTTTTTTGAAAATTGAAATAATATTAAAGATTTATTATTTTTATTATTATTATTATTATTGTTGCTATTATTATTTTTATTATTATTATTATTATTAATATTATTATTGTTATTATTAAAATAAAAGTGAATATACAACATATTAAAGAATTATTATTAAGGAATAAATAAAAATAAACTGCGGCTTTCTTTAGAAATTGTAGAAATATTATTAAATTACATTTCATTACAGATTTACAAAAATTTCAAAGTAACTTTATGAACAATTAATTTAATTAATTAATTAATTAATTAAATTAATTACTATTTATAAAAATAATTTAATTTTCTTGAAGAATGTTATTAGTTATGAAAATAATTTAATTCTTGCTAACATTTATAATAATAATAATAATAATAATAATAATAATAAGTATTTAATATTATTTCAAGCTTCAAAAAAGGCCCCACTCAAATGACATTTCGGCCCTGGGGAAACGAAAGAGTAGGGAGGCGAGAGAACGAGAGATTGTTGATTAACAATTGACTAATAGAAAAACATTAGAGTTGTGCAAAAAGCTTGTAGCTCGAAGCTCGATCGAGATCTTTCAAGCTTTTCATTTTTCAAGCCAAGCCGGGCCGAGCCTAATCAGTTCGAGCTCGAGCCGAGTTCGAGCTGTGTAAAAAGCTCGAATAGTTTCGAGTACTCGAGTTAATTCGAGTACTCGAATTTTTTTGAGCTCTTGAGCAAATTCGAGTTCTAGAGAAAATTCATAGAATTTTCGCATTATTATTATATTTAGCAAATAGAAATATTGATTCAGTAATTTGAATAAATTCGAAATTTTCTACTTATTAATAGTTTTTTTAGCAAGTCAAAAGCTCGAATCCATTCGAATACTCGAATTCACTCGAGTACTCGAAGTCACTCTCCGATAGATAGACTTCGATAGACTCGAAGTCACTACTCGATAAATCGAGCAGGCTTGGGCTTGGCTCGGCTCGACTTTCCGAGCTTTTTGCACATCTCTAAAAAACATGCTCTTACATTTTTAAGATATTTCATGAACCAGTCAATATTTTTTAACTTTCAAAGGCTTAAATTGAAGCTGAGGATTCAAGGATTATGCTGATAAAATTTCAATACATTATTAAAAAATGTGCAGGGGTTCAAACTTCATGTACGAAAATGGGAAAATTAATGAATTTTTTTCCAAAACATTTCATATCATATTATTTGTTCAAATGATTAGAAAAATTCAAATTAAAATGTTATTAGACGCAGAATTTAATAAGTTTTAAAACAGTCTTGGTATGAAATCTTTATCTTTTCCCTACAATTAAATATCTTGATTTGAAGTTAGCGCTGACTTTTTACTGCCAGCAAGTCAATCGTACCGATAATTCCCGACGGTAGTGTATATAGCCGACATTTCGTGGAAAATTCCATACGAATTTCCGAGAAGAATTTTTTAAAAATTTTCCAGGAATAATTCGGTGGTAATTTGCTCGAACTTCGTACGCAGTTTGTATGAAATTTTGGCCGAAAATTTTTCAAAAAAATATATAGCCAACATTTCGTGCGAAATTCCATACGAATTTCAAAGCAGAATTTTTCAAAAATTTTTAAGGAATAATTCGGTGGTAATTCGCTCGAACTTCGTACGGATTTTATGGAATTTTGGCTGAAAATTTTTCAAACGAGGTTTCGTGCGAAAAAATTTTTTAAAATCCATATTGAAAATTCGGGTATTATTCGCATGAATATTTGTGCGAAAAAACGTTTCAAAACGTTTACTCGCACTTGTCCGTTTTTTTTATTTAAATTAATTAATCACAATGAAACCCGAAAAATTCACATTTTTATCAAAGAATCAGTGTTTTCAACAAAATTATATTGCTGTACCTACAATAAAATCTTACTCCTTAATCCTTACTTCCAAAAAAAAAGTTAAAAGTTACATTTGAATAAAAATTATAATTTTTTATCAAATATAAGTAATCGTTAAAAGGCTGTATTTTTTAAATCGTTTCTTATGCATTCCCATAAAGATACACGAACTATATAAGAGTAAGTAACAGTGCAAATCCACAATACATTTTTTTTTAAATAGGTTTGAAAGTGGACTGCGCACCTAAAATAGTAGTGCCTTGATTCAATTTCCACACAATTTTAAAGAATTAGAAATTCAAAAGAACTTTAATATAAAACAACTAAAAATAGATTGTCAAAAGTCACAAATAATATACCAAAAAATATTTAAGAAAAAATGTCGTATACATTTTGTAAAATATTTAATACTTATTTTCGTATCAAGGGCGCAAAATAGGAGTTGTAATCACCATTGCGCCCATGATGCGAACATAATTTTTGTCCAAACTGCATGGAAAGTATGACATTGAGGGCACGAACGATTAAACGCTCATATTAGTTAAAAAGTAAACTCTATATAAATGTTCGTTAACTCTTTAAAGTTTATAATAATAAAAGTTTTAATATAAAGTAAGCTAAATTTTTTTTAATTTCTACAGAAAAAACAAAGAAGTAGGAAACAGGCGGAAAAGTACTTTTCGCCCGCTGACATCACACAAGCGGACGGTAAAGTATTTTCCGCCCGCTTCCCCTACTTCCGGGCGGAATGTGATACTTTCCGCCCACCTTAAGTACCCGAAATGACATACTTTCCGTGCAGGTAGGACAAAAAATCAATTAATTAAAGAATAATTACTTACAAGGAACGAACTTCGTTATAAATTTTTTTTAATTTATCACTTTGGGTAATAACTTTTTGGCATAATTCTTGTTTAAATTTCCTTATCTTGTTATCTTTAATATTTGGAGGATGTGTGTGTGTTCTAAAAAGAGTGAAAACTCCATTTTCCTTTTTGCCACGAGATAGACATGTTCCTTTTCTTAACAGAATGCACTCATAGTAACTGAAATTTAAAATAGTAAATTATTTAAATTTAAAATTTATTTAATTACACACATTGATAATATTTAAGTAATAAAATACAGGCGTCGGATCTATTTTAAGAAGCAAAAATAAACGCTTTAGTCGATAAAAAATACAAAAAGTTGTTTATTTATTTTAAAGCAAGTTTTACCAACTCCCGATTAAAGGTTAATCAATGATTAAGGTTATGTTATTCAGTGGTCACGTGTTGCCATAGGAAAGTATATGAGACACGTGACTACTGAATAACATGACCTTAAAGACAGATTAAAGACTTCTGATTGATTAATTGAGGATTTAATCATTGATTAATTATTGATTTGATTTAACTAGAAAAGTTATTAAAAATTTTTTTTTAAAAATTTGTCTACATTTATTTTTTTACAGTATAATAGTTAAAATAAGTTGCTTTTTGTACCAAAAATATTGTTTTTCGTGACAAAATTTAGAAGAAAAATAGAAAAAGTCGCAAATTTTTAAAATAACTTGAAAAAGTCGTATTTCAAAAAAATAATCGATAAAATTTCGTTTAACTATTTAATAATTATTGTCAAGACAATAGGAGGTATATTATTTTAAAAATTAATTAAACTTTTTATAAAAGAAATGTTGAAAAGTCGACGAAAACTATAAGACATGCACGGTAAGTATTTTATACAACTTTACCACAGTGGAGGCACTCCCGTTGTAATAGAGGGAGACTATAACTTTAGTTCCAGGGAAAAGGTCTAGGTGTCACTGCAGTAGAGACGAATGAAAGCGCGGTTACGCGCCTGTGTTAATTCAAAATTTTGAAATATGCATACATTTTTCAATCAATATTATTAATTATTAATTAATAATAATTATTAATATTTTATTTACATACATAATTTTTTTTAGGCGTGAACAATACAGGTTAATATTTTTTTAAATATAAATAACACAATATTTTTTTAGTTTGAATTATAATGTTTAATTATTTCTTAAATAATTAAAAATGTATTGACAAAAGTAAATAATGGTTTTCAATCATTGAATATAGGAAAAACATTCGCGAGTTCATAAATAAAATGGTCTTTTGAGTCATTAGAACACATAATAAAAACATTTAAAAAATATGCGAAGAATGTAAAATTATTTAACAAAAAGGAAAGTTTAAGTGAATAGAGATATAATATATAAGTAATGTATATGCTGCGTCTTCAAAATGATTGCGACATACAATATACTTTTTCTTCACAACCTTATAATCCATTTTTTTCAAAAATGGATTATTAATTGCCCTCATCCATTTCAAACCTAAAACTTGTTCGGATGGAAATTGATGACTTTTCACATTCCCTTTCGAACTGCATTCGGGTACAATGCATTTTTTGACCATATTGATAATTTTCACACAACTGAAATAAGTAAAATATTATTATTGTATTATTAATAAAAATTAATAACATTTAAAATATATTCATATAATGATAATGGTCAGATAACATTACATGGTATCTAACGGTCAGAGAATTTTTGGATTAGAAAAAGTCATGAAAAATTCAGGGAAATTTCTACAAATTTATATAAAAAATAAAAATGATTTATCTAAAAAAACTTAAAAGATTTTTATTACCGTTTGTTTATATCATTAGATATTAATTTATTATTAAATATGTCAGTTACCACATTTTCGTTCCAAAATAGCAGAAATAAAATTAATAAAAAGTCAGAGAAAAGCCAGGGAATTTTTTTCTCAATCCTTGTTAGACACCCTACATTATTTGACATAATAATAACATTTTTATTGAATAATATAATTAATAATTCATGTCTGCAATATTTTAAATAAATTTTTAATAAAATAATTACATTAATAATTAATAAATTGACAAAAAAATTATATAAATAAACTTCAATATTTAATAAAATTAACATACTTTAATAATTACTAATAATAATAATATAATTATTATATAGAACATATATATAAATAATATATAGTAACAAAAAAGGAAATAGAGAGTTAGATCCTCACTCAATCTATTCAAGGTGAAAGGTTAATATACGTACAAAAATAGTATAAATCTACAAGTGTTTATTGTGTTAATATGAAATCATAGTTGTCAATATGCAAATTAATATAAATGAAATAAAACAAAAATTTAAAATTACTATTAGTTAATAAAAAAATTTACAATGACAAATTAAGAGAAAATAAAAGTTTTAAATTTTTTGAACAGTAATATTTGTGAAAAATTGATTGTGAAATTAATGTTTTGTTTATATAATTATATTATAAATTAAAATTAATATATTATTATTTATTATTATTTTGTAATGCAGTATTAATGAACTTAATGAAAATAAATAATATTAATCAATTTTTTTAATTGTCTTAATGAATAATAATATTATGATTAAAATATATTATGTTCAAGATTATATTATTTATATTACTTAAAAGAAGTATTTGATTAGTAATCAACAATAAACAAATAAATTTAAAATTGCATTCAAATATATTTAACTTCGTTTCAATATAACATTCAAGAAAAAGCAAAGAAATATTTTTAATAATTAATAAGAATATATACTTTTTTAAATTAAAATAAGAATAAATAATGATAATATTAATAATTTTTAAAAATTTTAAACAAAGAAAGTAAATAGAAAAGAATTGAGAAGCATTAGTTAAAAGTGTACAAATATTATTTATTAGTTTTTAAATAGAATAATAATTTTACGTACTTACAATTCAATCAAATACAACAAACTGATCACTGCAGCACTCTAATCACTTTCGAAATTCAATGAGATGTCAAGGAAATAAATAAATAAACAGATATACAAATTGCTATTTCATACTTCAGAAATAACGTTTAATTACTTGAATACGCAGATGTACAATTATAAAGATTATTAAACAAACAATTCTTATTCTTCTTATTAATAAAATATTAAACTCTTGTTTTCTTAAATATTGCTCTTTTATTACAATGTTTTTCAATGTTAAAAATTAATTTTTGTAATCCTTTTAAGACTTAGTTATTTAAATATTTTTTATTAATAAGCATTCTTTCTACAACATGTGAAAACCATTATTTACTTTTGTCAATACATTTTTAATTATTTAAGAAATAATTGAACATTATAATTCAAACTAAAAAAATATTGTGTTATTTATATTTAAAAAAAATATTAACCTGTATTGTTCACGCCTAAAAAAAATTATGTATGTAAATAAAATATTAATAATTATTATTAATTAATAATTAATAATATTGATTGAAAAATGTATGCATATTTCAAAATTTTGAATTAACACAGGCGCTTAACCGCGCTTTCATTCGTCTCTACTGCAGTGACACCTAGACCTTTTCCCTGGAACTAAAGTTATAGTCTCCCTCTATTACAACGGGAGTGCCTCCACTGTGAACTTTACATGCTATATACTCACGTTGCATGAACTTCTGTTTTTGAAATGAAATATCGATAATTATCGAATATGTGATCTTTAAATATCCTAACACTTTTTAAAATTTCATTATTTTCCATGACTTTTTATTTTATTCCATGTGACAAAAACTACAGAATAGGTAGCTAAAATATGGCGTCTGTAGGAGAGTCCATAATAGGGTTTGTGAACGTCGGTAGAAGCGCGTTGGTATGTATTGTATATGGAGATCACGTGACCAACGCCGACGTTCACAAACCTATTCTGGACTCTCCTTGTAGAAAACACATTATGGAGCGTTTACACCTTCGGTAAAAGTTGTCCAGAAACGGACAAGAACTAAGGTTACAGTAAAGGCGCTTGTATACCCGTATACCTCACCGATTCTGAGTATGTCCCCGTCGTGTAAAAAGTTTTCCAAGTTGTGCGTTACGTTTTGTAACTAGGCTATGAGTGCAAACAGAGCAAACATATATCTGTATTCTTCTCACACTCATGGCCTAGTTACAAAACGCAACGCAAAACGCTGCCATGGGACTCCACCCTTAAACCGCCTTTATACTGGGAATCATGTGGTAATTTAACATAGATTTTTATTTTAACAACGTATAAATATGTTGGAAATAAATATATTATATATCTTTTTCAATGTTGGTAAAATAAAAATCTACGCTAAATTACCACACACTGTAAAAAATCCTAAGAATATTACCCACATTAAATATGGCTATTTTACAGACAAGGGGAAAAGTGCCTCATTCAATGTGGCAACATAACCTTATTTAAAGCGTCACTTTTCCCCTTGTCTGGGTAATATCCTTAGGATTTTTTACAGTGCATGGTTCCCGCAGAATAACGTCATACTGGACAGCTCTACACTGTAAAAAATCCTAAGGATATTACCCAGACAAGGGGAAAAGTGACGCTTTAAATAAGGTTATGTTGCCACATTGAATGCGGCACTTTTCCCCTTGTCTGTAAAATAGCCACATTTAATGTGGGTAATATTCTTAGGATTTTTTACAGTGTATGATTTTTCATTCTGGACAATTTTCGTGTAATGGCGCACTCACAGCTCTGTCTGCCTGTGCAGGCAGCAATTGGAGTAAAAGAGAAAGTCAATTAGAGTGAAAGAGACAGAAAATTCAAATTTGTATGCTGTCTGCGCAGGCGGACAGAGCTGTGAATGCGCCATAAGAGAAGTGCGCGCCATTATTCATACTAGCATTCAAAATAGCGCGTGGTTTTTTATGAAGTAAAAAGTCTCTCAATTTAAGGGGGAGAATCGAGCACATTATTAAATAAAAAATATGATGTTAAAAGAAATATAATTATTTCAATTACAATATTTAGTAATGATTTTATATATAGGGGGGGGGATTATGGGGGTAGACAAAGCAAACGAACCATAACAACATTTTTCAATCTTCATTTTTTTTCATTTCTAAACATAATTCATTTGTTTAAACTTAAACATTCATTTATTTATTATAGCTTTCTTTCGCTGGAAAGTTTTGTTTCAAATGATTTTTTGGCATTTTTAATAAAATAAAATGCCTCGTTATTATAATTATCACGGACACTGTTATGTTAAAAACAACAAGATAAAAAATGTAACGTAAGTAATTTTCAAATTATCAATAAATTCAGTTTTATTAAAAAAAAATTTTTATATATATTGGATAAAAGTATAAAAATTTTCAAGATTTGTACTTTTTTCTATTTTCTCTTTCTTTATTCTTAATCTCTATTTATTTACTTCTTATTTATTATATTATAGATATTTAAATTGCATCTTTAAATGGTCAAAACTCTGTCAAGGCACGGGTAAAATAGAAGCAAATGGACAATTTTATGCCGGACAACCACACTGTCATTCGACCGAGGCGACGCGAAAATTCGAGGAAGACAGTTCTTTTAAAAATGCTTTAAAAGTATCAGCAAAGACACAACCGGGACCGTTAATTGAAATTTTCAATGCAACGGCTGAATTGTAAGTCGCTATTTTAATTATTTTTATTATATTATTTGATATATAACCGCAATAGTTATGTGCAATATAACCTAAAATATGTCTATATACCTTACACTGGAAAAAATCCTAAGAATATTACCTACATTCAATGTGGCACATTTGCCAGACAAGGTAAAAGTGACGCATTAAATAAGGTTATGTTACCACATTCAATGAGGCACTTTTCCCTTGTCTGACAAAATATTTGTTAGGATTTTTTACAGTGTAGTTTTTTCTTTTACATGTTTATCCAGTGTTTCTTTATAAAAAGTGTATTGTATAAATAAAAATAAATAAAATAAATATATAAATTTTATTTTTCAGCCATCCGAATGCAAATCAACGGATTTCCTTTAATCAAGTGCAATCGAACATGAATCGAATGAGGAACAACAACGTGCCTCCAGACGATGTTAGAGTTCCATCCTTCATCGAATTAAGAGAAATTTTAAATTCTGACGCTTGGGGCCATTTAAAGAGTCATTTGCATGGCTCCATTAATTGTTATTCAACTCCTGAAAATGATTCTCTAATACTTTTGGAGCCGCCTTTCGTAAGGAGAGTAATAGGAAAAAAATATTTTTTCATTTCCGAGACAACAAATCAATATCCGATGAACATCGGTTGCCGAAAATTAATGACAATAATGTCAGTTTACAGCGACAAAAGCTTCGTAAGTACATACATTTTTAATATTTGAACAGCTTTTATATGAAAATCTTTAAAAATTTTAATCTTTCATACTTTTAATTAATAATTCTATTAAAAGAATTAATATTTTTGAAAAAATTTATTTGAATTTTACTTGAAATAATTTTTTTTTAATTTTTATTTTCTGCGCGATTCCAAGTGAGATTTTACTTTTTTTAAAATAAGTAAGCCAATTGCAATGAAATTCTGGACTTTTAATGTACACATAAAAATAAATATTTTCACCAAATATGACGTCAAAATATTCAGTAGTTTTTGAGATGACAAAATTTTGAAATCGTTACATCTCCTTTCCATCTTAACCATAAAACACTTCAGGGTCAAACCATTATATTTCGAATAAAGTCGTTGCGACCTAATTTTTAAAAAAATTGATACTTTTAGAATTGAATCTGTATGATCTCTGAATAACGAAATGAAAAGAATTATATTATAATATTTATTACTTTTCTTTAAATATGAGTGTAAAATGGAGAAGGTGCGAAAAAATGGCACTTTTTTAGCAATTAAAAAATATTTTAAACAGTATTGATAAATTCTTAAAAGTGCAAAAAGATTTATTGATTCATGTTTAAAATTAGTTGAATAATTATTCTTTAATAATAAAACTAGTAAAAATATAAAAATAATAGATAAAATAGGTTTTTTAAGTCGATCCGCCAAATAACCTAATTTTGACGTTTTTATAAATTAATTACGAGAAGGTGGAATTATTGAATTAAATAATAACTCACCGAATATAGAGTATTTTTGATGAACTTTCAGAATTTCTTATCACTTTTTTAATTTCTCTTTTAAATATATAAGAAATATTGAGTTGAAAGTACGCAATTTCTGAATTGTTGCGTACTTTACAACTTAATAACTCTGTTAAAGAAAAATAAAAAAATTTGGCACTTTCACAACTTCTAAATAACAACGAAATCTATACACTCAAAAATTTTCGTTTTGGTCCCGAGAATACTTTAAAAAATATAAAGGTTTAAAAATTGCACACTTTTTCAGGTTAAAACTATTTATTTTCTTAAAATTGAAGTTTGCTTTTAATTTAAAAACTATGATTCGGAATGTGATTAACAACATGAAACCAACTTCAATTTTAAGAAAATAAATAGTTTTAACCTGAAAAAGTGTGCAATTTTTAAACCTTTATATTTTTTAAAGTATTCTCGGGACCAAAACGAAAATTTTTGAGTGTATAGATTTCGTTGTTATTTAGAAGTTGTGAAAGTGCCAAATTTTTTTATTTTTCTTTAACAGAGTTATTAAGTTGTAAAGTACGCAACAATTCAGAAATTGCGTACTTTCAACTCAATATTTCTTATATATTAAAAGGAAAAATTAAAAAAGTGATAAGAAATTCTGAAAGTTCATCAAAAATACTCTATATTCGGTGAGTTATTATTTAATTCAATAATTCCACCTTCTCGTAATTAATTTATAAAAACGTCAAAATTAGGTTATTTGGCGGATCGACTTTAAAAACCTATTTTATCTATTATTTTTATATTTTTAATAAGTTTTATTATTAAAGAATAATTATTCAACTAATTTTAAACATGAATCAATAAATCATTTTGCACTTTTAAGAATTTATCAATACTGTTTAAAATATTTTTTAATTGCTAAAAAAGTGCCATTTTTTCGCACCTTCTCCAGTTTACACTCATATTTAAAGAAAAGTAATAAATATTTTAATATAATTCTTTTCATTTCGTTATTCAGAGATCATACAGATTCAATTCTAAAAGTATCAATTTTTTTAAAAATTAGGCCGCAACGACTTTATTCGAAATATAATGGTTTGACCCCTTTGTAAAAATTCAATTTTAAAAAACATTTTATTATTCAATAAGTTTTTATTAATTATTATATTTTATTAATTTTAAGAATCTTAGAAAAATTACAAATGATTGCCGAAATTTAATTATTTTCAAAAATAATAAAATTCTTTGCACAAATTCAATATTCTGTTCAAAATTTTTTTAAATTTATGATAAAAATTACATTTATTTAAAAATGAATTTGAGTTAAAATTTTATATAACAATCGAATATTAAAAGCACTAGAGCGTGAATTTATAGAAACAAATTAATTTTGAAAAGGTTTCAATTTGTAATTTTTGAAAAATTAAATAAAAAATTTTTCAAACATTCAACTGACAATTATGTTGAATAAATTTTATTCTAATAATTTTGATTAAAACTCATCGAAAGTATTGAATTATTTAAAACTTAGTTGATAAAATTCTTTTTGGCAATTAAAATTTTAAAGAACATTGAATTATTCAATAAATTATTTATTTTTGTATTTAAATGATTGAAATCTAGTAGAATTTTGAAATAAAAATTGATTTAAAAGTAAAAAAGTATAATTAAATAAAATGTATTTTATCCATAGATGAACCAACGATCTGTTGTATTTATCAAGAGAGGCAAGCGTCAAGAACTTTCATCCCTTGCGGACATTATATTATTTGTGAAGAATGCAGTTTAGACTTTCAAGAAAGAGGAGAACTCTTCTGTCCGAATTGCAGGGACCCCTATTTATTCATTTCCAGAATATACAACATTCCTCAGCAATGATGATTATAGTTTATTATTTGCGAATTAGCGCAATTTACGCGCAAACCGTAATTCACTTTAATTGATCTCGTATAAAAATTAGTATTCGTTTTTGTTAAGAGATGTACCTTTCGTACTGTGCATCCATGTTAATCAACTGTTCACAATTATCGAATTTTATGTCAATCAACTGTTCACAATTAATGTATTTTATGTTAATCAATTGTTCAAAATTATTGTGTTTTATACACTAATAAATTAATTATTTATTAATGATTTATGGTTTAAATATTGATTAATATTTACATCATTTATATTATAAACATAAAGTTATTAAACATTTTAATTATTAGTTGTGATAAATGTACAAAAACATTTTACTAAATTTATGCGTATGTCAAACAGATTACGTTAATACTTATTTGCCGCAATAAAAAATATTTCAGTCTTGTTTGGATTTTGTGTTTGCTTTATATAAAGTATTCTTAAGTGGAAACACAAAGAAGACTGTTGAGAAATACAATAGCTTATTTACGAGTAAATTTTTGGAGCAGATGGAGTAACCACTGGAGAGGTAATTTTATAAAACATGTCTGAATTATCTCGAAATCTAAAACCGAAAAATAAATTCAAGTAATAATCCCTTTTCGAAAAGGGCTTAACTCGTTTTTTAAAATCTTATAGAAAACAAAAAAATACTCTTAATAAGCTTCAATTAAAATAGTCCAGTTTTTTCGTACCAACTAGATTGTATTTTCATAAGAGAAAAAGGTGGTAAAATAATTTATTTATTTAATTTTAAAATTTAACAATTTTTTTTAATTCAAAGAAAAATTTAACTTTATGCATTATTAGAAAAAAAATATTCTTAGGTTACAAGTCAAAAGAAAAAACACTTTTTAATAACTTTCTTTCCGCTAAAAGTACTTCGGATTAAATTTTCCTTTAAAAAAAAAGTCAATGTAATATGACATTTAAATATAAACAATGATATTTAAAACAGTCGCTGTAAATTAATAAACAAATTTATATTCATTCATCAATAATTACATTTTTATAAAGTCGTTCTCTTTAAGCAGAAATTTTTTATTTTTTTCAATCTTTTATGAAAATAGTCAGTAGTGACATCTGTATCTACTATTACCAATATAAATCAGTTATCATGGCTGGGAAACTTGTTCGAAAAATGTGAATTATAAATAGTAGTCAATGTTTTCGATGAAATTCATATTTGAGTTTTTTGACGTTAGGAAAAGTGGTCATTATAGTATATAAATATTATTTACAATTAACATTTGTTAAAGTAAACATTTTGTCATATGAAATTTATAAACATTAAAAAAATATATTTTATAGTAATTTTGGTTAATAAAGATTCGAGAAAATTAAGCTTTTATAACATAATTAGTTTATTAACTTGCATTTTTAAAATTTAAGCATTTCAATAAATGTCAACTAGAAAATAAAAATATATGAAGAAATAACCATTTTAACAGTTTATTTTTCATCTTCTTCAGGAATAGGTAGTATTCAAATTATTCAATATCATCACTTGATTAAAATTCTATAGTAAATATAACATTTATATAAAACTATTATTTTTCAAAAAAGACATTTTATTTAAATAAACTATATTTTATTACATTTAAACTTGACAGACATTTGTTAAAATACTATTTATACAAATTAAAAATTATAACTCTTTAAAATTAAGTTATTATAAAATTACGAAAAAAAAACATTGGCTTGAACAACTATTTTATCGCTTAAAAGTTTGCGTGAAAAAATTTCATACTTGCTTATGATTATAGTAAATGCAAATAAGAGAATTTCTTTATTTTTTTTAAAAAAATTCTACAATAAACTCATTTTATTAATTAAACTTTTATATAAAATCGCATTATATTCAATGTCTGTTAGATCATTTTAATATTTGTAACTTTTAATTTTGATAGAATTACAATTCGAACTTTTTCATAAGCGGGAATAAGTAAGCACCCCTTCATAATCACATTTTAGTACGTCTACATTTTAAAATTTCGCGCCATTTTTCTCTTGCTTTCATGAAAAACGAAAAAGAGACACACCGACGAGACTGAACTCGTGATGTGTCTTTGTGTTAGTAGAGATTGGAAGGAGTAAGTTTGGCGCTATGGTGGGGGTGAATCGCGTAGGGTTTCTGGCATCACTGGGCGCGAGTCCCTTCGAAAATGCTCTATAAAATGAATATGGAAGCAGATAAAAACAAAAACGAAAATATATTTGGAAAGATAATGAAACATGCTTTCCAATTATGTAAATATCAAGTTTCAAAATTTATGTGCCTAGGCTTGGTAGCCTTTTAAACAAAGCGAAAAGCGTCCTGCCGGAAGGACGTTGAACGTTCTATCATTAGCCATACGATGCAATTTGGCAAATTAAAAAAAATTTTTGGCTAACCAAAAAAAATTCCAAAAATCACCAAAAATAGCTATTTTTGGACATTTAAGGCAGTATTACAAGAAATCCTGACGTAATGGGATAATTTAGAGTTTGGATTCTTATTCTGCGTCAAAATAGCTATAAGAATCACATTCCACTTTTTCAGTAAGAGAAACTGAGCCAAAATTTGCAGGCCTGTGTAATTAGTTCTTTTTTAATCCGAGAATAGAATAGAATATATTTATTTTCAGTAGAAAAATCTTCTTGGAAGAGTACTTAGCCCACAAAAATCTAATAAATTTAAAAATAGATTAGCAAAGAATTGTTTTACTATTTGCTTTATATTTTAAAGGGAAATTTAACTTGAACGGCAAGGAAAATCTGCAGTTTCTGCTCGGAATAATCAAAAGTATTTTCAGTAGAAAAATCTTCTTGGAAATTACTTTGCCTATACAAATCTAATTCATTTAAAAATAGCTTTGCAAAGAATTGTTTTTATTTTTTTTAACTCTCTGCTGATGCTAAGATTTCCCACTCTTGGGGCATATCACGTAGTATGCACACATATGTAGAAATTGTGCGTGTAGTAACATATGTTTCAGGACTGTATCGTATAGATAGAATGAAAATCTGATGTATGCGTGATTTTTATAATTACAACAGAAACATGTAACAGAATGGAATAATTTACTTTAAAATATGAAATTGCATTCACGTAAAACATTTTTTAAAATTAATTTTAGTAAAAAATGTGAAATTTATAAGTTAAATATATAATATAAATTTTAAGTGATATAACATAACCTGTAAATGTGACAGCTGACAGGTAGTAAACAAAATTAACTACAAGTTTTAAAATCAGTTTAATAATTTATGAAATTGATTCTTTTATTGTTAAAACTGAATTATTCTTGTGAATAGCACTTATAATTTAAAATTCTATGCTTCACAATGATTGTTTTTTGATTTTGTAAACTGAAAAAAACAATTTAGGCGCTGGATCATATAGATACGCTCTTGACATGAAGTTTGAATTTCATTCTACACATGTTTACTCGTATGTATGAATGATCTGATTGGTTATTCTCCCTCTATACCGTCCAAATGACGATTTTTGACGACAACGGTCGTTAGCATCAGCAGAGAGTTAAAGAAGAAAGCCAACTTGAACGTCAAGCAAAGTCTGCTTTTTCTGTTCGGATTAATCTTAAAGTATTTTCAGTAGAAAAATCTTCTTGGAAAAGAACTTAGCTGACAAAACTGTATTAAGTTTTAAAAAAACTTTCTAATTTTTTAAATTTTTTTATGAGAAAAGTCAACTTTAACGACAAGCAACTTTTGCTTGTTCTGCTTGGAAGAGGCGTAAAGTATTTTCAATAGAAAAATCTTCTTGGAAAAGTACTTAACCTACAAAAATGTATTAAATTTAAAAAATCCTTTGCAAAGATTTGGTTTTATTTTTTATGAGAAAAGTCAACATGAACGATAAGGAAAATCTGCTTTTTCTGATCAGAATAGTCGTAAATTATTTTTAGTAGAAGAATCTTCTTGGAAAAGTACTTAGTCTACGAAAATGGTGTTAAATATAAAAAAGTCTTGCAAAGAATTGTTCTACTATTTGCTTTTATTTTTTAAGAGAGAAGTCAACTTGAACGTCAAGCAACTTCTGCTTTTTCTGCTCGGAATAGTGGTAAAATATTTTTATAAGAGGAACCTTTTTGGAATTGTACTTAGCCTTTAAAAATCGAATAAATTCAAAGTAGTTGATCAAGGAATTTCCCAAAAAGTTACCTAGAATAAAAGGATTTGTATTTTCTGCTCAGTATAGTAGTAAAAAAATTTAATTTACCAAATCTTCTTGGAAGAACACTTGAGCTATAAAAATGTAATTAATTTTTATATAGCTAATCAAATATTTGCTTTAATAATTGGTTATTTTATTCATAGAAAAGTGAACTAGAATAAACAGTACTTTTCGTATTTTTTGCTAGTATAGTATTCGTAAAATATTTTTAGTAGAAAAATCTTCGTGGAAAAGTACTTAGCCTTTAAAAATCTAATATATTTCATAATAGTTGATTAAGGAATTATTTTAATAATTGATTTTTTTTTGAAAAAGCATTTGACCTCTAAAAATGTGATAATTTGCAATATTATAGCTAATCAAAGAATTGTTTTAATAATTGGTTTTTTTATTCCGATAAATGTGCACTAGAATATACAGTAATTTTCGTATTTTGTGCTTGTAGTGGTCGTAAAATATCTGCAGTAGAAAAATCCTTTTGGAAAATTACTTTAAAATTAAATAAATTTTAAAATAGTTGCGATCATGGAATTATAATAATAATTTTTTTTTGGAGTAAAGTCAATTTACTTATAATTAAATTAGCTTGAAAAATAGTTCAACCGAAACATTTTTCAATGCTCTACAAGATGACAATGATAATTTCAAAGTTACTTCTACATTTTTCAACAAAATTTTCTAAAGTCTTATTTTCAAAAAATTTTTATTTTTAAAAGTTTAATATCTCCGGTGAATATAGACGAAAAATATTCATTGAGGCCTGGAAAGATGCGTCTAAAAAACTTTATAAAATTAGAGAAAAACATTCATAGGTGTCCTAACATTTTTTTTTAGTTATGGACAGAAAACGTTTTTTTAAAAAATTAAAAATCAAAAAAATATATAGTTAAACTTTATTAATGTATCTCAAAGTACTCCCATTTTATTTCTGCATGTAAGACCGACAATTTGAACAAAAATTCAGCCCAAAAGCTTGTTATAATTCCCAAGTAGAAATTTAATACTGGCATAGTACTGACCCAGTACTGACTGTCAGTATAGCAGTACTGAATCCAGTACTAAATCAGTACTGGGAAATCCCTGGCTGGTAACGCTGTCCAGTACTGATTTTTTACCAGCAGTCAATACTAAGTCAGTATTAAAATATCACTGGCAGAACACAGCCTAATTACTGATTCGCAGGTAAAATTTAACAAATATGGAAAATGCTGTAACGCGATCTCTAAAACAAAATTTAACTTTAGAAGCTTATAGTAATTTGTTATTTGATTATTAAAGAATAGGGAGTAGTTTATTGAATACTACTAATTATTATTAATATTTCTGTAGCAAAAAAATTTTATGAGTAACAATAAAAATGTAAATAATTAGTAAAATTGCTTTTATTGAAATAAGTTTTCAAAAAAATTTTTCTTATTTTTTTTTCATTAATTTAGACAATCTTATTTATTTAAATTAATTACTAAATTATTATTATTATTGTTTATAATTATTTACATTTATATTTCATGTAACACTGTTGAGAATTATACACTAAACACTTAGAACTAAGACGGAAAAATATCGCACGCACGGGGGATCGAACACTAGACCTCGAGGACGCAAGTCGAATACATTAACCGCACAGCCATGCAGGCTTGGGAGTATATTTTTTTAAACTTCCTTTTGAATTATATGAAGGATATATACTGTGCTATAATAATGAATTCACTGTATAATATATTTATTGAAAGAAAAATTATTATAAACATATGTTTTATATACTTATATACATTTTAACAAGACATTATATATTAATTAATAGGTGTAGTATAAAAATATGGTAAAAATTATTTATTTAAAAATAATAATAAAAAATTGGTCAAGTGCAAGTTGAACTCGCACTGCAATGGCGGGTTCCGTACAAAAATATTAAAACAATACTTGCAACATTCATCGGTAAATGGTAAAATTAAAATAAACAATTTAAAAAATATATTAAAATCATTTCATAAAAAAAAATAATTAAAAAATTAAAGTATTGTATATCTAATATTGTAAACAATAATAAATTGAGGAACTAATTGTGCGAATTTTGTTCCTCTACTTATTATTGTTTACAATATTAGATATATAATACTTTAATTTTTTTTAATTACTTAATTACTTCTTGGTATCTGATTGCAGATTTTCAACATCCCTCGTAAAAAAAATATTGATGCTGTTTTAACTTGTACAATTTTGATATCATTTTTTTAATTTTATTTAAAAAATTTTTTTAGATTATTTAATATATTTTTTGTGAGCAGACTGTAAAAATATAATTATAAACCAATTTTCAGCTCATTAAGTCAAAAAATGTGAAAATAAAAAAAAAATTTTTTTCTAGATTTTTTAATATATTTTTTGTGAGCAGACTGTAAAAATATAATTATAAACCAATTTTCAGCTCATTAAGTCAAAAAATGTGAAAATAAAAAAAAAAATTTTCTAGATTTTTTAATATATTTTTTGTGATCAGACTGTATAAATATACTAATAATCCAATTTTCAGCTCATTAAGTCAAAAAATGAAAAATCTAAAAAAAAAATTTAAAAAAATTTTTTTTTTTAGATTTTTTAATATATTTTTTGTGATCGGACTGTAAAAATATACTAATAAATTAATTTTAAACTCATTAGGTCAAAAAATGTAGAAATTAGAAAAAAAAATTTTTTTTAAAAATTTTTTAGTTTTTCCTTGACAACGCTATGGCCATTATGACATAGCAAGTTCTCTATATTTTTTTCCTGTAATATTCGCGTTAAAATACACCAGTATGCCAAATTTTAGCCCTCCATGTTGAATAGTTTAGAAGTTAAAAAAGGTATATTTAAAAAAAAAATTAAAAAAATTCATTATTAATAACACATAATAGTAAAAATAATTAAAAAATAATAATTTATTATTATTATGATATACCTATTAATTAATAATTAATAATATGTTAATTAAGTGTTTAACGTTATTGTTGATAAATAATGTTTTTAAAAATCTAGGAAAATATTTTAATAGTTAATAAATCAAACGATGTTGTTATTAATAGTGGCTGGTTTAATACCATTATAATAAATTTTGTTTGTTTTTTATAACTCCTTCGCAGTACTGATTTGGTGTTATGCCAGTTTTCTGCCAGTACTGATTTTAACACTTTTTTAACTCCGACATGTTAATGATTCGGTTTTGGAGTCAGTATACTCCCAATACTGATCGGGTTCCGAAAGTCAGTACCGACGATCAGTACTGAGTCAGTACCATGTCGGTGTTTAACTCCGTCATAACTCCGGACATTTTTACTTGGGTTTGCAGATTTTGATGAAAATATGATTTTTACACACACACACGAAATGTCATTTTCTAACTCTTGAGGTCAAATAACATAAAGATATGTTAAAAAATCGAACCTGAAAAATTTTTGTATTGCAATACTTCCTCTATGTGAGGAAGCAATAACTGAAAAGAACTTACAAACATGTTTTGTTTTTTTATTACATTTGCATTTACCAAATTTTTGTTGTTAAATATTAAAATGTAATAAAAAAATGTTTTTTTTTTGGTTTCTTAAAATTATAATAATTACTATAAAGTTTTAACTCTTGCTTTTTATCATTTTTAAAGGTTGGAATTGATGAAAAACTGTTTTTCGTATTTCAAATTTATTTATGTTTCTAATTTTCTATTATTTAAACTGTTGAGTAATTTATTTAATTAAAAAAAACTATTTTATGCAAAAAAAAAATTTATTTTGAACTGTTTAATCTCACGACTTTTAAAATATTTTTATTTAAATATTTTTTTACTACTTACCGTCGAATGGAATTTCTCTTACACTAATTTATTTATCACATAATTTTACTGCGCTTTCCTTATAGATTTATTGCTTTAATTATTTTAAAGGTTTTTAATTAAACTGTTTTTGAATGTTTTGAAACTGATTAGATTGCCCTAGAATTAAAATTTAGCGATCGTTTTTTGTCTGCAGGCAGAAATTGTGTGCACGTATTTAAAATTTACCACGACTTTTCAATACATTTAATTTCAATTTATTTAAAAACTATCGTGAATTTCGAGAAAAAAATAAAAAGTGTTGTCTTAGAATTTTGTCCAGATACTAATTCTGTAATTTTGAACGCGATTTTTTCATCACCCTGTATATGATAGTGTGGAGAAAACAAATTCGTTATGCAAACCTGTTCGAAAAAGTGTTACGGAAAATCAAAGAAATTATCGTGCTAGACAAAAATTAAAAAGAAATATTGAAAATATAAATCTTTCAGATGAAGTAGATCACTTGTCTATGAAATGAAAAAAGAGTCGGTCAGAATATCAAAAAACATATAGAGAAAAAATTAAATTTAAAAAAAAGAAAATGAAATAAACTGTTCTTATGATTTAAATAATGTAAATTCTAATGAATGTGATTTAATAAATGCAATTTCTCCTGTTCCAGTAATAACAAATTCACAATTACAAAATAGTGAAAAGGAAAAAAACTCTTTAATTCAAAAATCTCGAAAAAGTAGAAATGAAATTCAGAAAAACTATCGAAAAAGACAAAATTTAAAACTTAATACACAAAAATCAATTGTTACTCTGCCAAGTATATCAAAAGACAAGATTATTCATGAATCAAATTCTAATGAAAATTATTTGGGAAAATTGAATTATTATTGCAATCATTGTCAAGCTAAGCATTTTAAAGATGAAAGAGTTAGTGTCAAACAAGACAGTTTTAATGATTGTTGTGGTCATGGTGGTGTTGTACTAGATTCAGTGCAATATCCAGAAGATTTAAGAATATTGTTAGAAGGACTTCATTCAAAGTCAGGTCATTTTAAAAAGAATATAATACTGTATAATAATTGGTTTTCTTTTGCATCTTTAAATGCTAACGTAATTAATTTTAATAACAGAAGAAGAGGACCATTTTGTTACAAAATTCAAGGTCAAATTTATTACCAAATTAATAGTGCTTTATATCCTGATAAAGGTGAAGACCCGTGTTTTGGTCAATTATTTATTTACGATCCTGAAGAAGCAATTCGTTATAGATTAAAAAGTAACGAAAATTTGGACGAATAAATTTTACTAACTATAGAAAATATTTTGAGAACTTTAAATACATACACAAAATCTTTTATGATGATGTCAGAAGTAATTAAAGTAGAAACAGAATTAGCAAGACAAAATAATGAAGATATTCCAGAGTTGCAACTATTGTTTACGTTGAAAAAAGGTTTTGATAAAAAAAGATTTAATTTTCAAAGTTACAATGAAGTTGCTGCTATTTTCAATACAAACTCAGAAGGAGAAATACCAGAATCTTATGAAACGGTTTACAATAAGTCTACAAAAGAACTGAAATTAGTTAGTAATTTAGATCCGAATGTTGAACCATGGATCTATCCCATATTTTATCCACTTGGAAATAAAGGTTATAATATTAATATGATTCGTAGTGATAGTGATTTTAGAAGTAAAAAACATAATATTTCTAGGTCTGCCTATTGTAAATACAAAATTTCTATAAGAGATAAGGAATTCAATCAATTTTTATATGGAGGAAGATTGTTTCAACAATGGGTAGTTGACAATTATGTAAAAATAGAGAAAGATAGATTGCGGTTTTGTGCAAACAATCAAGGTCAATTGAGAAGTCAAATATATCAAGGATTAATCGATTATTTACAAAATCATGAGTTAGAAAGTGATGTACATGTTGGAAAAATGCTTATATTACCTTCCACTTTTATAGGATCACCTCGTAATATGATGCAACAATATCAGGATGCCATGGCTATTGTTGGTCGTCATGGAAGACCAGATTTATTTATTACAATGACATGTAATCCAAATTGGAAAGAGATACAAGAAAATTTATTACCTCATCAAACTGCTGCTGACAGACCTGATATAGTAACTAAAGTATTTGCATTGAAGGTGAAACATCTTTTAAATGTTATTGTTGACAAAAAGTCATTTGGGAAAGTTAAGTCTTATGTTTATGTTATTGAATTTCAAAAGCGAGGATTGCCACATATTCATTTGTTAGTCATATTGAAAGAAAATTCTAAAATATTAACAGTTGAAAGTGTTGATCGTTATATTTCTGCAGAGATTCCCGATGAAAATATCAATCCTATTTTACATAACATAATATTGCAAAATAATATTCACGGCCCTTGTGGAGATTGGTGTTTAATTGATGGTAAATGTTCAAAAAATTTTCCAAAGAGTTACCAAGAAGAAACTACAATTGAAGACAATTGTTATGTTCGTTGTCGTCGACGAAATAATAATAAATCGTATGAGCGACCAAATGGATTTGTTGTTGACAATTCTAATGTGGTTCCGTATTGTCCTATACTTTCAGAAATATTTAATTGTCATATAAATGTAGAAATAGTTTCAAGTATCAAATCTGTTAAATATTTATATAAATATATTTTTAAGGATCATGATGCTGCATCCATTCTTATTACAAATGCGAATGGTGAGGTAACTGTTAATCACAATGAAATTAATCATTATGAAGAAAACAGATATGTAGGACCAGTTGAGGCTGTTTGGAGAATTTTAAGTAAACCTTTAGGGAAAAAAAGTCATAGTATTAATCGTTTACCCATACATTTACCAAATGAACAGAATGTTATTATTCGCGAAGGGAAAGATAATAACAATGTTTCTTTTGATTTACAAAAAAATACAAAATTGCTTGATTTTTTTAAACTTAATGAGCGTGATAGTACTGCTCGGCAGTATTATTATACAGAAATACCAGAACATTATACGTGGATAACGAAATCTCTTGAATGGAGAAAAAGAATTCGTCTAGAAAAAGTATTGGGAAGAATGTATTCAGTTAATCCACGTCAATTGGAATTATTTCACCTTAGATTATTTGTAAGAATTCTAATTCATTGTCATTCTGTACATCCGGAAAAACTTTGGGAACAATTTAAGGGGCAAATGTCAGAAGACTATTCAAGAATTGGCAATATTGAAGCCGAAAAAAACAGCTTATAGAAATATAAAATCAATGTTATTAAATGAAGGATATTGTTTAACTGATTTTCAGGGATTATTAGATACAGATGAAAATTTCTCTGAGCAGGTTGATGAAATAGGTATTTTTGAACATATCAAGATAGAAGAGCAGAATTATACTAAATTAAATGTTGAACAAAGAAATATAGTTGATTATATACTTGAAGGCACAACAGATTCTTCTTTTAGTAGTTCTAAATGCTTATATATTAATGGTTGTGGAGGATCTGGAAAAACTTTTTTATATATTACATTATGGCATTTATTAAAAAGTAAAGGAATAAATGTTTGCAATATGGCACTTACAGGCATAGCTGCCACACTGCTTCCTAACGGGAAAACTGTACATAAAGTCTTAGGTTTACCTGTTCCACTATACAGTGATTCATCTTCAAATATTAAAGTTCAGTCAAAAGAAGCACTCTTTTTAAAAAATATTGATGTTTTTATTTGGGATGAAGCACCAATGGCTCCAAAATATGCCTTAGAAGTTATGGATAAGTTATTAAGAGATATAATGAAATCAAATGAAGTTTTTGGTGGAAAAATTGTAATCTTAGGAGGAGATTTTCGACAAATTTTATCGATAAAAGAAAGAGGTACTAGATCAGAAATAATAAATTTAACAATAAAAAATAGTTACTTATGGAAACATTTTAAAAAGTACACATTAACAGAAAATATGAGAGCTTTACCAGAGGAAACAGAATTTGTAGATTTTCTACTTAAAGTTGTCAATGGCGAATTAAACGATACAGATGATAACGTCGAATTACTAGAACATATTATTCAACAAGGAAATATAGATATTGCTGAAGAAATGTATGGTCATTTGATACAACAGAAAAAAATTAAGGATTTGTTAATGTGTGCAATTTTAGCACCAAGAAATGTTGAAGTTGATGATATTAATAAGAGGATGGTAAATCTCTTAGATAGTAAAGGTGAAAAAATATATAAAAGTATTCATTCTACTGAAAATTGTGATAATGGAAAATTTTCTGAAACTTAATACCAGAATATTTGAATACTCTCTTTCCACCTTCTTTACCACCTTCTTTACCACCACATGAATTACATTTTAGAATTAACCCTTTAAGTACGGGAAGGACAAATTTTTTATCGAAGATTCAAGGTCGTGGTTCTCTGTATTCACGTATGACAAAAATTTGTCAGGCACCATTCCTTAAGTATTTTTTTGCCCTCTTTCAGAATCCGTCATTGAAATTGCAAAAAAACTAAATTTAAAAAAGATGTGACCATTTTTTTAAACAAAAACACGAAATTTTAAAAGTTTTTTGTCAAAAAAATTTTTTTTTCATAGACTAAAAGTTACAATATAAGCTGCTCACCTGAAAATATCGCGTCCGCAATACCCAAGCTTTACCAATGTGAAACACGTTTAAAACATTTCAAGATGGTGGTTTTAAAATGGCGGTAGAAGAGATTTTTTCAAATAATAATATAATTTTATTTTCCAAAAACAAAAAAAATTTTTTATTTTTTTTATACTTATTATCCAAATGTTTTTGGGTCGCTGATTACGAATCTGATGTCAGTTTTGAAAAATTTAATATGGCGGAGAAAATTTTTGAAAATTTGTCGTAGTCGAAAACTTGTCACTCGAGGGTTTTTAGGGCCGCTGATTACGAATATGATATCAGTTTTTAAAAATTCAAAATGGCGTATCCAATATGGCGGACAAAATTTTTGAAAATTTGTCGTAGTCACTTAAAATTTATCACTCGGGAGTTTTTGGGGTCACTGATTACGAATCTGATCTCAGTTTTTTAACATTCAAAATGACGGATCCAATATGTGGGACAAAGTTTTTAAAAATTTATTGGATTAGCGAGAAGTTCATTACTCGAGGAATGCTGGTATCTCTGATTAGAAATCTAATGTCTATTTTTCAAAATTCAAAAAGACGGTTCAATTTAGAGTTTGAGTTTTAAAGATTTTTACTTTCTCTGGCCATCATAATATTATGATGTTTCCGACTCTATCCGCGAGGAGGTAAACGTGAAATGAAGAGTCTTAATTTTTTTGTATTTTAATTTTTTTAATTATCTTTATGATTATCATGCCACCTTATCCAACAAAAAACTTTTTGAAAACTTTACAGAACAGCAATGCCTCGACAGGTTTTTTTACAATTAAAAAGAAACATACAATGCTCTTAAAGTAATGATTAAACTCCATAAAACCCAGCACAAGTTCACAAAATTTTAGAAACATTTCGTAAAAAAATAAATTTTTGGCCTTTTTGTAAAGTGCTAAATTCATTAAGAAGATGATTAAATTTTACGAACGATATTTATTGCGGGACAGAAGCTGAAAATAATAATGTATTGAGTAATTCTGCTTTTAGAACAAGCATTGTACTAAAAATAATAGGACGTTTACTACTGTTGACTGCTCCCAAACAATGGCTTAATTATCACATCTTCTATGATAATCTCGTTTGTACCCTTTACGAATTTTAAGTGACTACGAAGAATTTCAAAAATTTTGTCCGCCATATTGGATTCGCGATTTCCAATTTTTAAAATCCGACCTCAGATTCGTAATCAGCGACGCCAAAAACCCCCGAGTAACGAGTTTTAAGTGACTACGACAAATTTTTAAAGATTTTGTCCAACATATTGGATCCGCCATTTTGACTTTTTAAAAACTGACATCAGATTCGTAATCAGCGACCCCAAAAAGCCCCGAGTAACAAATATTAAGTGACTACGACAAATTTTCAAAAATTTTGTCCGCCATATTGGATCTGCCATTTTGAATTTTTAAAAACTGACATCAGATTCGTAATCAGCGACCCCAAAAACATTTAGATAATAAGTATCAAAGAAATTAAATTTTTTTTTGTTTTTGGAAAATAAAATTATATTATTATTTGAAAAAATTCCTTCCACCGCCATTTCAAAACCGCCATCTTGAAATTTGTTTAAACGCGTTTCATATTAGTAAAGCTTGGGTATTGCGGACGCGATATTTTTAGATATTATTTTGTAAAATTTTTACAAAAAACTTTTAAAATTTCGTGTTTTTGTGTAAAGAAATGGCCAAAACTTTTTTAAACTTAGTTTCTTTGCAATTTCAATAACGGATTCTGAAAGAGGGCAAAAAAATTCTTAAGGAATAGTGCCTGACAAATTTTTATCATACGTAAATACAGAGAACCACTATCTTGAATCTTCGATAAAAAATCTGTCTTTCCCCTCCTTAAAGGGTTAATTCCGTTGTAATGCTTATTAGAAATCTTAGTATTAATGAAGGATTATGTAACGGAACAAGGTTAATTGTTTTAGATTTATCACATAATGTTATTAAATGTCAAATATTAACGGGAGATAAGAGTGGAAATATTGTCTTTTTACATAAAGTAACTTTATATTATGAAAATGTATATCCGTTTACTTTTAAAAGAAGACAATTTCCTATAAAATTAGCTTTTGCAATGACTATTAACAAGTCTCAAGGACAAACATTTAACAGAATATATATAGATTTAAGAAGAGATGTATGTAATCACTGTCAGATGTATGTTGCATTATCGAGGGTACGTTCATTTGAATCTATAAAAATATATTTAGGAGATAATAGAAGTAATATGTATATAAAAAATCAGTCGGAGAAGCAGGCGCAATGCGCCTACATCATAGGGTTTCGTGGCGTAAAATGATAAATAAATAATAATTTATCAATTACCATAGCAACGGTTGACATGGCGATGGTTGTTATGACAACCGTTACCATAGCAACCGTTACCATAGCAACGGTTGCTATGGCAACCATTACGTAAGGCGTAAGGCCTTAAGACATAAAACATAAGACGTAAGACATAAGACATAAGACTTAAGACTTAAAAACTACGGACGGACACCGAAGTCTCGCTATAAGGGTTTTGGCCCTTGGCCACGAAACCCTAAAAATTATGTTTATAGTGAAATTTTTGAATAATTAAGGAACCGGATTTAACAAAAAATTATATTATATTATTAATTATATTATATTATATTATATTATATTATATTATATTATATTATATTATATTATATTATATTATATTATATTATATTATATTACATTATATTATATTTCAGCTGAGATTCCAGATGAAAATGTTGATAATCAGTTGCACAAAATTATAATGCTACATAATATTCACGGTCCTTGTGGTGACTGGTGTTTAGTTGATGGTAAATGTTCTAAAAACTTTCCTAAGTCTTTTCAAGAAGAAACTATATTTGAAGATGATTGTTATGTAAAATATAGTAGAAGATTAACTCGAAAAACTTATGACACATGAATTACATTTGCGAATATATTCCGTTGTAATGCTTATTAGAAATATGAGTATTAATGAAGGTTTGTGTAATGATACGAGATTGTTAGTTTTAGATTTATTAAATAATGTTATTAAATGTCAAATATTAAGAGGTGATAAAGCTGGAAATATTGTTTTTTTACGTCGTGTTACATTATTTTGTGATAATGTTTATCCATTTACATTCAAAAGAAGGCAATTTCCTATTAAATTAGCATTTGCAATGACCATAAATAAATCTCAAGGACAAACTTTTCAAAAAATTGCTTTAGATTTAAGAAAGGATGTTTTAATCACGGTCAATTATATGCATCACTTTCTAGAGTACGTTCTTTTCCATCATTAAAAGTATACTTGGGAAATCAAAGAAGTTATAAAAACATAAAAAATTATGTATTTCGTGAAATTTTGGAATAAGTTATTTTCTAATATTAAAATAACTACATTTGTAAATTGGTAATTGTGATTCTTTATTAATCATTTATTTATTTTTCGAATGATTTTTTTCATTTCATATTAATATTATATTCATATAATTAATTATATAATTTATATAATATATAATTAATTTAATATAATTAATTATGTATAATTAATTATTTATATAATATATAATTAATATAATTAAATAATTATTATAATTAATATTTTTCTATTTTATAAAAAATTTTGTATAAATGACTGATTTGTTAATTAAAAATTTTAGCATAAAAGAATATCGATAAAATAAAATTTGATGTTATGGAAATCAGTTTAAATAAATATGATTGTATTAAAAAAGACAGTTGTTAATTAACTGAATAAAATAGTTGTTTATAGTATTAAAAGTGACTAAAAACGAACTGAAAAGGTCATATAACTGTGCAACCTGTATCGCGACAACGTAAGGCTGGTTGCCGTTTCATTCTGTAATTTCATACGACACATAGTGGTCGGAGAGACCCTATTTTATGCGAAAAATTAAAAGACTGCACCGATTGCAACGAAACTTTAGGATATTCTTAATTTCGTCATACTAAATAAGAATATATCATAAAATTTGACAGTTGACAGCTGTCAAAGTGACTGTCAATTTTTTAAAAAATGAGTAAATCTATATAAAAATTTTATCTATAAGATTTTTAGGCTCACTGATATCGAATTTTGCGTAAAATTTATAATTTGACAGTTGACAGCTGTCAACAGCTGACTGTCAGCTTTATAAAAATTAAGAAAATGTTTATAAATATAACTATTACATTTGCAGACTGAGTAGTCACAATATTGATATCGAACTTAAACTTTGACAGTTACCTTCTATCACTGCATATCACTGAATTTCTTTTTTAAGATAAATTAACAATTAAAATGGAAGAAAGTAATTTAATAATAACATATTTTTATAGTGACTGAGATACAAAAAATAACAAAACGTTAAGTACATTATTTTTGAATCATCAAAATAATTGAAATAACTATAATAATAATATTGACAATTCTTGATAATTCTTTATCAACTTTATTGGTTAAAATATGCAAGAAATTTAATAATTTAATATAAATAGAAGCTACTAAACTCACTTTTAGAAATAAACAAATATTTTTCAGGACTAAAATGTAAGAAATTATTTACATATTACTTTCTATCTTTTAGATTCATCAACAGATATATGAAAAACCTTTGAATACCAAATTTTGTAGAAACTGAACAATTTTTAAAAATATTTGACGCCATATTGGAACCGACATTTTAAAATTTTGAAAATAGATTTCACATTTCTCAAGACACACAATAAAAATCACTTGTAAAAAATACCTACCATGAATTAATTGAATATTTAATGTTATAATCCACTTTTTGTCATTTGGAACTACTGTTGTAATCGGACTCATGAAACAAAAATGTCAAAAAAATTTTTTGGCGCAAGTTTGCGCAGCTGTTTTTTCCGTAGGTCATTAAAGGATACTTTGGACTACTCTTCTAAAAGAGAATTAGGATCGTACTCGGTCGTACTTTTTTTGTATACCATTTAAAAAAAAATTATTCAAATAAAAAGATATATTATAAAGCAATTGATATTTTATTAACAAATTTTTTTTAGTTTTAATTATTCAAGAAAACATCTTTTTTTAAGCGTGAGAAATGACATAAAATCGTTAAATATTTTTAATATTGACTCCTGGAGTACAAAAACTTGTTAAGAGAACTCATGTTATAAAGGGTAAAAAATGTCACTTATAAAATTCGCATTTTAAACATATATATCGCCTTTCCCAATCAATTCTATTGTAAATACCAATCAGTTTTGAAATCTAGGAACACTTATGAGTAAAAATCGCTTTATCTAATTTAACTTAACGTAATTTAAAAATTACCATTTTTCGCATAAAATAGTATACCTCCGACCACAGTGCGACATCAAACTTCAAAATTGTAAGTAACTGTAAATGTTTAAACTAATCATTGTTAATAAATAATCACATAAAAAAATATGCATATAATTATTTAACGAAAACCCGTAATTTCTTCAAAGTAAAATGATTCCACACTTAAAAATAAATGTTAAGACTTAACAACTTGATAAATCAGCGAATTATCTCTTTTTTATTTCTTAATAAAACTACCCTTGTATTAGCTCGAGAGTCAAACTAGCTATTAAAAATATAACACTTTTTAAGAAAATCCAAATTGCTTTGTTAAAAAATTAATATTTTATAATAAATAAAACATAAAGGTTATTTTAAAGCTTGTTGTGACTTCACAACTCAAGTAGCACGTAACATTACTGGAATGTTGCAGTAATGTTAAATGTAATGTTGGTAACATTACAGTGTAACATTGCAGTAACATTGCAGTAATATTAAAATGTCAGCCCTAAGGTAGTACTATAGGTAACGTTGCAGTAACATTACCATGTAATGTTACAGTAATGTTCCTGCAATGTCACTGTAATATTAGGGACGCATGATTATTCTCCAAATGTAATTTTTTCGAAATGTCATTTTACCGAACTGCACTTTTGCGAAAAGTCATTTTTGCAAAAAAGCCATTTTATCGAAAAGCCATTTTTGCAATTAGCAATTTTTCCGAAAAGTCATTTTTACGAATGGTCGTTTTTGCAAATTGTCGTATTTGCGATAAGCTATTTTTGCGAATTGTCATTTTTGCAAATTTTTTTGATAAATGTTGTTTTTGCGAATTGTCACTTTTGCGAATCACCATTTTACGAATTGTTACATTTGCGAAAACTCATTTTTGCGAATTGTCATTTTTGTGACAATTACTATAGTAAACTTGTATGCATGTAGAGATTCACCATACCAATTTTCGCAAAAATTACAATTCGTAAAAATGATTTTTCGCAAATGTGACAATTCGCAAAAATGACTTTTTGCAAATGTGACAATTCGTAAAAATGGCGGTTCGCAAAAATAACAATTCTTAAATATGACAATTCGCAAATGTGACAATTCGCAATAATGTCTTTTCGCAAAAATTACAATTCTCAATAATAACTTTTTGCAAAAATGGCTTTTTGATAAAATGGCTTTTCGCAAAAGTGCAGTTCGTCAAAATGACATTTCGGATGTTCTCTTTTGAATAAATTTTCATATCATTAAATAAATTTTTAACCTCTATAATTATAAAGATTAAGAAATAAAATTAATTTTCATAATAGAGTTGAAGTTAGAGAGCTAGAGTTAGTTTTAATTTTAACGTTGTAATAAAATGACATGATGCACGCATAGAAAGGGTTTGCTTTGGCAGCGAGTAGTTTCCTGCCACAACAAACTTGTTCGTTGAAATAGGGACAGCGAAAAAGTTCGCCACTGTAAATTGTTTACTGTGGTAACTAACTTTCTGAGATTTCACAGCAAACATTTGTTTACTGCTGCAGCTAATTCCTTTTTTTCCGTGATGTAAGTGTATTAGGATTAAAAATTGCATTGCAAAATAGAAGAGAAATTTGGGCGCGTGTAGCGCGCCATTTTAGAGACTAGTATGAATTAAAATAATTGTTTATAATTCATATACGCTTTGCACTTGTCAAAACATTAATACTTGTAGTCGATTTATTGTTTTTGTGAGAAATGGAAAAATTTTTTTAGGTTAGACATTTGTCAATTGACAAACAGGGAAAAGCAACTATGGAACACGAAACATGCGAATCACAAAAAACGTATATATAACATTGTTATTTTACTCATTTTGAGTCACTTGAAGTTGATGATTACTCATTTCGAGTCACTTGAAGTCGGGTTCTTTCTGTGAAGACAAGGAAAAAAGTTACTCGTAAAGTTAGTGTTGGGAACGTTGTATTCATAGGCAGCAATACGCATAAGAGAATATCTTGGTTTCTGGCACGAAAAGTAGAAAAAATTTCAGGCATAGACGGACAGGAGAGAGTATATATCTTGAAATCAAAAAAATGTATAAAAAGACCCGCTGAGAGAGTTTGCCCGCTGGAGATAGCACAGAAGGAATCAATTTGTGTATTAAAAAACGAAGCTGTTTTTAGCAATTTTTTAAAACATTTTTTGAAGTCGAATACCAAATTTTGGCTTGTATTATCAAAGTGGAGCTTTTTTATTATAAAAGATCTTTTTACGAAACACGAAGGTAATAATAAATTTTTATCATTTATTTCCATTTCAAAAAAATTTCTTTCTTAAAAAACGGAAATATAAAAGAATTGTTCAGATCAGCACGTATTAGCAATTGGAGCTTTTTTATTAGAACATGTATTTTTCAGAAACACAGATGTACTCCAAATGTTTTAATAATTTACTGTTGATTCACAAAATTTTGTATTTTGAAAAACGACATTTGTCTTGATGATTATGTTAATCAATTTTTGGAGACAAATATAAAATTTCGTCTTTTTTCCATTAAAACGGAGCTATTTGTTGCAATGTATTCTAAAAACTTTTTTTAAGCTATGAAAAAAATTTTAATTATCTTTTTGAATAAAAAGTTAACAGTTCTTAAATTGCGATTTATATTGTGGTATGTAATTTTTCATAAAGAAAATAAAATTCTTAGTAATTTTCTAGTTTTTCTTAGTTTTTGATATTACAGTCAAGTAACCCTGTATTTACAGTGAATGCTCATTTTATTTGTCATAGTAAGCTAATTTCTTTTTGAAAAGAAATTGTTAATAAATAGTAACATTTATGTTTTAAAGAATGAAGTAATTAATACTTACCGTATGAAATTATATGAATAATTAATAATAATATTATTTTTTTTGTAGACTTTTTTTACTGACGAAATACAAAAAACTTTATGTTACGTTCGTAACTTCTTATTAACGTACCTAAATTAAGTACAATACTTATGTATTTGTATTCGATATTGTACTTTACGTATATATTTTATGTATTTCATACTATTGCATTATAATTATAATATTTTTAAATATATATCAATTGATATTATATGTCTTATATGTATCTGAATAAATTACAAATCATAATAATTCTAAGAAAAGAGAATAATATTTAAAATCATGTGAAAAGAATAACGATAGTGCATCAGTTGAACAACCTTCAAACAACTTCGCCACAGGAAGGAAGAAAAAACATTTATACACAAATAGAGGTCTGGAAGAGACACAAACATTAGAAAGAGAAAAGATTAGTCCACAGTAGCATCGAGCAGAAGAAGTAAACTGGCTATGATCATACCCACCACTATTTTGAAGAGACACAAAATTAGAAAGAGAGAAAAGATTAGTTCACAGCCACAAGTAGAAATATGCAACGAATCAGATGAAGAGCAACTACTAGTCCATCCCATTTAACATAAAAAGTGCACAGGTGTTCATAGTTACCTTGTTCTCCCACTCTCAATCTATGTAATAACGACACGTGTATGATTCTAAACAATGGAACAGTTTTGTATATAAAGGGAGACAAATTAAACAGAGACCAGAGAGTAATTTTTTGGAAATCAGCAGTATTCATCTAATTGTCAACAAGTAAACAGTCTCCCAGTATACCTTTGAACATTATTCAAAAGTGAACACAGCAGCAAACCGTTGAACATTATTGAAAAAAAATATACTTCGTTACAAGTGAATTATTCCCTAAGTATTAATTTGAAATCAGTTTCAAATCAACACCCCATTCATCGATCTTCGAAATATAACTCTTATCAATTTTCAAAAATATAAAGTTGGAAATTTTTTCGAGTATCTACAAAACTCTAATATTGAAGTATCACATTCCAAATTTTGAAACATCGAAATTTGCTTAAGAGGCGACAATTGTCTTGGACTAGCAGATATTTTTCGTAATACAATACACTATCTCATTAGTGTAAACACTAGCAAAAATACTCCACCATTAAGGACAAAAATTAGGCGGTCCCTTTTCGTCTTGTGCTCATCACCAGTTAAACTTGAATTACAAGATAATCATCACACCACAAGTAATCGTTATTCTTTAAGTAAGATTCATAATTTTGTACTCATTGTATTTTTGTCATCTCTTTTCTTTCTTGTTGGTTTTCAAACAAATTATTTTTTCACAACATTTAGTAGGCTCATTGACTTATCCTCATTTCAAATTAGATTCATTTATGAAACTAATTTAAAACGAGGAACGTTAAGTATATTTGAAAAGGTTTCTTGTTTTGACGTAACACTTATAACAAATGTATAAATTATTTTATCAATTTAACAAAAAATTTATATATTCAATGAATTGTTTTCTTACTACGTATTCACCTTTAAAATTTTCTAATATATTTCGGTCCATTATGCACTGATAATAAAAATTATTCACTTATGATTACTTATAATTTTTTAAATTAAAATTAATTTTTCATACGAACTTCAATATGTAAAAAATGACAAACGATGATGTTATTAAAAAAATTGAAATAAGTTTTAGTTTCATATTCTGACACTTCTCAAAATAAAATTGTTAAAAAATCAACTTGAAAAAGTAACGAAACATTAGATTTATTTCCAAAATATTTCATCGTTAATTAAAAAATACTCCTTTGTAATCATTCAAATATCATTCTTAGCAGTAAAAGTATTTTTTGAACGAAAGCTATTGTTCACAAAGAAATTCAAAATACAAATTTTTAATGTTCTTTTTTAATCTAAGTAAACTCTCTAAATCCTGAGATTAAAAAAGGGGATCAATAGTTTTTATTCCTTTTCTCATGAAATTTAAAAAAAATCACAAAAATTTCAATTTTATTAGTAATTCCTCTCCTCGGTAGCAATTTTCTTCTTTTGATAATTGTTTACTTGAATCAACTAACGTTCTCTTTCTAAACTTACACCACACTCTGAATCTGTATTAATCACTAATTAAACGATGAATTCGATTACGATCTGTGCGGAGAAATATGTCTCCACCAATAACTACAATACTTCTCTGTTTAAAAAATATGCAACTATCAATTGATTAAACCGCTTTCTTAAGGTTTGGCATGACATCCACTGATGCAAGCAGAAAAATTTTCTATTATTTGAATAAAAATAGAAAAAGAATATTTAAATATAATGAAGATAATTGTTTACTTATGCGGCTTTTCACAATTTTGCATATTTTTTGATAATTCTTTTTGGAAAAGCTTTCAATCAGCTAAAAAATGAAAAATTTGTGGGGGGAGGACGAAAAAGTTTATTACCGGAAGCCAGAGATGGGAAACAAAATTAAAATTTTCGTTTTTTGCATATAACTTTCTCAAAACTAATAATATCAAAAAAAATTCTTTATAAGAGTTGTTTATAAAAAAATACATCTTTTTGTTTAACTCATTTTTTCCCTAAATTGAGTGTTTTTCGAGAAAATTCAAAAATCCGTAATAATGATGTACGAAAGAATAAGGTACCTCAAGGAGAGACCACAACAGAGACGGGCGGAGCCCGCCGCAACTCGCTACCTTTCCTTTTCTAATGCAGAAAGAGAGTCAAATAGACATTCTAGTTGGTACTAGAAGGTACCGAACGCAGACCCTACCTACCTCCACCGTGTCGCCAAAAAAGCCATGTTTAAGGTGCCTCGACAGAACACCACCTGGGTTTTGAGCATTTAAAAAGGCTGATTGATAAAGGTTTTCGAATTTTTAACTTTTCTATCCTTCTTTAACTCATTCTTACGGTTACTCTTACGATTGCGGTTCCGGTTAAATATTCTATTCTGCGTTGGCATAAAGTAAACAATTAATTATTGTAGATGCACCTTAATGTATTCATTTTGAGTTTAGCTGTTGCGACTCATCCCTGTTTATGACAACTAACAAACCCATCCTTGTTGCTGCTCAGTGTATCAAATCAGTACTTTCATTATTGTATTAACCATGGATTGTGAAGGTTGTATTTTTACATGCTTTGAATTTTTGAAAATTTTAGATAATAAAGATTCATTGCTAAAATTCTTGGAGGATCACAATATTATTAGAAAAAATGTAGTTTGTCCGACGTGTCAAAATCCTGCAGTTTTTAATGAAAATGATTTATTTTGGAGATGCCAAAAATCAAATAAAAAACCAAGAGGGAAAAAGACATTTTTAGCAAAATACAATTTTAAATTAACATTAAAAACTGGGACTTGATTCGAAAGATGTGCTCTCGCTACTGATGTGGCGTGTAAATTTATCGTGTGGTACGTGTTTTTACCACCACCACGGGAGGGTATCCTGATGAATGAGCCCAGTATAACTTCCAAAACTTATATTGATTGGGCGAATTTTATCAGGGAAGCAATTTTTCTGTGGTGTATAAATAATTCCACATATAAATTAGGCGGCCCTGATAAAATTGTAGAAATCGATGAGGCAAAATTTGGCAAAAGAAAATATCATCGAGGTCGCTTCATTGAGAGTGTCTAGTTGTTTGGTGGTTTCTGCAGGGAAACAAGATACATTTTTATTGTCCCTGTTGCAGACAGAAGCAGTAAGACACTTCTGTCTGTAATTACTGAAAAAATTGCTCCAGGGACCATAATAATGTCGGATTGTTGGAAGGCGTATAATTGCCTTACTGAAAATGGTTTCGAACATTTAACAGTTAACAACACCTACAACTTTGTAGATCCAGACACAGGAGCCCATACACAACATATCGAAAGGAAAATTTAAAAAAAACACAAATTTAAAGATTTTACTGAGCGCTTTCATAAAATCTTTGAGGTTATTCAATTTGAAAAAGACGCGAATGAAATTGCAAAAGAGCAATAAAAAATTACACAGCCACACAAAAAAAAAAGTGTCCGGGTTGGGAGATCAGAGTACCCTATCCCCATGTATTTTGGACCGCTGGACACGAATCTGAAGTCCGTTTTGGTCCTGCATGTGTACGTTTCTTCCTAACCTCAAAAAAAGTTTTACATTTTTGGAGGTATGCGACTTTTTTTTTAATTTATTGGATTTTCATGAAACTGGGTACCCAGGGGTTTTTGGGGTCGCTGATTACGAATTTGAAGTCAGATTTTCAAAATTCAATATGGCGGATCCAATATGGCGGACGAATTTTTGAAAAAATTTTGGATTTTCATGAAACTGGGTACCTAGGGGTTTTCGGGGTCGCTGATTACGAATCTAAAGTCAGATTTTCCAAGTTCAATATGGCGGATCCAATATGGCGGACGAATTTTCAAAAAATTCGTGGATTTTCATGAAACTGGGTACCCAGGGGTTTTTGGGGTCGCTGATTACGAATCTGGAGTCAGATTTTCAAAGTTCAACAGGACGATCCCCTATTCCTGAGGATGCTTCTGTAAAAAGTTACATTTCGATATTGCTCTTGAATTAAGCTCATGGCCTGGTTCAAAAGCAATGTCCTAATGTAACTTGTTATAGAAGCAACTTCATACATTACCTGTGTCTGCATCCAGGGCACCTCCACGCGGTGACGGTGGGCAACGAGGATGCCCGCTATTCGGCTGAGTCCCTGGATAATGGCTTTGATGCCGTCATGGCAGACACACGTAAGAAACGTGATACGATGCAGGGACTCGGAACCCCAGTATCGGCGGTTGAGACTCCAGATTCGTAATCAGCGACCCCAAAAACCCCTGGGTACCCAGTTTCATGAAAATCCACGAATTTTTTGAAAATTCGTCCGCCATATTGGATCCGCCATATTGAAGTTTGAAAATCTGACTTCAGATTCGTAATCAGTGACCCCAAAAACCTCTAGGTACCCAGTTTCATGAAAATCCAACAATTTTTTAAAAATTCGTCCGCCATATTGGATCCGCCATATTGAATTTTGAAAATCTGACTTCAAATTCGTAATCAGCGACCCCAAAAACCCCTGGGTACCCAGTTTCATGAAAATCCAATAAATTAAAAAAAAAGTCGCATACCTCCAAAAATGTAAAACTTTTATTGAGGTTAGGAAGAAACGTACACGTGCAGGACCAAAACGGACTTCAGATTCGTGTTCAGCGGTCCAAAATACATGGGGATAGGGTACTCTGATCTCCCAACCCGGACACTTTTTTTTTGTGTGGCTGTGTTAGTCATCAATAAGAGAATAGAAAATGAAATCATCTTAAAAACCAGCCTTTTTAAAGGCTAAAAACTAGAAAACCTTTATCAATCAGCCTTTTTAAAGGTTCAAAACAAGAAAATCTTTATCAATTAGACTTTTCAAAAGCTAAAAATTCGAAAACCTTTATCAATCAGCCTTTTTAAAGGCTCAAAACCCAGGTGGTGTTCTGTCGAGGCAGCTTAAAAAGGGCCTTTTATGTCGACACGGTGGAGTGGTGTCGGACCAGGGTTCTGTACCTTCTAGTATCAACTGGAATGTCAATTTGACTCTCTTTCTGCATTAGAAAAGGAAAGGTAGCGAGTTGTGGTGGGCTCCGCCCGTCTCTGTTGTGATCTCTCCTTGAGGTACCTTATTCTTTCGTACATCATTATTACGGATTTTTGAATTTTCTCGAAAAACACTCAATTTAGGAAAAAAATGAGTTAAACAAAAAGATGTATTTTAACATGATCTACAACTCTCATAAAGGAAGTTTTTTGATATTATTAGTTTTGAGAAAGTTATATGCAAAAGACGAAAATTTTAATTTTGTTTCCCATCCCTGGCTTCCGGTAATAAACTTTTTTGTCCTCCCCCAACAAATTTTTCATTGTTTAGCTGATTGAAAGCTTTTCCAAAAAGAATTATCAAAAAAATATGCAAAATTGGGAAAAGCCGCATAAGTAAACAATTACCAAAATGAAGACTATCAATAAATTTATTAAATTAAATTTCCCCGTAATTTTTAAATCTTCATAGTCGCTATTTTAGGTCCACCATTTTGAATTTTCAAAATCTGATTTGAAATTCGGATTCAGCGACCCCTAAAACCTTAGTATGCACTTGGTCATTCAAATCGAATTATGCTTAGTATTTTATTCTTGAGATGGATATATATGGCCACAGAAGTAAAGGTGACACTACTTTTTGTGGCCACATATGGGCAATGGACTGTCAAGGGGTTAATGGATGTATTTTAGAAGAAGAACATTTTCTTCTTATTTTTAACAGGTATTATATTTAATTAATGAATATGTTCCTTCTTTTCCCCTTGTAAAGGGTATAATTTTGTAAAACCGTTGTATTTTTATATACTTATTGAGATTAGATAAAATATAATTTTTATATTATTACTGTTAATTGTTAAAGACTTTTTTAAAGAAATTAAATTATTAAATTATGTATTACAGAAGTATTGTTGCTAGAAAGTGAGATGTCTTGGGATTCAACTGATTCAAATACAGATCTCAGTTTCGAAGATTCAACGATCTTTGAAAGAGATAATTTAGGCGATGTGTGAGAGAGAGAGAGAGAGAGAGAGAGAGAGAGAGAGAGAGAGAGAGAGAGAGAGTCGTTCAAAGAAAAATCAGTAAATGATTTACTAGTTTCAGCCAAAAGCATTAACTGATTCAGCCGTTTTAGTCAAAATCATAAAGTATTTTAGCCGTTTATGACACAATAAGTAGCTGATTAAATAGTTTAAGTCAAGATCAGTTGGTGATTAAGCTGTTTAAGGTAGATTTATAAAGTGATTCAGCCGTTGAAGGCAAAATCAGTACCTGATTTAATAGTTTCTAGAGAAAGAATTAGATGATTTATTCATTTTAGGTAAGCTCATCTAATTAAACTAGTCGACAAAAAGTTACTTTTTCTCTTATTTAAAGATCGGACAATGATATTTTCATAGGATTTTCATCGCTGAACACGAATATGACCTCTAAAAGTGTCCATCACGTCGAAATTTTTAAAAAAATGGACTAATTGTTTCAAAAGCCCTGTTTTTGGCCTATTTTGACCACGTGTAGGGAATGATGCTGACGTGCTAAAAGTCTCTAATTAGGCTTAAATTAAAGCTCAAACTGTCACCTATAAGAATCAAATTCAAAAAGTTCTGAATCAGTCAAAAATTTTCATATAGAACAACTTTTTCATGTGCGCGCGCTTTACTTGTACTTATAGAGCGGTACACTATGGCACTTTTACTTATTTATTTTAATGGCTGTATTTATTGTCATTTATCATTTATGGGACCGCTAGTTAATACGAATTTTGAAACCACCATTTTGAATTTTTTAATTTTGCATCATTCTCTACACGTGGTCAAAATAGGCCAAAAACAGGGCTTTTGAAACTTTTAGTCCATTGTTTTTAAATCTCGACGTGGTGGGTACTTTTGGTGGTCATATTCGTGTTCAGTGATGAAAATCCTATGAGAATATCATTGTCTGATCTTTGAATCATTTTTCGTGTCGACCAGTGTTATTTATGAGTTTCTGTCAAATTCGTTTCATGATGTAGTAGTTAAAAGCAAAAAAAAATTGTTAAACTTTTTTACTAGTTTTAAGATAATTCCTAGCTTTTTCTTAAAATGTGCCCTCCATTATGGATTACTCATTTTGAATTTTAAAAAGCCAACATTATATTTGTTACCATTATTGAACAACTAAAACACATTATTTTATTTCATTAATTTTGAACTTCCGTAGCTCAAAAACTAGTCATTATTTTCAGTTTTCTTGTATACATTTTTTGTTCAGAAGGTCATAAACTATAAATCTGCAAAATTACAACAAAATTGGAAGGTTGTAAAAACAAGTCTGTTATTTTCTTTACTTATTTTTCTAAAAGTGTCAATCAGTTCTTGTTCGTACCCATCGATTTTTAGATTCAAATTGTTTGATTTCTTTTAAGTCCGCGGTACTATAATTTTAAACAAAATTATTTCCAGTGTTTGCTTTAGAAATAATATTTTTTTTTCATTGCATAAAGAGGTTGCAGTTTTTAAATAAGTATTAAAAGAAGACATTGCTTCCTGGAAAATTTCATCTCTTCTTTGCCAATTTTGTTTTTTGATTTTGGCAAAATTGTTAATGGGTGGATGTTTAACTGGTTGAATATAAGAAATATTTATAAGTATAATAATTGATAATATAAATTATACTAAAAACAATTTAGAAAATTTACCTGTTCTTGTAAATGACTCCTGACGATGTTTTTCATAATTACTGGAAACATTATTTAAAAAATCTGAATTTTCTTCATTTTTATGTTTTTTAATAATGCGAGTTTTTTATAATTTTGATTTATCATTTACTTTAATATTTGAATCGAATGTTCTATTTTCATAACGCAAAGTCGAATCCATCTTTTTAGGTTTATAACCTTTTGTTTCAGAATTCTTTTCTTCGTTTTTCGTGAGGGCTCCTTTTTCATTTTCTCTATTTTTAAGCTTAATCGTGTAAGGATTGTCTACAACAATATTGCTGATGATGCGAGGTTTTTTTACATCTTTACCTTTTTTAGCAATAAATTTTGCGAGTTCGGTTTGTAATTTATTTTTGAAAAAGAATATTTTTAATTTTATTATTTTCGAATTACAATGAATATATGTGATATTCGTTAGTTTCTTAATTATTAACTTTTAAATTAATTGCTTAACTAATTAACATAAATTATTATTTACAATAGCTACAATTAAATTAAAATTAATCCAGAATAAAAAGTCTGGTACTGATTATTTATAAAAAATTATGGAATGTTTCAAATTCCTAAGTGTACATTGGTGATTGATAAAAATTTTAGTAGAATATTGTTAAAATTTAAAAAAAAACTGTAAAATATCTTCAAAATACTTATTTTCATGACTTTTTGGGATTTGGATGTACTTTTGTAAATTTATTACTTTTATGGTGATAAACAACTTCACCAAATATTTAAAAAAAAAATTTTTAAATTACAAAAATTATGGCATTTTTAAAATTTTTGTCTTTTTTTAAAGTGCTATAACTTCGGCTCTACTTAACCGATTTTGGATTGAAAAAAAAGGATTTTTTGGTTTTAAGTATATTTTTTATATTTAATTTTACTAAATGTTAGGGCAAATGTGCTTTAAATGTCCTGTAAGTTTCATCTTGGGATCTCAAAGGGATTCGGAGTAAAAAAATATAACGTAACCACAAATTACCCACCTAATACGTTTTCCCGCATAAGACGCATTCTTAGTACGGGTCCTACAAAATTGTATTAACCAAGTTCTACTGTATCTCAAAATCGGTGTTTTTTATTTTTTCGTAACCTATCCCAATCGAAAGCTCACTTTTTTCATATAAGCCTTGTAAAAATTAGAGTAGGACACTGGAACTTTTTGAAGAAATTAATTATAAATTATTATTTTCTATGTCAAATAATGATAAATTATTGTTTTCTTTAAAAATTCTCATGGTCCCACTCTGATTTTTACATGGCCTATAGAAAAAAGGTCACCAGCTTCTTGCCCGTGAAAACCCTTTTAAAAATCACTATTCATACTTTCAATTTGATTAATTTTACTTATCAATATATTAAATCGAAAAAAAGATATTTTCAAAAAAATCCAAATTTTGAAACTCCATAACTCAAAAAATATTTTATCAAATTAAAAAAATTAAAATTTATATTTCCACTAATAATAGTAAAATTTTAGCACAGTTTAGAGAAAATTCATTTTTTTACCTGGTCAGTTAAGGAATTTTGCCCCATATGTTCGAAATTTGTGGTTACGTTTTATTTTTTACTCCGAATTTCTTTGAGATCCCAAGATGAAACTTACAGGACATTTAAAGCACATTTGTCCTAACATTTAGTAAAATTTTGAAAAAAATTGAAGACGATGTATTTTCAAAAACAGATTTTTAATTTTTCAAAATTTCAAAAAAAAAATTTTTTTTGAATTTTTCTTTTTTATATTAATTGTATCTTAAAATATACTCAAAACTAAAGAAATCCTTTTTTAAAAATCCAAAATCGGTTAATTAGAACCAAAGTTATAGCACTTTAAAAAAAGACAAAAATTTTGATAATGCCATATTTTTGGTAATTTTCAAAATTTTAAAAAAATATTTGGTGGAGTTGTTTATCACTATAATCACTATAAAAGTAATAAATTTACAAAAGTACAGCCAAATCCCAACAAGTCATAAAAATAAGTGTGATGAACTGACGTGGAATCCACCTTATATCAAGATTATCATGTACATCAGGTATTGCCATCATTTCGTTATTAGAAAAAATGTGGTTTAAATCAGTTGATGGTATGGCTTTTTGGAGAGATACATCATTTTCCGATCTGTAACATTAGAATAAGAATGAACAAAAATAATAGCTATATTTATTATTTGTAGTAAAAATGCGGCAATTTTTATTTTCCTACAAATGAACAAATTTTTTCGTCTAACACTATACAAATTTTACTAATTAATTATATGAATAAACTTAAATTGGATATAGAATTTGTATTATGAAATTATAAAGAATAGAAATCGTTTCTTGTTATTTGCAAGCAATAAAAAAGAAAACTTCAGTTACTTTGTATTTTGTAAAACCACATTTTTAATATTTTTTTTACAATAAGGTCATTTTGAAATAAATACCTTTAAACTAAAAATTAAGTATAAATTCAAAATTGTAAAAATACATAATTTAGGCGTAATTTAGATTGGATAAAATTAAAATGAACAATCAGAAGGATTTTTTGAAAAAATGTATATTTTAAAAATTGTAACTCACCAGACGACAGAGAATAAAAGCCTGCACTAATCATAGAAGAAATAACACTGTTCCAAGCATTATTTCTTTTCTCCACACTACACCTTTTCTTCTCGTATAAACAAATATGTGATTCAACACCTGATATTAAAAAAATGTCCCTTTGATCTATAGATCGATTTTCAGACATATTTCAATAATTTTCAAAAAATATGTAACAAAATGTGAAATGTAAAAGAATCACCAGTTGAGGTCAAAACACAAGACTTCACGAAATACGCGAAATATAAATAAAGGTGGTAAGAAAAGAGGTGAGCAAGGATAGGTATGTGTAACATTAAACTTCGTATTTATCACGTATTTTTTACGGTCTTCACGGTAAGAAATAATAATTTTTTATTTTTTTTATAATAAACTTTCTTTAAAGAAGAGAAAATTTATTATTTAAACGTTGTATTATTTTAAATTAATTAATAATCCAGTTATTGAAAAGAATATTCAGAAAATTTTCCAAACTGTTTCCTAACAATCCTAACAAAAGACTTATTATATTATCGAAAAGCTACAACCATTCTTTTTAACTTAACCTTAAGCGCAGTTTATACTAAACTAAACATTACGTTCCATCTCTTAATATTACTTAATATTTTCTCTCTTAATATCTCTTAATATTTTATTACTTCAAATATATTTTGTACTCCTTACTGTTATTGTTTTATATTGTTATATTAAATGGAAATGGATAATAACCACTCCGATGAAGAGGATAAAGATTTATTTATCATCAGTTCCGTTGAGGAATACCCTTGTATACTTAATAAATATTGTAAGAATACAAAAACAATGTGAAAAAACAAAACGCGTGGAAAACAATATCAAAATTATACGAACAAAAATTTGGAGAAATTGAAAGTGGTAAGTTATTTTTGTTTAAAGTTAAGAAAATATTAACCTATAATACATAACCTTAAATTGAAAAAAATATATTTCAAATAAAAAAAGAAATTTTATTGAATGTGAATAAATAAATTATTTTCAATTAATATGATATAAATTCCATAACAGTAAAATAATTGTATAAATATTTATGCGCATAGTACACATTTTTTATTCAATTATGACTATTTATTGTTTTCTGCTTATTCGGCATTATTTATATATATATTTACATACTTTATTTATTTTTTAGAGAACATAATTTAATCCAGATGGTATTCTCTGAAAAAGTTGTTCATAAAGAAAAACAAAAGAAAAAATAAATATGTTCCTAGTGGTTCAGAGGCAAAAGAAGAAGAAGAAAATAATTTCGAATATTATGATTCAATGAAGTTTTTATGTAAATATGTTAATCATTACAAGTAAGTAATTAATGTTTTAAATTAAATAAATAATTTAGGTACTTTATGCGAAAAAAAGTATTAAAATATTTTTTCATTTAACTTTTAACCTACGAATGTTTTTTTTTGCAACCTAATATTAAATTGTTTTTGAGTTAAAAAAATGTAATACATTTTAAAATTAAACAAATAAATCGTTTCTCAAAATAAAATATATACTTGTTGGAATAATGTTAATTTTTGTTGTTCAAGAACCAGAAGCTGTTGGGACTTCCCATCAAACAATTCGTATGCACAAGATGCAATGGAGTACGAAATTAAAGAAATAGTTAATAATGGGGATGATATATTGTCGATGTTAGTGATGATGATGATGTTGTCGATGTTAGTGATGATGATGACGCAGAAGAACAGGCAAAAATCAAAATCAAATCAAAAATCAAATCAAAATCAGGATGATCAATTACCAAACCATATTCTACAATGCGGCGAAAATATAAAGTCAATGCTCGATAAAATTGTTCAAGTGCAACAACAGAATATTGATGAGAAACTATTTGGTTACGAAAAAATTATTATTTCTGCATTTAAAAAATTGCCTATTGAGCCAAACTTAAAAAAATTCAATAAAATTATGGATGTTATTGAAAATAAATAACTAATTGTGTGTAAAGTAAATTAAAGTTTTGTTTCACCTTTTAACAAATATGTATAAATTTTAAAAATACTTGAATATTACCAAAACTTCTTTAAACTCCTACAATTATTTTAACATACTGTTAAATTAAAACTGAAATAAAAAAAATAAATTAAAGTTCTTTTAATAAATATATTCATTAATAATCAATGTTAGAATTTATTCGCTGATAGAAATTTTGAAATATGAAGATTTCGACTATATCAGCAGATAGTGACATCTATTAGATGTCATTTGAACTCTTTGGTTTAGAGTTAGGTGTTACATGATAATTACTTCGATATGGTTGTCGATAAGTAATTAATTTTTTTAAAATTAATTTTGATCTGAAAAAATAAGCTGCGTGAACGAATGCACTGTGCATCTGTGAGGACTCGAACCCCAGTTCATAGCTGCCTGTCGCGGGACCTACGCCTATCAATGCACCTTGCCAACACAGCCTGGACGTACACGCCTCTTGTACGTCCAGGCTGTGTTGGCAAGGTGCATTGATAGGCGTAGGTCCCGCGACAGGCAGCTATGAACTGGGGTTCGAGTCCTCACAGATGCACAGTGCATTCGTTCACGCAGCTTATTTTTTCAGATCAAAATTAATTTTAAAAAAATTAATTACTTATCGACAACCATATCGAAGTAATTATCATGTAACACCTAACTCTAAACCAAAGAGTTCAAATGACATCTAATAGATGTCACTATCTGCTGATATAGTCGAAATCTTCATATTTCAAAATTTCTATCAGCGAATAAATTCTAACATTAACTATATATAGCTCTTGACTAGTGATGGGCTTGATCTGAGAATATAAGAGGCGTGTACGTCCAGGCTGTGTTGGCAAGGTGCATTGATAGGCGTAGGTCCCGCGACAGGCAGCTATGAACTGGGGTTCGAGTCCTCACAGATGCACAGTGCATTCGTTCACGCAGCTTATTTTTTCAGATCAAAATTAATTTTAAAAAAATTAATTACTTATCGACAACCATATCGAAGTAATTATCATGTAACACCTAACTCTAAACCAAAGAGTTCAAATGACATCTAATAGATGTCACTATCTGCTGATATAGTCGAAATCTTCATATTTCATTAATAATCGTTTTATTCCGGTAATATGTTGACACTTTCAAGGTACTTGTTATTTGTTTATTCGATATTTGATAATTTAGGAAAATCGAATTTTGTCGAAAAATAATATTATTTATAAATATAATAATTATTATATATTATTTTAATATTAATTTATTATTTTATATTATGTTCTTATAATTATTAAATTATTTCGAAAGATTTATTAGAAGTTTAAATAATAATTCGATTTTTTCAAAAAATATTAAAAATTTTTTTAATTTAATTATATCATAAAATTTTATTAAAATAGTATTATAAATAATTAAACTTTCGTTAAGAATTGTACAATTAACAAGTAAAATTGAATTGTTTGTAAGAATTTATTAAAATTTAATAAATTAATTTATTTATTTTGAAGTACTTTAAAACGAATTAAGAAAAAATGTAATTCTTTCGTGAAATTTTTTTGAAAATAATTAAATTATTAGTGAATTAGGTAAGAATTTGATTAAAGAAAAAAATCGTTTTTAAATATTGCATAATGTTAACTATTAAAAAAAATTACTGGAAAATTTTTATAAAAAAATTATACATTTAAGGAATAATTTTAAATATAACCTAAACATTATTTTAACTGATAATTAATTATAGGTATTATATTTAATTGTAGCAAAATTCAAAGGAAAAGATAATTAGTTTCATATTGTTTCCACTATTGCATTATCTTTCTGGTGGAGAACCCCTGGAGTCGGCCGATAGATACTAATGGTGGGGATACTACGCACGCAACGACGGTGCGACTTCGCCTACATGTGGAACCGCTGTAAAGGGAAAGGAAGTGTGGATAGAGGAAGATCGAACGTGGGAGGAAAGAAGGATGAATTGGAGGATTAAAAGTAAAATATGGAAAGACAGAAATAAGGGTAACATGGTAAGAAGGGGAAGAGACTGTTTGTGGGTTATCGGGGAAAGGTGAATGTGAATTGGGAGACGGGGGTTAAAAAAGGATAAAGGGGTTTGGGGGCAAAGGAAGGAAGGAAGGGGCTAGTAGTAGACAGGGAAAGGGGGATTGAAAGTGGTGTTTTGGAATGTGTCTGAAATGAAAAATAAGAAAGAGGGTTTTTATAAGTGTATGAGTAAATGGAACGTAGTAATGTTAAGTGAAAAGTGGGTAAAAACAAAAGATTGAGAAGGGGTAAAAAGCAGATTACAAAAAGGTTTTATTTGGGAGTTTCAAGGGGCTAAAAAGAAAAAAATTAAGGGTAGGAGTGCAGGAGAATGACTTTAATGCGTGGACAGGGGAAATGGTAGGAGGAGGAAGCGAAATATAAAAGGGCGTCGAAACACAATAAGGTGGATAAGGATGGCTAAAAATTTTTAAGCATTTTAGTGGAAACGGGATAAGGAATTTGCAATGGGAACATAAAGGTAGACAGTTAAGGAGAATTCACGTTTATAGGGAGAAGGAGAGGATTATTGACTATTTCATAACGAGTGAGTGTACGAAGAAGTTAATAAACTGAATAATGGTGAAATGAAGAGTGTGAAAGAAGCAGGGCAGCGCTAAAAAATTGGGTAAAGGGCTGGAGAATTTTTGTAGTCAATTTTGTAGTAAATAGTAGTTTAAGGGGAGGTTCTCATTGCGGGAGTCAAAAGAATTGATATACTTTTTATGTCATTTTTTTATCTGAAGAATATTTTCGTTTTTCTAGTGTCTTGAACTTATCGGCGTCCTGAGCACTGAGTAACAAATCTTAGGCAAATCAAATCGATTTTTTAAAATTTTGCAAATCTGGCTTTAGAATCGAAATTGAACAAAGGATTTCAAAGAATACAATTATTACACAAAAATGTTTCCAAAACTTAAAACATGTTTTTCTCGAAATGACTAATAAAATGTAAGTAAATTTTACTGGGGTTACACATATAATATGATATAATTGTTAACGACAGGGATTTTTTACAAGAGATTAAACATGAAAAAATTATGCAAAAATGTAGTTTTTATAAAAAAGTATTCACCATTTTATCATTTGTTTAAATTTTTATAGGTAGAACCTTATTCTTCAGGATGTCATCTTTATAAAAATAGATGAGTTTCTGTTTTAGACATACATTTGCTAACTGTAGAATGTGCACCGTTTAAAGAGGGAAAAACGGAAATTAGTAGCACTATTTGTTAACTTCAAAGCAGCGTTTCCATCGGTAAATAGGGGCATACTTTGAAACACTATGAGGAATATGGGAATAGGGCGGGGTTTAATTGAGAGGGTAAAAGAATTATATGTGGATACAAGGGAAAGGGTGAAATTGGGAGAGAATTAAGGAAAAAGTTTTGATTGGGTAGAGGGTTGAGGCAGGGCTGCCCACTTAGTCCAATCTTGTTTAATGCGTTGATGGCTGATTTGGAAGAGAGAATGGAGAAAAGGGGTGATTTTGGGGAAGGGCAGGGTGTACACGTTGGCTTACGCGGATGATGTGGTCTTAATGGCAGAGGATGAATGTGAATTAAAACTATTAATGGGGGAATTTAAGAAGTACGTAAGGGATAAAAATTTTAGTTTGAATGTGAACAAGACAAAGGTATTAAGATTTGGAAGAAGAAGGGCGATGAAAGAAGTGGTATAGAAGTTTAATAAGAGGAGAGTGGAGGAGGTGAGTGACTTTTGTTATCTGGGATATTGTTTAATTGAGAGGGGGACAGGAATTGAATATTGAGAGACGTATGGAAAAAGGGGGACAGATGTTGAGGATGATTTAGAGGATCGGGGAGAAGAGATTAAGGAATAATTAGAAAAAGCGTGTGTGGTTGTTTTGATGATTTAGTGTGGGCCATGATAAGTTATGGGGTTGGAGTAAGATTGGGAATATTGAAAGTTTGCATTGATAAAGTAGATTAAGCGTTGCGTTGTAGTTTTAAGGAATTTTGTTTTAAATAGGTAAAGTAGAAGATTATGTATTAGGGAGTCGCAAACCCTGCGTGAGGCAGGGAGAGTAAATAAATATAATAAGAAAAGTTAAAAGCATAAACCTGTCCATACTTGTTATTCATAGTAAATTATTCTAAATAATTGTACGATTCAGAAATTTATTTCCCTTATTCTTAAATCAGAAATAAAGCTCAAAGAAAGGCAGATGCAATAAAAGACATTACTTTAAAGTATTTTTTTACAAAGCAAATCATATTAAAACAGGTAGATTTTAATTGTTTAACTTACTAAATATAACATTAAAGATTGAACAGGTTTGCAACGCATAAAAGCGGTATCAATGTAATTTGTAAGTAGTGAAATTTTTTTAACTAACTTCTCTACGATAAAAATCTGTTTAAAACGGGTAAGTTTTGATTGTATAAATTAACAACAATAACATCTAAGAATTATCAGATTTGGTCCAGATAAAAACTGTATCAATCTGATTTCCCAGTAATGACAAAAACATAAATTATTTTTTTACAGCAGAAATAGAATTAAAACGAATAATTATTAAATCTCTCTCTTAAGTAAATGAAACTCTAAAAAATAAACACATTTATACCGGATTGAAGCAATATCAAACCGTTTTTAAGAAAAATTTAAAATTTCAAAGACTTATTTTGACAAAATTCATATTAAAATAGATACTAATTGACAATCTGTCATTTTTTATACGATATAAACCAGCTAAAAACAGATATGGTGCAAATGTGATGGATAAAATGCAGATAAACTCGGATTAAATCCATTTCATATATTTAATTTTATTGCCTGACAAGTTCAATAGTTTGTCATGTATTAAAATTGAAAAAGTACAAAATTCGTATATAAACTGACAGAGCACATGTTCGGTTTCTATAAGACCTTCTAAGCAGGGAAGAAACTTGAACAATTTTGCTTTAACAGATTTATTATTTTCTCAGTATTTGGTAGGTCAAAATAAACAGTAAAAATAAACTCCATTAAATAATACAATTAAAGTTCTGGTGTACGTTTCTGGAAATTATTTCAAAAACAATCATTTTTGCCAGCTGTCAAAGAAACACTATAACTTCTAAACGGTTATAACTTTTCTATTTCGCTATTAATTAACAACATTAAAGTCCGTATTTCTGTTCGCATATTTTGTGTGTTCGCAGTTGGAACAGAAGAAGAAAAACGTAGTGTATATATACATTGCAGGTATTAAGGAACCTATTATCACCCCCGCTGCGAGCGCTATTTGGGATTGAGTCCCAAGCAACCCTCACAGTGGGGATCTTTCTGACCCTTAAACCCTCATTAAAGAAAACTGTTAATGACTTTGTCTATAAAAATATAAACTTTTTAAATAGTAACATTTTCAATTTTTCATTAACATATTAAAATTCTTTACATTCTCAAAATTTTATACATATGTTGTTTACAAAAAAACGTAGATTTTTTGGTAGATTTAACTTTATTCAATTGTATGTATCTGGAAAAAATAATACATTTTTTTAATTTTAACTTTTTTTGGTAAACAACATATGTATAAAATCCTAAGAAAGCAAAGAATTTAAATATGTTAATGAAATATTAAAAATATTACTGTACTATTTTAAAAACTTATATTCTTAGAGAAAAAGTCATAAACAGTTTTCCTTGAAGAGGGTTTAAGGATCCGAGTGATTCCCGCTGTGAGGTTTGCTCGGGATTGAGTTCCGACTTGACCTACCGCATGGTGGGGAAAGCTTCTTTCTGTCACGGGACTAACTTATACATCTCCTCTTATATGCAGTGTGTGAAAAGTTAACTATCGTGCTTCATGAGTGGTATATTCATTTTTTTAATATATTACATTTTGGATAACAATACACATTTTCTTTTTTAATATAATTTCTTTAAAACTTGTAAAGAGTTAATTTAAGTGTTTCGTAAGTATTATAATTATATTTTATTAATTATTATATTATATTTTAATATTGTTTTTTTATTTTTGAGTTAAAGGATAATTAAATTGTCATTTAATTTTTTTAAATAAGATTTGGTATTTTTTCAATTTATATTAGATAAAATTGAATTTAGTCTTATTGGATTAAATTGGAATTTGACATATTAGAAATTCATTAAATAAAATAGAATATTGGTTGAATAATTTGAATTTGACAAATTTGATATAGATTTAAAAGAATATATTGGATAAAATTGAATTTAGGTTTATTGGATATTATAATGGAATATTGGACAACATTGGAATTTGACATATTGGAAATGAATTTAATAGAATATTGGTTGAATAAATAAACATTGTTTTACGGGTTAAATGTAATTTGATTGGTTAAATATTCATGTAATTGTTAAATAATTAAATATTAGATAAAATTGGAATGTGGCTTATTGGAAATAATGTAAATACACTTTATTAGTTGAATTCTTTAGTATTATTTTATGAGTAAAATATGTGTTTGTTTGTATGATTGATATAGGAGACAATGATTTTTTAAGAATTAATAAAATTCTGATATAGAAAATATAAATTTGGAAAACGTACTTATTATTATCAAAACCTACAAAGTGGAATTAAAATTCGATTAAGAAGAAAATATCAATTCAAAAATGTCGAGAATAGAAGGTCATGTTAATTTAAGTGCTTTAGAATATGAAGAAATAATTAATAAAGAAAAAATGTTAAGTGATAATCATATTTATGAATTTGTAAAATTATTATTGGAAAGAGAATCAAATTCTCTGTTTATAATGCAAAGTACTTTATTTGTAAATGAAGATCTGCTTGAATATACTAGACCAATTGGAGTAGGTGAAAAACATATTCAAATACTGTTTAGTGGTCACAATAAATCGACGCCTCCCGTTCATATAATGCTTATTGAAAAACGAATGCAAGATGATTCTTATTCACTTTTTGGTGCATGACAATGCTTATTCGATTTTCCGTGCAATAAATGCTTATTCAAAGTTGTGTGCAAAACAATTGCCACTGACAGAACAATAAATGTAACCCTAAATCTTCCTATTAATATTAAATTGCAATTAAATATCTGAGAATTTCAGTACGTGTCTATTATTATAAGAAACTTTAAACACGGATCCTATCACACGTATTAAGAAATATTATTTAAGCAATTGCAATTATAAATTATACTAAATTGAAAATTTTATAAAAATCATAGAATAAGGTAATTTCAGAATGTACATTTTCGCATAGAATTTTGAATAAGCATTTTATTGCACGGGAAATCGAATAAGCATTGTTTTGCACTAAAAAGTGAATAAGAATCATCTTGCACTCGTTTTTCAATAAGCATGATATGAACGGGAGGCGTCGAGATGTTGTCATTGGATTTGTACGTATTACTGTTACATCCCGAGCGGAAAGCGAGGTTATTTAAAATTTTAATTGTTATTTAATTTATTTCGGAGGAATGGTAGGCTGATTAAGTCAAGTTGGTAAAGCTTGACCATTTATTTTTATGTGGGTACGTTCTCTTCTATCGATCCTACGGGGGTCGTCTTGCAATTATTTAAAATATAATTGTTATATAATTACCTTTTCTTAATAATTTAGTAATTTTAATAATATTGAATTAAGTAAATGAATGATCTTAAATGTTTATGGTAAAATTATTTATTATCTTTGATTACAAGAAAGAATGAAATGTATAAATTTAGAATGTGTTTATGGTGTGAAATTACAATTTGTTAAAAATTGGTACTTACAATTACCTCTGTTTCGAGGGCAGATACAATGATGAATTTTTGACAAGGAATATATTTCCTATAGTCGTTGACACTGTGAGGTTTTACAACTCTTGAAAAAGAACGGTTGGGACTTTGTCACAGTTTTTTAGTTCTTATTCTCCGAAAGCACACACGTCACGTTTGCAAATCGTATCTCGAGAATAGACTAGGCTACGACGGAAAATCTATTAATTTTTGATAATGCCGACTCACAAGTCTGGCGATAATGAATACTTGTTCAATATTTTAGAACAACGAGTAAACTTTATACTGTTTGAAAATGCAAGATTTACGGCCAAAATTATGATTACCGAAGGGTCAAGCTTAAAGATGAAGCTGTCACGACGCGAACGTAACGATGACTTTGTATCGAAATAAACTGACGGATGACGATGGATTTGCATGGGTTTTTATAGTAGCAAATCTTCCCTAGTGGGAGACAAAAGATCAAAGATCATCCCCATCTCTAAGCTTGACTCCTAGATCATCCCAAGAATTGAGTCACTTCTTGGAGCTTTGTGACCACCTGCACCACATATAGTATATCGCGAGTATCACTATTTCATGGGATAGTAAACATTCCCAGGAAGAAAACTAGGCTTGCATCCTCGCAATATACTTATGTGAGTCAAGTCCACTCATAATGCGTACATAATTTTATTTATAATTTGAGTTAGTGTGCATCTACGTATCGAGTCTCATAGCTTCAGTTCTATGAAATTGAGATAGTTACATTGTATTTTTTTAACTATGAGGATCGATATACAGATGAACTATATTGAAAAGGATTCCATACTCTATGCAGCTGCAAAATAATTCTTAGAAGATAGCACATAGAGAGTGGAATGGATACATTTATTGTTTGTAATCTGGAATCATATAATATTAATTTTTGAAACAAGAATATTGCGTGAGAGACAATAAGCCATTTAATTAATATCTCTTAATTAATATTTGAACAGATTATTTAATATGAAATTTAGTAAAATTAATAATATTATATCTCTAATGTATCGTTTTATTAATTCCGTATCTATTACTTTCTGTTACTTATTTCAAACGCAATATCTCTATTCTTGATACTTTTCTTAAGCGATCATCAACAATGATTCATCGCTAATCCTTTTAGATTTAAAGAGAAAATTTTGTTACTGGGATGTAACAGTCCTCCCTCCTTAAATTTGTTCATCGTCCCGATTGAACATTTTAAATTCTGAAATTTTATTTTTTTTGTTTGTTTGCAAACGTGAATAGTTTGACAATTTTAGACCCATTCGTTCATTCCATTCATTGATATAATACTGTAGTACTATATTGTTGAAGGAAATAAAGACTTTAGCTTAGAGTAAATTCTTTTAATAGTAAACATGATTGATAGTGTATAGTGTTACGTGTGGATTGTGTTATCAGTGATACTTCTGGAGCAACGATCTGCATCATCGTAAGTATGACTTCTTGTTCATTGACTTCGGTTGTTCTTGAGAATATGTGTCACTGAACCTTTATTTCTTCCCTTTTGTCTTGAGTGTCATGTGTTTGTTCAATTATCCATTAGTATTTAACTGATAATCATGGAGAGCAGACCATCTTCTGCAGAGACTGTGATTTATGAAGATTTTCTGGCAGGTATGTAATAGATGAAATTTTCTTCAAATAAATATGTTTCTTTTTGGGAGAAGAGGTATATTTAATTTTTTCTTCTAGGACGTGTTCCTCCACGATGTCCGGTTCGACGAGATGTATTTCTGGACCGAATCACGACCCAATCTGTTATATTTCATCACAACATACAGGTGATGCAACTTTTAACAGAAACGGTCAGGAATAGTCCTTCTATTAAACGTCTGAAGACTAGGAGTCGTAGAGCTGGAACAAGGGCTGTCTCAAGTGTTGTAGATGTAGAAGAGCTACATACCTTGCAGACTGAAACCTTAGAAACGTCTGCAGCATTTGCTGAACTAATGAGTTCAGTGAGGTGAGAATTTTTTTTTTTTATTCGATATATATATATTTGCAATTTTATGTAAAATTATTAATTTTATTTTTCTATTCCTTGTTTTAGAAATCCCAGACGGCTTCAAGAGTGCTGGTGTGGGGAATGTCCAATTCACTTGCCAGAATATGGAACAGGTAATTTTATAATTTTATAAATTTATATTAAATAAATAAAATTTTTTTTTTTTTATAAATTTTCATAATTTTCCTTCTTTTGCAGTAGAAGATGACGTTGGTCCGGTTTCTGGAGTATCCTGTCCTTCTCCCATTCAGGAGTCTTCGACAGCGGAATTCCAATTGGAAATTAAAGAAGAAATTTTGGATGTTGAAATGCCGCAGTTTGAGGAAATCCGGTTGGATGAAAGTCATCAGTTTTCTGAGGGCCAAACTCACGAGGAAGAAGATCCTCTCCAGATTTAGACTGTGTAGTGTTGTGAAGTAAACTGTTTTTGTGTCGGTGTGTAGTGTTTTTTGTAATGTAAAAAAAAATTTTTTTTTTTATTTATTATTTTTTTTTTATTTTTTGTTTTTATATATATATATATATATATATATATATTTTTAAAAGTTTTTGTCTTTGTTTCCTCCTTTTTTTTTTTTTAAGTGATCATTTTATCATTTATCAATTTTGTTGTATATTAAGTATGTATATAAAATTTTAAATTTTTTTTTTTTTTTTTATAAATTAATAAAATGATTAAATGATATATATATTGTGTTTTTTTTTAACAATAACTGAGGTTTTCGCGTAGTACATATATATCCTTTATCGTCTTTTATCAGTGATGAGTCTTGAGATGGTTCTTCATTCTTCTTTCACTGTGCGTTCTGTCGCATATGCAGATGCTAGTTGATGATGACGCATAGGAACATATCTGGTTCGTATTATTTTATTTTATTTTTTTTTTGATGAATTGTTGGTATTATATAATTTTTTTTTGAAATTTTGTGTCGTCCTCCCTCCTTAAAATTTGACATCGTCCTCGATGTCAGGAAAGTGGTAAATTTATTTGATTTTGGGTGGAGTTTCTATTTCTTCGTCGTCTCATATAAATAGCCTTGAAACAGTTGTATGCATATCTTAATATGATAAGTGCTGCAATGAATACTGCGATACGGAAGACGGTTAAGATGTTGTCCTTGATCTTGATGAACCAATCAGGAATAAATATGTCCATCTGCGAAATAATTAAAATTTTAATATTTTATTTATTTAGAGTGGTAGAAAGAAAATTAATTATTTAGTTATTTTATTTATTTATTGTTTTTCTAATTTTCTTTCGTTTTTCTAAATTTATGTGTATTAAAGAGAAATAATATTTTATTAAAACTTTTATTTTATCAAAATGATTATTTATATACTTGAAAGATTTTTGTTCAATAAAACATCTCATATGGTTGAGTTATTTTATTAACTTCAATGGTTAATAGTGTTTTCTTGTTTGATTATATGTGTTTGTTAAAATCTATATGCTGGTTGTGGATAGATATATATAGAATTTATTTTTAATATATGAATGATTAAGATTAACTTATTGCTTATGTGCAAATTATAGTATGCACATGCAATTATATAATAAAAATGTGACAAAATTTTTATATTATTTTAGTAATTATTGAATAATGTGTAATAATATAGTTGAACTGGTAAAATAATTCTTATTATTTATTAACTATAACTGGAATAATATATTGATTAACATAATATAAAGTAATGAAATATAAAGATATGAAACTGTTTTAAATTAAAATAAATGTATTCTTTTATTTAGTATTTAATTATTCTTATTATTAGAATTGTATTTTGGTTTAATACATTTCTAACAATTAAAAGAGATTATATATGCTTAAAATGTATTTATTAAAATTTTGTTTTTGTTGTAAAAGTACTTGAATGCTAAAATAGATATAATATGTAATTGTAAAAGTATTATTAATTTAAATATTTTATTTAAGCACTTAAAATCATTAAAAAAAATTCATTTTTAAAATGTTTTTATTTGCTTTTAATAATATGTTTTAGTGTTTAATTGTAAATTAATCTTTTAATAACTCTGACACCATAGTGTATGTAATGTGATACTTTATTGTAACATTCATTTTCTTCATGTGATAATACTTGTAAAGGATAGTTACTGCGACATTTTCCCTTTTTCATAAGCTGTATATTGATAGCATTTTCTTAGTTCTAGTTTATTAATGTATAATGTTTTTTACATATGAATTATGCTTTTATGCGGAAACAAAATAATTTGATTATAACTAGTACGTGCATTATAAAAGTGTGACGGATATCTTATATTAGTATAGAAAACTTTACGCATATATATTTGATTAATTATATTGATTATTATAATTATTTATATAAGAATTAGGTCTGAGAAAATATTGAGTCACGATAAAAAAAAATAATAATAGTTATGTAGCTGTGATAATAGTTAGTATAATTGTAATGCGAATATATATATTTTTTTATTTTATGTTAAAGTATATAGTTATATATAAAATTTATATTTATTCATTTATAATTTTTTTATATTTTTTTTTTTTATTAAATATTTTTTTTGTTATTTTTTTTTTTTGTTATTAATGTTGAAATGGTTAACGATTAGATATAAGTAGAATATGCAGAATTGTATATTTAAAAATGTCTTTATTTATAATTATATCAATAACTTTGTGTATTTTAATTATTGGTATAATTATTGTATTTATTAGATTAAGGGTAGTGGGTATATTCTTCATTTGGTCATGCACACTTCGTTAGACTGGTGAAAACTTAGGTTTTTTTAAAGTTAATGTTATTTTCGCAAGGCAACGCATCGTAATTAAAATAGTATTTTCCTAAACTAAACATTGTCTGAATGAATAGAGTGAATAAAATATAAAGTTAAATCTAGTTTAATGTATAAGCAGCAACGAACAAAGTAAAATTAGTGTAAGTGATTAAATAGTTTTTTCCTACATTTAGTTTATTATGCATTTTATCAAAATGTGATTACTTTAGTGGTAATCATTATTGCAACTATCAAGCTTGATTATTTGATTAAGCACTCTAAAAGCGAAATTATATATGTGTATTATATATATATATATATATTTTATCATGAATAAATGCATATAGGTTGTTCGAATGTTCGAATGCTGTCCCGCGACTCCACTCGCCTTTACGCTTGATAGAAAGTTTGTAGGTGCTCAGAGGTAGTGGTGAAACGCCGGGGTGACTAGCGGAGTTGAAGAAGCGGGAGACGGGAGTATAGAGATGGACGTTGCGTATAGGTGACTGAGGAGTAAGCGGAGTGTCTGGCGAACGTGAGGAAGCAGAGAACAGGCGAGGAATCGTACAGAGCGTATATCCATATAGAGTCTCATATATATAGATATACAGATTGAGCACTTCACTAAGCATAGCCATACAGCGAGTACTTATATATAGATATACTTTTCAATAAGCATTATAGAATCTACAACACAGCCCTCCAACATTCAAATTATTAATTATAAAATATATATATATATTTTTTTAAACATTATTGTTAGTACTGTTAAAATATATTTTTTGTTAGTAATTTCAAGAATATTTACACCTTGGAGTAATTTTAATTTTACTCAAACAATCAATATATATTTTAATGATTTCTTATTTACCTGTTTGGTGTTGATTTTAAATGCGAAAATTTTTTGTTTCTTACCGCTCCTTGACAATTATACATAATGTGTCCTCTGGAATAGCATAATTGACAAGCATTTTCCCATTTGTATAATTTTAATCTTAACGTCTTTGAAGGGCAATCCAAACAGTAAACATAACTTTTTTCTGGGTGATAAATAGTTCTTTCCTCCTCACTAAAATAATATATACCTTGCATCTTGGTTAAAAATTTTTTAGCTGCAGAATGCATAGATTGTTTTTTTGTAGTTGCTCCATCTCCGATTTCCACAAATCTATTTCCATTTATTTTATCTTCTACAATACATTTTATATAAAACATTTTATTATTTTTAGATCCATTTTCCTCACGTTCCAAAGTGAAGATTGGTGGAGAAAAATTATACTCAATTGACAATTCGGAAAGTTGAGCCTTAGGAATTTCATATTCCTCTATTCTTCCCTTGGGAAGAATAGAAGATGGGGAAATTTCTCCTTGCAATGGTTTTGTTTGAATGTATTCCATTTTCCTAGACAAATAATGCATATTAGTTTCATTTATAAATAAGCAAGTTTTAATTTGTCCATGTGTTTTTGAAAAAGTTTCCCTTCTGTATTTTCTAAAAGAACGTTATGTTTATCTAAAATTTTATTAATCTTATAAGGTCCGTGATAATGGCTATCTAACTTTTTATGTAATTTAACCTCCTTTTGAACATAGACAATATCTCCTACTTTCCCTAAAAATGGTTTAACCTTTTTGTCATAATTTAATTTCGAATTTTGCTTGTGCTTTATTAAATTTTCTGCAGCTAATTCTTTTAATTCATTTAATCTAATAATAAGTTCTTGCAAATATGATCCATATGTCTCTAGATTTTCGTTAATAGGATAGGATATAGGGGTACGTGCTGGTTTTCCATATATTAACTCAAAAGGGGTAAAATTTGTGGACTGGTGTATAGACGTATTATAACTGAACATGGCAAAAGGTAATAATCTTTCCCAATCGTCAACATTTTCAGCATATGATCTTACAAAATCCATTAAAACTGCGTGACTTCTTTCTAATGCTCCATTTGACTGAGGTCTATATCCTGACGTAGTCACTTGTTTAATTCCAAATATTTTTGAAAGTTTTTGAAATAATATACTTGTAAATGCAGTTCCTCGATCGGATAAAATTATTTTCGGTGAACCAAATTGACAAAACAAATTTGTAGCTAATGCATGTGCAATTGTAGTTGCTGTAATATCTGGTATAGGTACAGCAATACAATATTTAGATAAGTTGTCTTGTATAGTAAGAATGTGCTTATTGCCATCTGGAGTAGTAGGCAATTTTCCAACTGTATCTATTGATATTTTATCAAAAGCATCGAGAGCGGTATCTGTGATTATCATAGGCTCATGTGTTTTTGCTCTTACCAATTTTTGTTCTTGACATATAGTGCATTTTCTTACAAATTCTGTAATGTGATCTTTCATACCTGGCCAATAATATTTTTCTCGAATTCGTCTATAAGTTTTATTCATACCTTTATGACCTCCAAATTTACTAGAATGATTTTCTATTATAATTTGCTTTTTTAGTTCTTCTTTTGGAATTAGTACATTGCCATAACAGACGATTACATTAATTTCGTGAGGTGGAAATACTTTTGACAATATGTTTAAAAATAGCCCTTTTGGTAATTCATCCGTTAAATCACCGGAATGTGAAATTCTAAAATAATTAACTTTATCATAATTTAAAACTTCTAATAAATTTTGAAAACATCTTTCTAAATTTTCTTTACGTATCTCATCAAAATAATTTTCCTGTACTATTAATGTGTATATTTTATATTTTCCTCGAGGTGTTATTATTACTTGTCCTATTGTAGGTTTTGTATTTTTAATTTCTTGGGGATCCAACATGCCAGTCTCTATTAAAAGTCTACTAATAGGAGTGTTAAACACACAATCAGCGGCTAAAAAATGAACATAGTTACTTTTCACATATGTCAAATTTTCTCTACTACTATTTAATTTATTTCGTTGTTCAGTAATATAGAGTGGTAAAGTTGAAATTTCCATCTCAGGATGTTCAGTAATTTCAGTTTTCGTTGAGTCAGTGATTGTACTTGGTGTTGGATTAATTTTTACTTTTCGAGGTAATTCTTTGCTTCTTTCAGGATGTGGTGTTGAAACTGCTCTAGGTTCAATATGAGTAGAGGGAATAGTCTCGGAAAGGAAGGATTGGATTTCTAAATTTGGATTAAAAACTACGCTTTTTCGTTTTGGCATTTTTATCTGCGTTGAATCATTATCGCTATCTGAATCTTCTTGATACTTTTCTTTGGAATCATGTTGTTCTTCTAGTTTTTGTTGAGTCCAATTTATAACTTTTTCAACTCGTTGATCAAATTCTTTATCATCATCAATACTTAGTTCCTCCATAGCATTCAAAATAAAACTGTCTTCTTCTCCTTCTGATACACCTGTGATATCTGGTATTATTTTTTCAGTTGTTTCAAAATATTCTTTTTGCGGTTTCGTTTTTTGAGATTGTATATAGTCATCGAATTTTGAAAAGGACTCTTGTAATTGTTCTTTTGTTATGGCTGAAATTCTATCTCCAACAGATGATTGAACTTCTTCTTCTCTTTCTCCTTCTGAGCTGCTTTCATCGCTGTCAGACATAGGAGGGTTAATTGTTACTACATGTTCTATTTCTTCTACTGGGTCAAAAATTAAATTTTCATTTGCAGAAGACTTAATAGGAGCACTTTTAGATATGGGATCATCAATAAATGTTACCTTAGGAATATCTAAACTAGGCAAAACGCTTTTTCTTCTTCTTAATATAGGTGGTGGTTCTTGATCGGTATCTATTTCTTCAGAAGTAATAGATTCTTCACAATAATTGCGTCGAGCTACATTTTTCTGTTGTTCCATTCTTCTTTGCAATAATCGTCCACCAATAGTGCTCTCATTTGCAATTTCTTTTGGGTCTGTAATTTTAATTGTATCTTTATTAATTTTATGCTTTTTGTTTAGAATAGTAGCATAAGTTGGTTTTTTTTTATTCCCTAAAGATTTCTTACTGGAACTTTCAACTGTTACTTTTTGTTTTGGCGCAACTGTCCTTGAGGATACTCCAGATGTTGACGGTTTTTCTCTGAGTTTCTTCTCAGCTTCTTCCAATTTTTTACTTTGGCGTGTAAACATTAATACTTTAGCTTGAAAGGATTGTTGTTTATCGTTGTCATTTATTTTATCTATATTATTGATTACTGGGTTTCTAGACAAAGCATCAGCATTTGTATTTAATTTTCCTGGCTTATATTTAAAGACATAGTCGTAGTCACGCAATTTTAACCTCCATCGTATTAATCGCTGGCCTGGTTCTTTGACTGAATTAATCCATCGTAAAGGCTCGTGGTCACTTATTAATGTAAATTTTTGTCCATATAAAAAAGGTCTGAAATGTCTAATAGCATGTAATACTGCGAGGCATTCCTTTTCTGTTGTTGAATAATTTTCTTCTGCAGGTGTCATGACTTGGGAATAATACGCTACTGGTAATTCTACTCCATCTTTTTCTTGACTTAAAACAGCTCCTATTGCATAATCTGAAGCATCAGTAGTAAGTGAAAATGGTTTATTAAATTCAGGATATTGCAAAATGGGACTGGTACACAATGCTGCTCTTAAATCCTTAAAACTTTCTTCTTCCTTTTCTCCCCATGTAAATGTAATTCCTTTCTTTAAAAGATTTGTTAAGGGTTTTGCACGTTCAGAGAAATTTTTAATAAATCTACGATAGTATTCTGCAAGTCCTAGAAACTGTTTTATGTTTCGAGGTGTTTTCGGTGTTGGAAAACAACTAACCGCTTCTATCTTTTTTGGATCTGGTTTTACACCTTCGCTACTAATTATATGGCCCAAATACTGTACTTCTTTGAAAAGGAATTCACACTTTTCCGGTTGTAAGGAAAGATTAGCACTTCTTAATTTTGAAAATAGTCTCTTTAATTTTTTACCATGATTTTCTAAATCGGTTGCAAATACTACGATGTCGTCAAGGTAAACAAATACTTCAGTTCCTTGAAGTCCTAATAGTGTTTGGTCCATTAGTCTTTGAAAGGTTGCAGGAGAATTTTTTAATCCCATAGGCATCCTTACATATTCATAATGACCGTTCAAAGTTGAAAAGGCTGTTTTTACAGAATCTTTTGGAGATAATTCTATTTGATGAAAACCACTAGCTAAATCAAATATAGAAAAATAAGTAGCTCCTCCGAGATTCTGAAGAATCTCTGAAATACAGGGAAGAGGATAAGCATCGCCTACTGTTTTCTCATTTAACATTCTGAAATCAATAACAATTCTCCATTTTTTCTTTCCTGTACTATCAATTTTTTTTGGAATAATTAACAACGGAGAGTTATAAGGTGATTTTGAATGCCTTATAGCTCCTTCGGATACCATTTTTGTTATTACTCGTTCAACTTCTTCATTTTGTGAGGGTGAGAATCTATAAGGTCGCGTATTTATTGGAATATCATCATTTGTAAAAATTTGATGTTGTACTAAAGGAGTTACCGTTAATGGTTCACCCGGTAAATGAAAAATATCTTGATATTCTTCCACTATTTCCAGAACATGATCTTGTTCTTCTTCATTTAAATGTGAAAGTCGTAGATTATTTACTACTGCTTGATATCTATCTGAAGTAGAAGGGATGTCAGTATCTGTATCTTCACTAGAGTCTTCTCCTGGTAAATTATAATACTCAAATGGGACAAGTTCTTGTGGTGGTAATGTTATCTCTATATCCTTTTCAGTAGTATTAATTGCATATACATGACAACAACCATTAGAATTTGTTACAATTGCTTCTCCAATAAATACTCCCTTTTGTGTTTTTATGAATGGTAAATATCCTTCATTAATTTTTTTATTTAAAATTTTTACAGGTATTACTTGTCTAGTCCTAGATTTAAGTGTGATAGACCTAATTTGTTTCTTTTCAGATTCTAATATTTTATTAAATTCTATTGATTCCTTATCTACAAATGGAATTGGATTTATAGGATTTGATTGAGTAACTATGGTATTATGCCAGAAAGATATTTGAACTTGTTCTTGTCGTAAATATTCTCTACCTAAAATTCCATCTGCACATAAAGTAATATAAGGTGAAACAACATGAAATTGTACATTTATATCTCCAAGTTGTAATATAACAGTACCTAAAGTATTTATTTTAGATTCGGTTATTCCAGTTATTTCCATGGCATTGCTTTCAGTAACTAATACTTCCTCATCTAAAGAATTTAATTTGATTATGTTGACATCTGCTCCAGTATCTATAAGGAAATATCCTTGTTTGTTTTTCATGTACGGGGAAGTAAACATTATGATGGGTGACTCACTATTGAGTCTTGTTTTGCAGACTCGCGTTTCAATAGAACTCGAACACTTGATTGACGCTCTATCTTCTCCTCGCTCGCCACTGCGTCTGGGCGACGAGCACTGTTGTAGTTTAAAGTATCAGTTGGTCGTGGTGATAAGGGTGACTGACTTCTCGGCGGTGTCACATATCCACTCCTATTATAACTGTTACCTTGAAATCCTTGACCATTATAATTGTTACTTTTATCGGTAGTTATATTATTTCCTGGTGGGTATTGTTTTGGGAAATGACTTTTTTCTGGTAATGATGCAAATCTTACCTGAGGACTTAAACTTCGATCTCGATAGTTTGACTGAGAATATCTATAATCTTGATAACCATGATATTGAACCTGATATCTTGTTTCATATTTAATTGCAAAAGCTAAAGCATCTTCTAATTTTTTTGGATTTTGAGCTTCTACCATACTACATATATTGTCGGGTAATCCACGAATAAATGCCTCAAGTGAACAATCAATTAATGGTTTTTTCCATTTGTTGTGCGTCAATAGGATATTTATCTTTTAATGCAGCTTGCGCGCCTGATAATAGTGCAGTAATTCTATCATAAAACTCGCTTACATTTTCCGTTCGATACATCCTAATCGTAGAAATTTCATGCAAATACCAAGCGTATGTTTTTCTTGGAGCAAAACGTTGTCTAAGGTGTTGAATTAAGGAATTTACAGTATTAAATTCTTTTCCATGAGTGCAATTTCTAGCTGCACCCTTAAGACGTGATAATATGATTTTTATATATTGCTTTTCACAATTGGGGGGTACACTAGCTTCTCCATTTTGTATATCTTCTACGAAATCTCTAATAGGCATATTTTTTCCGTCAAAAATTGGTACATTTATTGTTGCTTGTTGTAGGACAAAACATTCAGCCATAGTAGCTACCATAGAATCATTAAGAGTACGATTAATTGTACCTGTTAAGTTATTCGCAGCATTTTCTGTGGAACTATTTCCAGCATTATTAATGTAGTTTCCTCCACGATTATTTCTTGGATCAATTGTGTGATCTTCTTCATTTCTGTTCTCAGAATCACTATCTGATCCTTTGTCCGACATTTTGTTTATAATAAATTTGATGTATTATCAATATATAAATATTTATTTATTTTGTTTTTAATTAAAATTATTGGGAATAGGTAAGCACAATTCTTTTAAAAGAGGACCCCCAATAAAACCTGCTATATTAGAATTAGGTATACTATCTACAACATTAAATTTAACAATTTTGTTTAACACAGCAATTTCCAATACTCCTACAGTTGATATCTTATACTTTTTTAATATATATATTTTTGAATAATTAATGGGTGAAAATTTTGTTATTGTATTTTTGCTTATTAAATTTATTTTTATATCTGGATTATAAATGAAATCTCCGTCTTTTTTAATTAAATAGTCTGATGATAAAGAGAATACAATATTAGTAGGTCGTTTTAAAATTTATTGTGACCAATGTTTAAGCATATCTTTTAGACACATTTTAGATTGAAGTAGATTCAAAATTTGAATCCAAATCAAAAATAGATCCTAATATACCGGATAGTTGAGAGTTATTATCATAAGAAATTACTTGAAGCTTTATTAAAGAATCTCCTATTTGGATATCAACTTCACCACTTGTTACTATTGTTGCACTTCTCAGAACGTAAACCTGAGATCTGTCTATGCTCACGGAGGAAGCCAACTCACTGTCCCTTATCAAATTAATTGGTAGATTAATATCTACAATAAAACTTCCCTCTAAATATTTTAGTTGTTGTGATATTATATTAATAAATGAATAAGCATATTTTCGACGTTCCAAAAATGCAAAATATGATGACATTTATTATTAGAAATTAGTATTTTAATTTAATTTTAATTTATTTTCTTGAAAAGGCAATTATTTTAACAATTTCAGGATTTTGGAAATTTATCAGGAATTAAATTAAAACAATTTAGTGTTATAAAATTATATTTTTTTTTAAATAAACAATACGATACACATTTTTCGTAGTATTTATTTATTGTCAAGAATTTCTTTAGTTTTATTTAATAACAATTCGAAAAATCGAGAAAATTCCTCATCTGAATTGAAATTTTTTAATTTTAATTTATGTGGTAAAAGGTTATTTATTTCGTTATTTTTTAAATTTAATTTATTCTCGAATCGTCTTTGAGCCTTTGAGCCTCCACGTTTCTTAATTTTTAGAATTTTGACATCAGGGCTGTCACCCATGTTTTTGATTTTACTGTAAAAAGAAACATAATGGACTTAGAAAATTTTGAATTTAATTATATTAATTTTGTTTGTTTCTTTGTTTGTGATTTTATTGTTATAAAATAATTTTTAAAATTTTTTTTGATTAAGATTTGTAATAAAACTTTTTTTTTTTTTAAAACTTATTTATTTATTGTTTAAAATGGATCGAAATGGTAAGAAATTTTCTTGAAAACCCTAATAGACAAGTTTGCCGGACGGCATAAAATGTCTATTGCAGTACTATAATTTGCCGAACGGCATAAGAACAGTTCTGTTAAGGCTTTAAAGAATTTTTCGATAGGAAATTACTTTTAATAATCAAAGAATCCCAGCTTGACAAATTTGCCGGACGGCATAAGATGTCAATTTAGTACTGCAGTTTGCCGGACGGCATAAAAACAATACCTACTGAATTTCTTATGATTATTAAAATTTTAAGATTGGAATTAACAAAGAAAGATTACAAGCTTAACAAGTTTGCCGGACGGCATAAAATGTTATTTATAGAAATGTAATTTGCCGGACGGCATAAGAACACTTCCAGCTATGCAGTCTTAATATTGTTAATATGGATAATGAATTTTATTAACACTGCAAAGAATGTAGCATAACAAGTTTGCCGGACGGCATAAAATGTCAAACGTGGAACTGTAATTTGCCGGACGGCATAAGAACAATTCCAGCCACACTTCTTAACTATGTTAATATAAAATGGATTTGTTTTAAAATAAAAAAGGTAAAACAATTAATTTTTTATATTATTTAAGAAAGAACAGAATCCCACCGCTGCCACCAAATCAGCTGTTACATCCCGAGCGGAAAGCGAGGTTATTTAAAATTTTAATTGTTATTTAATTTATTTCGGAGGAATGGTAGGCTGATTAAGTCAAGTTGGTAAAGCTTGACCATTTATTTTTATGTGGGTACGTTCTCTTCTATCGATCCTACGGGGGTCGTCTTGCAATTATTTAAAATATAATTGTTATATAATTACCTTTTCTTAATAATTTAGTAATTTTAATAATATTGAATTAAGTAAATGAATGATCTTAAATGTTTATGGTAAAATTATTTATTATCTTTGATTACAAGAAAGAATGAAATGTATAAATTTAGAATGTGTTTATGGTGTGAAATTACAATTTGTTAAAAATTGGTACTTACAATTACCTCTGTTTCGAGGGCAGATACAATGATGAATTTTTGACAAGGAATATATTTCCTATAGTCGTTGACACTGTGAGGTTTTACAACTCTTGAAAAAGAACGGTTGGGACTTTGTCACAGTTTTTTAGTTCTTATTCTCCGAAAGCACACACGTCACGTTTGCAAATCGTATCTCGAGAATAGACTAGGCTACGACGGAAAATCTATTAATTTTTGATAATGCCGACTCACAAGTCTGGCGATAATGAATACTTGTTCAATATTTTAGAACAACGAGTAAACTTTATACTGTTTGAAAATGCAAGATTTACGGCCAAAATTATGATTACCGAAGGGTCAAGCTTAAAGATGAAGCTGTCACGACGCGAACGTAACGATGACTTTGTATCGAAATAAACTGACGGATGACGATGGATTTGCATGGGTTTTTATAGTAGCAAATCTTCCCTAGTGGGAGACAAAAGATCAAAGATCATCCCCATCTCTAAGCTTGACTCCTAGATCATCCCAAGAATTGAGTCACTTCTTGGAGCTTTGTGACCACCTGCACCACATATAGTATATCGCGAGTATCACTATTTCATGGGATAGTAAACATTCCCAGGAAGAAAACTAGGCTTGCATCCTCGCAATATACTTATGTGAGTCAAGTCCACTCATAATGCGTACATAATTTTATTTATAATTTGAGTTAGTGTGCATCTACGTATCGAGTCTCATAGCTTCAGTTCTATGAAATTGAGATAGTTACATTGTATTTTTTTAACTATGAGGATCGATATACAGATGAACTATATTGAAAAGGATTCCATACTCTATGCAGCTGCAAAATAATTCTTAGAAGATAGCACATAGAGAGTGGAATGGATACATTTATTGTTTGTAATCTGGAATCATATAATATTAATTTTTGAAACAAGAATATTGCGTGAGAGACAATAAGCCATTTAATTAATATCTCTTAATTAATATTTGAACAGATTATTTAATATGAAATTTAGTAAAATTAATAATATTATATCTCTAATGTATCGTTTTATTAATTCCGTATCTATTACTTTCTGTTACTTATTTCAAACGCAATATCTCTATTCTTGATACTTTTCTTAAGCGATCATCAACAATGATTCATCGCTAATCCTTTTAGATTTAAAGAGAAAATTTTGTTACTGGGATGTAACATTACGATGGAGTAAGAATTAATATTTTTGATAGTCTTAATAAAAATTATCTAAATGAGGATCAGTTGAATTCTTTTAGTAGATTATATCTTTTTAAGCCACCAGTAGTTTTTTTACTGTTGATCAACAACCAATGGGTAGTGTTGAATGTGGAGTATATGCAATAGCATTTGCAACATCATTATTTTATAATGTTATGCCAAACATTGTTAATTTCGAAAACATAAATAACAAAATAAGGCATCATTTAAAAAAAATATTTCAAGATAATCGTCTATGTCGGTTTTCAGAGATAAGAAGATCGAATATAAGACAATCGATTGTAGAGTGTGATTAGAAGCTTCTTTTGAAAAATGAAAGAATGAATTCTAATAATTTTTTGCAGACACACGCTTTGAATAATGTAAATAATAATAAAATTGTAACAATGGATAGTCAGACGCTAAGTGTTCTTTGAATAAAAAAATTACAAGAAATTTAACTGAACTACTAATAATGATAATATAGGTTGTATAATTGAGCATTCTAAAAGTAAGTGTCTTTCAAATGAAGATAATGATAAACAAAGATTGTGTGCAATAAAATCTAAAGAAAGAATAAAGAAACTAAGGTAAGAAGAAACGGAGGATCAAAAAATAATTAGAAAAGAGAAAGATAGGTTAAAAACATAATAGCTCAGAAGCAGATACAGGTTTTAGAAGTAAAGTACAAAAACTTACATTAGGAGTTGCAATTATGCCTTTTGAAAATTTTAAATAATTTAAATTTGAACAAAATTATTTTGGTTCGATGAATGTTAAGTGCGAGTTTTGTGCTGCATTACATTTTATGTGTGAAAGACCACTACCTCAAAATTTAGTAGCTGTTCTCAAAAGGGAAAAGTAAGATTAGATGGTTTAAATGATCATCCGTTTTATTTACAAAATTTATTAAATGATTCCAATTTAGGAGGTAAAAATTTTAGGGAAAATATTCGTTCTTATAACAGTTCTGCTGCTTTCGCCAGTATGGGAGCTAAATTGGAAATTCCTAAAGGGTATGGTCCTTATGTTTTTTGTATACATGGACAAGTCTATCATAATACATATATGCTCTTTATCCTAATGTTGGTGACAGTTTAAAATATGGTCAGTTGTATATTCTTGATACTAATAAAGCTGTGTTTGAACGATTAAAAAATGAATCGAATAAAAAATGTTTACCACAATTATTGGAAGAAATAGATAAATTATTAAGGGAGGTTAGTCCATTTGCAGAAGCATTGAAAATGATGAGAGAAGTAGTATTAGAAGAAGAAACTAAAGCGAAATTAGAAATTAAACCTATAAGGGATATTCAAATAGGGATCAAACGGGATGGATCATTAAATCAAAATACATTTAATGTACCATCTTGTAATGAAGTAGCAGTTGTATTTGTCAGTGAACATGGTGAACCTCCAGTGGATCGTGATATATGTATACATCCAGAAGGTTCTGAAAGTATTCCAATTTCTATTCTTAGTGCAAATGCTGATTCTATGATATATCCATTAATGTTTCCTTTAGGTGATCCAAGATGAACAGTAAACATTAAGCAAATTAATAGTGTTCGTTATGTCACTGCTTTACAATTTTATATATACCGCTTTTCTTACAGAAATAGAATTCCAGAAGCGTGGATTGCCACACATACATTTAATTTTATTTTTAGATAAAACTTTTGCGATTCGTAATGCAGAAACTGTAGATAAAGATGTGCAGAAATTCCAGAACTTTTTCAAATTGTAAAACAATTTAAAGTTCATGGACCTTGTAGAAAGCAAAATATGAATTCGCCTTGCATGAATCCGAGAACAAAAACTTCCGTAAAACATTATCCAAAACCATTTTGTTTAGAAACAAATTATGATTCAAAAAATTATCCGGAATATAGACGAAGAATTTATGGCAAAAAAATATTTAAAAAAATGAAACAATTAAATGTACTGCAGACAATTCGATGATTGTACCATATAATCCGTATTTGAGTAAAACATTTGAATGTCATATTAATGTTGTAGCAAGTGGTGGTATAGGTGGTGTTATTTAAGTATTGTTTTAAGGGCCATTATTGTACAATAGTAGGTATTAAAGATAATAATGATTTAATGCACTATGATGAACCTCAACATTATTTGAATACCATATACTTTAGAAGCAATAAAATTGTTGTTAGGAGGCATTACAAAATGTAAGAAACCTTTTGGAGGTAAAGTTATTTTTCTTTCAGGAGATTTTTGACAAACTTTACCAATTGTTCAACACAGCAATCGTACTCATATTGTTGAGATATGTGTAAAAGATAGTAGATTGTGGAATCATTTCCAAACTAAATCTTTACATGCTAATGTTATATTAGATAATAATCAAATTGAATTTTCAAACTGGTTATTAAACGTTGGTGATGGTAAACCACAAAGTTCATAAGTCGAAATGATTCGTCTGTTTATTCATTTTGCATTCTGTCTTTAACCAATTCCGAAGTATTAGACATGAATGAACGCATTTTGGCAAAATTAAAAGGAAAAGAAATAGTTTATTTTAGTAATGATTCACATATCGATGATGATGACCCAAAATATATGAATAATATAGTTCCAATAGAATTTTTAAACGGTTTAACACCAGATGGTTTACCTCCTCATAAATTATCATTGAAGAAAGGTTGCATAATTATGCTTTTAAGAAATATGAATTTAGTATAAAGATTGTGTAATGGGACTCGATTATATATCAAATCTTTACTAAAAAAATTTATTCTCTATAGTTTTTTATATAATTTGTTTATAAAATGTTAATAACAAATTAAGTTCTGCGCCTCCTAGAGAAAAAAGAAATATTATTTTGTATTGCCAACATTTCCCTGAATAATAAACCGTTTCGAAAAAAATGTACGTCAATTACAAAAAAAGTTATTAAATAACAACTGTGGCGGAACAAAGCGATTTATGACTCGCAAGCACAACTTCCATTGACGCTGTGTTCACTGGCGATGCGCTACAAGTTTGTACAAATTCCAAAGTGTCAATATTTAAGAAAAAAGTAATATAGTTTAAATTGTTAGTATATTTATATAACATTTTGGTTAAAATATAATAATTTTACAATATAATTCAACAATATAATAAAATAACAATATTTACAATATAATTATATTAGGTGATTCTTTTAAAAGTGTCACCTTAAAATTCGATTTTTCAACTTACTTTTTTTAAATTTTATGATTTCTTTATTAATCTTACATTATTTTTTACTCAAGAGGAAGAATTCAAATTGCAAAAAATTAATTGTTAAAAATATAAAAGTTTTTCTTCTTTAAAGAAGATTGACTTTGTTGCTTCCATTGGTTAGTTTTATTTATTTCGTGAGTTTTTTTAATAAGTTTAGACAATAATATTATTTACATAATTCATAATAAAATTACACTGTTAAAAAAATTATATAAAAACTATTAAAAATTCATTTTTAGAACCAAAAAATATTTTTTAAATACTGTCTTCTATGAAGAAGAACACCCTTTTTGTTATTTTTAAATTTAGTAAAATAATAAATAATTTCACACATCAAATAAATAATAAATAAAAAGAAAAAATAAATAAGAACAATACACAACAGATAATAAATAAAGTCAATTAAATTAAATTGATTCATTTAATTATTCTATTGTTATACAAAATTCTTTAAAAAAATTTTCATAAATTGACTTATAAAATTAAAATTATTAAGAACTGTTACTTTTAATTTACTTTATTTATTATCTGTTGTGTATTTTTCTTATTTATTTTTTGTTTTCTTTCATTATTTATTAGATTTGTGTTATTATTTAATATTTTACTAAATTAAAAATAACAAAAAGGGTGTTCTTTGTCATAAAAGAAAGTATTTAAAAAACATTTTTTGGTTCTAAAAATGATTTTTAAATAGTTTTTATATAATTTTTTTAACAGTGTAATTTTATTATGAATTATGTGAATTATATTAGTGTTTAAATTTATAATTTTTTTTTCGAAACGGTTTATTATTCAGGGAAAGGATGGTAATACAAAATAATTTTTCTTTTTTCTCTTGGAGGCGCAGAACTTAATTTTTTTTCTAACATTTTATAAACAAATTATATAAAAAGCTATTAAAAATAAATTTTTTCAAAAATGAAAATTATTTTTAAATACTTGTTTTCATGTCAAAGAAAACCCATTTTGGTGTTTAATATCGGTTAACTGGATTTTGAGAAAAAAATATTTTTTTATTTAAGACTACAAAAAAACTAAAATGTTAATAACATTAACAAAAAAAATTTTTTGTTCTAAAATTTCCAGGGTCTTTCTTTTACTCTACAAGGAGTAAAAACAATTATTTTAGATAAAAAACAAAATCATTTTTTTAAAGTGATCTGTTTGAGAAATTCTGACCCCATGGTCAAGTTTATGTTGCTGGTTCCCGAGTAAAATCGAAAAAAATTAAAAAATTTATGTTGTTACAACAACCAGCGCTTTATCATTCAAAATTACGACTACATTGTATGTAAAAGTAAGTAACATCTGTGTAAATTATTGTAAACATGTATTTAAAAGGTAAATAAATTATTAAAAGGGAATGGATCATTTGTTTTAACGCAAAACCCGTAGTTTTGCCAAGTACAAACGATCCTACTTAAAAATAAAGGTCAAGCTTTACCAACTTGACCATAATCAGCCTACCATTCCTCCAAAAAGTTATTAACCTAACCTTTTAACCTTGTCTTCTGCTCGGGATATAACACGAATGGTTTTATATTTTGAAACCATTTTAACCAGAGAAGGGTCCGTATTATAGAGAATGACCATATAATTATATAGAGGCCTGTATAGACCCTATGAAGGATTACGAACCCTTAAACAATAGCCTTTGTAAATGAGGATTAACTCCGATAAATTAAGTATTTTCTTTCTTCATTTTTCGCAAGCAAAACTATAGATGAAAGCCAATATATTTATTTATTTACTTTGCCATAGAATCTCAAAAGGTAATGTTTCGGTAACGGCTACCTTTTTTCTTTCTTTAAGGCAATGTAAATAAGAATCTCTCTCTTTACCGAATTTGTATATGTATATTATTTAAAAAATATTATTTTTTAACGTGGTTGCTATAATTTTATTAGTAACAACGTTCTTCTTTATATTTACTGATATAGACATTTTAATTTTCAAAAGAGCCTAAAATGTTTACAAATGCAAAACAAACTTGATTATTGTTCATATATAATTGCTAATAACAATGATAATATTATTAATTCTAAAATCACTTTTACCAAAATTGGTATAAATTAGATAAATACAAACTATTGTTCCTATCAAACTTGTTAAGCCCATTTTGAATTAAGTGAATGAAGTGAATTTGATGAAATCAGCAAGTTACTATAACCTATATTTGAGAAATTCACAAGAAATTTCATTCGACGTTTTAAAATCGGTCAAATATTTTTTTGTCTGTATTAAAAAAAAACAGAAAAGTATTTTTTCTTTTTATAGATGTCAAATTGAACTCTTGGATCAAAAAACTCGATTTACGCTCGAACGTACAGGTTGATTCGTATTAGGTATCAGTCAGCGCCTGTGAGTTGTTCACTGCTACCCGATTGGCATAAGTGTCTACCATGAAGTAGGATAAGGAGATGAAACGGCCTATATTTATTGGCCCCCAAATAGGGGGGTCAGAGTAGTGAAGTTTTCATCTCCCTACTGTCTCGAGCGCCCTTTGAGGAAAAATACAGAATTACTAGCTGTCTACGCGCGCCTTGGCGCGCGTAAAGTTTCTTTACATTTGGACAAGTAAAAATCTCTTGCTTCTAAATCCAGTCAGAAATGAAAGATTTATTAGGTGTCTCGAAACACAGATCTAGAATAGAGATTTTTGTTGTTGCATAAAAACAGTTACAACTAATTATTACTTTACCAAACCACATAAAATTATTTAAAGAATTATTAAATAAATATAAATTTACTTTTCGCATAAAATATTATTTATATTGATAACAAAATAGCTTTATAATAATTGTTAAAATAAGATTGTGTATTATTTATTGGAACAAATTTTCAAGACCTATATTCTTTTCTTGTTATAGAATAATTATAGAACGTGTTCATTGGGCTTTTTCTTTAAAAATAGGGGAGACCGGGGCTAAACTGGACGGATTTGTTCTTTGGCCAAAAACCTCATACAAAAAAATTTTTTTTGCTAAAGAGTAATATACCGTTTTGAAGCTTGTACCTTCACCTACAAATCGCACTTGTTCGATGTAGAAAAACTACAGTAGCTTTGGAGATATGTTGCTTCGAAGATGACTACCTCAAAAACAAAAATCCGAAAATTGGTGGGGCTAAACCGGACACCCCATGGGGATAAATCAGACACGGCTAATTAATTAAAGAATAAGACACAAATTTTCGTTTTTTTGTAGAAAAGTCAAATCAATTCTTCTCTTATTTAAATGTAGGTAGTTCTATACAAAGAATATAATATAAAATGTAAAATCGGTAATTAATATAATATAAAATGAATTACAGTTTTCAGACTTGTCTATTTGCAGCAACTCGCTTGCAAATTCGAGTTTTAAAATAAATTCTTTATTTATTTAGTTTTAAAGTGGTTCTATGCAAATAATATAATATAAAATAGTTAATTAATATAAAATAAATTAAAGTATTCAAAGATTTGGTTGTTTTTTATCACGATGTCCGATTCAGCCCCACACCGTCATCTAATAATTAAACTGCAATATATTTTTTCTTCTTAACGTTTTTCATTAAACTCTTTTTCTACTAAACTTAGTACACCATGAGCTAAAAGAAAAATTGCTGTGTGATATTTGGACTTTAATTTCAACGATAAAAACCCTAAAAAATGAGAAAATTTTTTTTTACTTTTACCTCAAAAAATGACATTTTCACATATTAACGGCAACTATTATTACAAGAAAAATGATACGTCCCTAAAACCTCATGCAGCATTTGCATCAAGAAATTGTGCGTATATAGGTTATTTACACGGTTTGAAATTTTTTACGGTTTCGGAAATGTTTGACTTGTCCGGTTTATCCAAGGTCTCCCCTACAATAATACGTAATCGGACTAAATTTGGTTCCGACTGTCTGTTTGATTTTTCCTTAAGAAAAGTTCTAATAATTTTGGATAAAACATATACTTAACACGGTCAGAAGTGAGAAACTATCCATTTTTTGGTGAATGGAAAACAAAAAAAAATTAATAAAAACTGAATTTTTTTTATTTAATTATTAAAAATTAAAAAAATTGTGGAATGAATAAGTTCTTATAGAAATGATTTGGATAACATTTTATTCAGATATTTTGATAGAAACCTCATTTCTAACGTTTAACAAAAATTTGAATAAATTATAAACCATAACGGGCTCGAGTTCGTTTTTCCGCCTGCGCGCACAAGCCGGGCCCGAGGGACCCGGTATTTAAAATCAATAGAAATAAAAAATTTGATAGCAAAATTGTTAATATTTTTTATCTAACATATAATTGTATCATTTTAGAGAAATTATTTTAAAAAATAGTTTTAAAAACAACATTATTTATTATAAAAAAATAAAATAAAAAATATAAAGAACAAAAAAATATTTTCAGACAAATCACCGTATAATGTATAAATAATTATATAAACATTATATATATATACATATATATATATATATATATATATATATATATATATATATATATATATATATATATATATATATATATATATATATATATATATATATATATATATATATATATATGTATGTATATATATATAATAGTTTAAAAAATAGTAATATAAAATAATGGTAGAAATATAAAACATCTGAAAAAAATCTTTAGCTAAATTACTTAATAATAATTATCTTTATTTAAACGTAAAACCAAAAAAAAAATTTTATCGACCACCATATTGAATTTTTTAATTCTGACATCAAATTTGTAATCAGCGACCCTAAAAACCCCCGAGTACCGATTTTAAAGAAAATCTGATCGATTTTCTGTTCTTTAACTTTTAGGAATGGAATTTTCCAAAAAACGTACAACACGCACTATATTTTTCGCACAACGTCACTTCCGGAATTATTTGGGATATGTTTACACTTATTACAGTAGGTGATGTTGAAACATTACAAAATAATGCAATATTGCAGAAAAATTACTAACTTTTTATACGCAATTATAACCCGGGTCCCTCGGACCCGGCTTGAATCTTTACGTAAGTTCGACTTAAAAGGGAATTTTCCAGAGTATTTTATGAATTAAAAATTCTATACAAAAGTGAAAAATGTGTGTTTTTACGCCCTTAAGTCTAATGTGAAGTTGACTTTCTAATAATATTTTCTTAACCGGAAGTAGAAAAAAAAACTTTTCTCCGGGTCCGAGGGACCCGGCTCGAGCCCGTGAGGGTTAACAAATATAAACGCTTTTTAATGGTCCTAAGCTTATTTAAAAATATTTAAATATTTATACTTTGTATAGACTTATCGATTCGTCTTGACATAAAAATTTCAATTTTATTATATGGGTGATTTTCAAATAACTGTGATTTTTTTTAATAAGACATTTTTCTGCTAAAATAGTGAATCAAATTTGACTTTCATTACATATTCCAGTACATTTTTGTTATTAAAGTATATGTTCAAATGGAATCTACATGATTTTGAATATTTCCAAAGTTACGATGGAAAACGGAAAGAAAATGCAAAAGTTACATGCCACGGACCTGACATTTTTCCACGGTCCTGACATGTGTGTCACAGTTAAAACACGTAAAAAAATAAATAAATATTTTCTTTTCAATGTTTGCACTTCAAAATAATGCCAGTAGAAGTCAATTAAAAATAAAATTAAGTAATAAAATCACAATGACGTTACCATATGTCGGTAAAAAGTAATTAACAATTTAAAACATGAAAAAAGTGCTCGTGTACGTGGAATATCATTATAATAAAAATATTTTTATATGTAAAACATCTGGTTAGATTTGGCCTACAAAGTACTTAAAAGATAGTTTCAATATTTGCTCACGTGAAAATTTCAGAACAAAATTTTAAAAAAACGTATGCCACGGACCTGACAATTTAACCCTATTTTCTTAATTTTAACTATGATAATGTTAATGTTAATAAACTGAATATTAAGTATCTTTAAGAAGAGACTTCTATTAAGTGATTTATGAAGTGAGTGTCAAAAAATAATAAGTTTATTAGACATTTATCTATGGGGACATGCAAATATGAGTTATTTGAAAATCACCCATATATGAATTTAGATTTTGCTAAAAAAAATTTTTTTAATTGCACAAGTTTAAAAAAAAACAACTGTAAAATTTTTTGTGTGGGATATATTCTATATTCCTTTTGTCCATTTTGAAAGATTAATGTGATAAATAAGCCCTCAAAATTTTATCCGAATTCAAGAAAATCTATGGAAGGTATCATGTTCACACGAAAGCAAGATCTATAAACAGATACACAAATTGTTTAATACATTTTAGAAAATATTATTATTTAAAGGACTACATAGCTTTTTCACGAGAAATAAAAATCAATTATAAGTAAATAAGCATGAAAATATAATAATATTGTTTATTGTTTTAAGACCTAAAAATCTATACACAATGAAGTTACATGGAATCAATTTATGTTAAAGTTTAAAATGTAATTTCAAAATATAGTAATTTTAAAAAATAAATAAAAAATACACTCGACTTAAAATATTAAATTAATAAATAAAAAATGTTGGAAATTATATATTTTTTAATTTGGAAATGAAACTCAAAAATGCACTTTTTTGGGAATAAAATGTAAATTATTTATCAAAAATAAGGTAAGAAAAAGGAAAAAATGTATAAATTAGAGTTTTGCAGATACTTCAATTTTGCGTAAACTCGAAATTGGAATCAAATCATTCCTTCATATTAATTCTCATTGAAAGGATAGAATATTCGAAATTTGCACACATATTTTTACATTTAAAAAAACTTGTTTATAATTGTAATCAAGAAATATATAATTAACTATTTTTGCAGTTATTATCAAATTATATTCCTTTAAAAATATGGTTATGAAATAAAAAAAATTTATAATGATGTTGAATTTATCACTTGGTTAAAATTGTTTAATTGAGAGATGAAATATTATCAATCTTGTCTTCGTCCAGCAATGTACACGTTCATTTGATTGAACAAATTTTGTGACATTTTTTTGTTTCTGAAGAGGACGACTGTGTCGTTGAAACGTAAACAGATTGTTTTTTATTCGAACCTGACTTGGATAGATTGATAATATTTCATATCTCAATTAAAAAAAAATTATATTGAATTCATTTCATTTATTTATTCTAATATCTGTCACTGAGAATACAGAAAACCATGATGCTCAAGCCAAAAAAAGTAGGCGTTACTTTCTTAACTGTTCGTCTCTCTCTCGCTTCTACTCTAAACTGAATGAAAAGACGATACTTCCCACTCCTTCTCTGTATCATGTTTTCTCTCTTATATACTCTGACAAACTTCTCTCTCCAACTCTTCTCTGTCATCAAAAGCACAGCAGGAGGGCGGACGGAATTCTTGCGGACAGAATAAATGAAAGAATACGGAGATTAATATATATAATAATAATAATGTATCGTCTGCTACACGGTTGTTTATGACATTTATGAGATGACAGCTGAATGAATCGGGTTATATTTAAGGTTTGAACGAGTTTTATGACTGAAATTGTAAATAAAAATGAAAAGTTAGTATAAAATAATAAATTTATGAGTAAATAATATTGTGTTAATATTAAAATTCATTCTAGCTGTCATTTCACTACAAAAACATTGATGTTATATTTATGTTTTTCTCCTTAGATCACGCGACATAATAGTTCAAAAAATTACCACTATGAACGCTGTAACCAGTAGGGAGAGAAAAACCGCACTACTCTGACCCCTTATTTTGGTGTCAACTTTTTCTGCAATATACTGCAGGCGTTTCATCTCCTTATCCTCCTTCATGGTGTCTACGTACGAGCGCAAATCGAATTTTTTAATGCGGGAGCTTAGTTTTTCTCAGTTTTTTTATAAGTTCTTTCTTGAAAATTATATGCATTTTTAATGCCCATTATAAGAAAAATAATAAAGTTCCATTTACATTTGTAAATATTTTATTATATTTTATATTTATTATATTAAATATTTTTTTACTTAATAATATTTTACCTTTTTCATAGATTAAAAAGCTATGAACTGGGGATTTTTTGCACAGGGCATTTTTTAGCGCAGCTTTTTTCAAAGTAGAAAGAATTTAAATTGATAATTATTTATCGACAACGACATTGAAATTATTATCACGTGAAACACGTTACTCTCAAACAAAGAGTTGAAATGACTTCTAATAGATGTGACTATTTGCTGATAAAGTCTTGGAAAAAAATTTATTAACCATTTCACTGGCAGGGCGTTCCAAATGGCGTTCCACGCGCCGAGGCCCAGACTGGCAAAAACACCGAAATGGCGTTCCTAAAAAAATCTGTTTTTAAAAAGTGTACACCACATTTAACTGTTGTAAAGAAATATTTCTATAGTTTAGACATCAGAGAACAAGATTATCACAATAAAAATTTAAGTTTTTGTGATTTTCAACGTTTTTCCGAACGGTCAAATTGGCTATTTTTAATATTTTTCAACAAATGGCGTTCCACTTTCTTTCAATTTTTACACAATAAAACTTGTATTTTTATTGAAAAAAGATATATACATACAATATTATAATATAATAATATAACTATTGATAATATATATAAATATAAAGTATATAATTAACTATTATTGATCATTATGAATGGTAATATTATACGTATATGTTTTTGCCAGTCTGGGCCTTGGGGCGTGGAACGCCATTTGGAACGCCCTGCCAGTGAAGTGGTTAAACAGGATGACATTGATGGTAAAAAAAACTGATAATAATAACAACACATTATACTATATGCAATATGTGATACATTTTTTATTTAGTATTAAATAAAAGTAATTGTTATTTAGTTTGACAAAATTAGTATTTAGAAACACTTTAATTATAGTATTATTATTTCTTTTTGACGAAATATGTAATATGTAATTTTGTTAAATTTTCTAAAAAATGATGTGGAATAAATTAAAATAAAAATAAAAAAAATAAATAAATTTTTATTGGGCACAATTCATTAAAATTATTGTAATTTTTTTTTTATTTTCTTACTTTTTTTAAGGTAATCATAATTCTAATATTAGGGTAGTTGTGAGCTGCAAGTATTCACGCGCGTTTGTTTTAGCTAGTATTAAATAAATGTTATACAATAATCATATCTTCAAAAGATATTCTACTAAGTTTTACAATTTCTTTTATTAAATTTTAATATATTATTTACATAAATGCACGTCAATTGTAGATATTGTTTTGCTTGTCGTATTCCTTCGGAATGATTGTATCTGCCTGTGAATGTTTTGAAACTCACACATTCGTTTCAGCATCACAGTTCAAAATGTTTGGTACTTTAATCTGAAAATTCGTTAAAATATTTCAATTTATTTTGTTATATAATTCAATTTCCGAATTGGAAATTTAAAATATTTGTTAATGTAAGTATAACTGTATAGTGCCCATAAAAAATAAAATGATTTTATCATATAATGTAGAGAGGAAGGGGGAAAAGATGTTTCTTTAAATGGGAACAGAGAAATATTATAACCTCTGTAGATAAAATGTTGTAGATTGATTACTTAACTATAACAACTGTTGTCACATCAACTCTTCACATTGCAACAATTGCTATAGTAATTCTTATGTAGCAATTGTTACATTTGAAAATTAATAGTAATTTAATTCTGCATGTAACGTCTGTTTTCTTTATCTAGCACCTATTGTTTATTAAACACGGCGAGTTTAAATCTATTTTTATAAAAAGTCAAAGCAACGAAGATTTCTTCTTTATTATCTTTGAAAATTTATTATCTAGAAAATGAATTACAGAATGAGGAAAAGATTTCCATAGATTTATTTCAGATTGATACCGGTCAAAACACAAGGGAAAATTTGCTCGAAAAATTACCACTGGCCAGGTTAAGAACCAGTGTGACCAGACTGCAGACTCGGATCCCCCCCACCATAGCGCCACAGTTACCCTCTCTTTTCTCCACTAACACAAAGACACACGGTGCGTTTCAACTCGTACATGAGCCTCTTTTTCGTCTTTTTCGTTTTTCTCTAATTTCTCGACAAATATGGCGCGAAATTTAAACAGGACAATTCTCTGAGAATTAATATTTCAAAGATAATTATAATAAATATTGCACGTTTCATCAAAATCTTTAATGTAAATCCTTTAACAAGTATTTCATATATTTTTTTTTAATAATAAAATATAGATATATGCAATGTAATTATTTCGACCCGTTAAAATTATTTCTAACCTAAAAATAGTGACAGCAGTATGCCGGCGAGCACACAGACAAGAGACAAGTGGATCTATGTGTCAGTGGCCCAGGAGGTGGCGCCAATTCATGCTCTAGTGGCCGCGGCTGAAGTAGCTTTGCAAAATTATCGTAAAAACGGAGAAAGACTGCTTTTTACATTAATTTAATTAATTAAAAAATTAATTATTTTTGCTTTGTAAAATAGAAAAATAATTTCCATTGAATCTTTTAAACGAAAAAAAAGATTATGGCCTAATTAAAATTGAAAGTAATGAATTTTTAATGAAAACAATAATATTAATATTTTATTTTCTTAATTTTTACAGTTTAATTTATATAATTTTTATGCAAATTACAAAATTATTTTTTTTTCAAATATAAATTTTAAAATAATTTCATAATCAAAATTTTAAAAATTATTATTTATTTTGTGCTTATTAAGTACAAAATTAATTTTTAATGTTTATATTAACAAAATTTTAATATTCTTCGCAAGAACTGAATTATTTTTATATAAATAAAAACATTCTTTGAAAGAATTCAATTATTTTTATAAATAGTAAAATTTTTTGCAAAAATTCCATTAGTTTTAACAAAACTTTAATGAAATTTCAGAAAAGAATTAAATTAATTTTTAAATAGTAAAATTTTTCACAAGAATTGAAATATTTTTACAAATATAGTAAAATTCTTTGCAGGAATTCAATTATTTTCAAAACAATTTTAATTAAATTCTTCGGCAGAATTAAAATATTTTCAATTATTCACTAAAATTTTAATAAATTCTTCGAAAAAATTCAACTTTTTTAATAAATACTAAAAATTCTTTGCATGAATTAAATTATTTTTAATCTAATTTAATTAAAATTGTACGAAAGAATTTAATAATTTTCATAAAATCCAATTTCAACAAGAATTTAAAATTCTCTAAAACTAATTCAATTATTCTCTAAATATTTTTTAAAAATTCTATAAAAATTAAATTACTTTTAATGCAATTTTGAAATATTTTCGTCAAAAAAATTGCGAAAGAATTTAATTTATTTCAAAAAATAATAAAATTATCTGATGAATACAATTATTTTGAATATGCTTAGTTTTATTAAAATTCTTTACAGAAATTTAATTATTTTCGAAACAATGCAATTTTTACTAATATTTTAATAAACTGTCGATCATTTTCATTAGTTTTATATATAGTAAAATTCTTTGAAGAAATTTAATTATTTTAAAAACAATTTTAATAGAATTCCTCAAAAGAATTTAATTACTTTTAAATATTTACATAAAATAATTAATTTCCTACAATTTTTATAAATAGTAAAATTCTTCGCAAGTATTATTTATTTATTCTATTTACGAAAGTAGTTTAATTAAATTATTTTTATAAATAATAAAATTCTTCTCAGGAATTCAATTATTTGAAATACAATTTTAATAAAAATTTTGGCAATTGCTTTAAAACTTTTTAATTATAATCAATAAAGAAACACCATTATTTTCAAAAAAATTCAAAGAAATTCTTCAAAAGAATTTCATAGAATTTCAATCAAATTCATAGCGAGAACTCAATTATTGTCATAAATTAAACAAATTATTCGAAAGAATGAAATTTTTTTCTTAAATTTTTTTAATAAGATTCTTTGCAAGAATTTTTATTTTTTTTAATTTTATTTTTATTCTTTTTTGCTATAATTACTATTTCTCGGACGTAAAAGATTGAATTTTTATATATATTATTCACAAAACATTTAATTATGTAATTAATAAAAAATTAAATATTAAATTAAAAAATTGCTATTTTTAGGTTAGTCAACTAATATTAAATGTATTAATAATTAATAGTAATATATTAACAGGTCGAAATAATTACATTGCATATATGTATATTTTATTATGGAAAAAAATATATGAAATACTTGTTAAAGGATTTACATTAAAGATTTCGATGAAACGTGCAATATTTATTATAATTATCTTTGAAATAATAATTCTCGGAGTATTGTTCTTTTTAAATTTCGCGCCATATTTGTCGAGAAATTAGAGAAAAACGAGACGCATGATTTTCCCCTAATCACCAAGTGGTCGAATGTTCAAATGGTCGAATACCAAATCGTCGAATCGTCATTTGATCGAATGCTTAAAACGTCGAATTGTCAACAAGTCGAATGCTAAAAATATCGAATCGTCAAATGGTCGAATGTTCAAAACGTCGAATCGTCAAATGGTCGAATGCTAAAAACGTCGAATTCTCAAATGATCGAATGCTAAACACATCGAATCGTCAAATGATCGAATTCTAAAAACATCGAATCAGCAAATGGTCGAATGTTCAAAACGTCGAATGGTCATTTCGTCGAATGCTCAAAACGTCGAATTGCCAACTGTTCGAATGCTAAAAACATCGAATCGGCAAATGGTCGAATGTTCAAAACGTCGAATGGTCATTTCGTCGAATGCTAAAAACATCGAATCGGCAAATGGTCGAATGCTAAAAACATCGAATCGGCAAATGGTCGAATGTTCAAAACGTCGAATCGTCAAAAAGTCGAAAAATTTGTTTGATGTAAGTTAACATTAATTTAAACCAAGCAAATTTTTCGACTTTTTGACGATTCGACGTTTTGAGCATTCGACGAAATGACCATTCGACGTTTTGAACATTCGACCATTTGCTGATTCGATGTTTTAGCATTCGATCATTTGAGAATTCGACGTTTTTAGCATTCGACCATTTGACGATTCGACGTTTTGAACATTCGACCATTTGCCGATTCGATGTTTTTAGCATTCGACCAGTTGACAATTCGACGTTTTGAGCATTCGACGAAATGACCATTCGACGTTTTGAACATTCGACCATTTGCTGATTCGATGTTTTTAGCATTCGACTTGTTGACAATTCGACGTTTTTAGCATTCGACCATTTGACGATTCGATGTTTTGAACATTCGACCATTTGACGATTCGATGTTTTTAGCATTCGACAAAATGACGATTCGACGATTTGGTATTCGACAAAATGACGATTCGACGATTTGGTATTCGACCATTTGAAGATTCGACCACTTGGCGATTAGGGGAAAATCATGCGTCTCAGAAAAACGAAAAAGAGGCTCATGTACGAGTTGAAACGCACCGTGTGTCTTTGTGTTAGTGGAGAAAAGAGAGGGTAACTGTGGCGCTATGGTGGGGGGGATCCGAGTCTGCAGTCTGGTCACACTGTTAAGAACCCTTTCTGTAGAAGGCCACAACCACGTAAACATGGTATCTTTCCCTTGGTCTAAGCTTTGACACCGTATCTTTTTTTACCTGGACCTATTTCGGTTTTTTCTCTTTTCCTTTCATCAATTTCTCTCTTTTTCACACACTTGCTCTCGCATTTCTCTCTTCTATCCACATAAAGAACTACAAGGTCCAATCAACACGTGTTTCTACACGTTGGGTATAGAGCGTGTACAAACACTTGTAGAACTTTCTTCGATCGATTTAAAATAAATTTCGAAAATGCAAATAGTGCAAAATAGGAACTACATACAAATTTTTTTCATAAATAAACACTAATTGTGATATTGTTCAAATTTTGTTATTATTGTATTTTACTTACTATTTTCGTCGCGGAATATTTTAATAATACTGTAATAATAAACGCTGTGTTTTCTGAAATCATTTAACACTATTAAGTTTAAGCAAACCTTAATATTACTGCTATTCAGTAATCATTTTGCAGTTATTATTGATATTGTTAATAGGATCATTATTATTATTAATATTATCCCACATAGCAAACAAATTTCAGGAAATTTACAGTAAGTTTTCCGTGGCAACTTCAGATGTTACCTTTGGTAACTTCCTGGAAATTTCCAGGAAATACAATAATGTCCGCGGTGAGAAATGTGAAAAAATTTACCTTCAAAATTGAGTCACAAAAATGGGGCAGAATGATTCGAGGGATTAAACAGCTGTTACCTATATTATCAGGTTATGTACATATAAACATGTGAGTTGAGCACGTGTTTAAGATAAAGGAGATAAAGTAAGGGTATTTAGCAAACGATAGTTTTTTATAGGAAATTCTCATGACTCATGACTCATCTTGATCCACACTTTTGATCGTAAACTATAAGATACTTTTGACTAATTCATAATTATATTCATAATTTTTTAAATTTATAACCCAATTTGAGCATTAACAGAAGAAAAATATCTATACCCATCTCGCCCCGCCGAACCCTACGAATTTTTCGATTAAAATACAAGTAGTTTAACAACACTGAAATTGGCTCTTACGACAGTTTTGCAAAAATCTACTTGTTTTTTTTAACCAAAAAATTTGTATTTTTGAACATATTTTTTTAATGTGAATAAAACCAAAAGTATCTCTTGTTCCATCGTCAAAATTTGATAAAATGCAAAAGAAGGTCCGACTAAAATATTAAAACCATAATTGGATTTTTTTGTCAACCGCCAGAGGACATATAAGTGATTGAAATCACGGAAAATCATAAAAGACTCAATATTGAAGGTAAATTTTTGCACATTTCTATACTATAAAATTTAAAAAATCAGCACATAATTTTAATTGAGTGTACTAATTATTATTCAGTAATTTATTCTTTAATATTTATAAACTTCTTAGAAAAATTTAATTGACATATGCTTACTTTCAACATTTCATAGATCATTTCATAAGATAAGTTCTAAAGTTAATTATTATCTGTTATTTTGGGTATGTTTACGTAATAATCTATTCATAAAAGTAAGTTAACACATTTTTATCAAATGTCAATCAAGAAATTTGTTTTGTCTAAATTATGTACATGCTTTTTAATTAAATTTTAATAAATGTCAAACTAACCTTTTATCTGTGCAACGTAAGTAGTTAAGCTACACGGGTTCTGAGTCAGTTACCAACGGTCGGTAAGGTAGATTTCTTAATAGCTCACTTCTAGGTGGGTTAGAAAGGGTGATCTATTTTGCCGACCGAGTTCCGGCTGCCACCGCTCAATTCTAACCCCCTTGGCGGGAAATTTAATTGTTTATTTTTCAACTTTCAAGTGGCTTAGAAGGGATAATTATAAATTTCGCGCCACTAAGGTAGTGCTCTGCTATACTGACCTTGATGATAATGCTCCTATAAAATGCCGGTAAATAACCGATTTCTTCTACAATTTTTGTTCATGTCGGTATGTCAGGGTTCTGCATTACTGTCCGATAACCAAATTGTGTTATGTTAACTTCAAGTTATCCCAGTAGTCGACGTTTGTAGTAGGAGAGTTGCGCGCGCTTGTGGAGTAGTGAGGAGTTGCACAGTGGGGAGGTGAGTATAGTGGGGACTACTTCCAGGTTTGAAGGTTCCAGAGTTTCTTTACAGAGTTTTTAGGGTTTCTTTCCAGAGTCAATTTTCAGAGCTTTTTTTCATTTTAAATTTAGGAGTTATTGATTTTTAATTATAGGTTTTTTTAATTTTGGGTTCTATTTTGTATCACTTTTAAGTTGTTTTTTTCTATTTTAGGTTTTTTCTTCTATTTTGTATTAGTTTTAAGGTGGTGGTGTTTTTCTATTTCAGGGTTTTCTTAGTTTTAGTTGTTTTTTCAGGTTTTTTCTTAGTTTTAGGTGCAATTTTTCAGGATTTTTTCAGGTTTTCTTAGTCTTCGACGTATTTTTTCAGCTTATTTTTAGATTTGACTTTCAAGATGCCAAAGTGAATGAAATGAGTGGATTTTGAAGAAGAGTTTAAGGGTCGGTTACAAAATAGTGCTGTAATGAGTATTAATCAATATTCAATATTAAAAAAGCATTAAATAGGTTTGGTCCATTAAAAGTGTGTACCGTATTGCACGCGAAATTTGTAAAAGATTCGATTGATGGTAAAACACAAGAAATATCTGATTTAAAGTCGTTCATCGCGAAAGCCGATGAAATTTTAGAAACAACCCACAGTGGTCCAGGTGACCCGAAATGTTGTCCAAAATTCATAATTCTTAGAATATCTAAAGTTTACAAAAATATATTATGTTACTTAAAGTTTTTAAAGTCGCTGAATACAAATCTCAAGTCAGATTTAAAAATTCAAAATAGCGGATCTAATATGGCGGATATAAAATATTCAAAATTAATATATTTTGATAAAACTTGGTATTTTGAGATCGCTGATAACGAATTTGAAGTTAGATTTTAAAAATTCAAAATGTCGGATCCAATATGGCGAATATAAAATTTTCAAAATTATTAGATTTTGATAAAACTTGGTATTTTGGGATTTTTAAGATCGCTAATTACAAATCTAATGATAGATTTTAAAAATTCAAAATAGCGGATCCGATATGGCGGAAAGAAAAATTGAAAATAATAGATTTACATAAAACTTGGTATTCAGGATTCTTAGTTCTTAAGGCAGATTTAAGTATTTGAAAATTGCTGATAAAATATTAATTAGAAAAAGAACTAATTAACAAGCTATTCGCTCTTTGCCGTACCCGTAGTCAACGAACGTGAACGTGGCGAATTTATGACTCCATTTTTTGTTTTTAAAATTTTTTTTGTTTTTTAATTTTTTTAATTTTTGTGTTTATATATATTTTTTTGCTTTTTTATTCTAATTTTTTTTGTTTTTGTAGCTAAAAAATTGTTGTCTCTTTCTTATCTCTTTAAGATGAAAAAGTCCTATTTTTAAAAATTAAGATTCCTCGCTGGACACTTAGCCGGAAAGTTCGAAATTGTCTAAATAATTATGTGCTGCAGAAAGACCAGTGTCGATGCTTTCATCACATGGTTCGTATTCAGTATCTGATTCAAATTCAGACTGAACAAAATTATTGTGAACAATTTGTGGTTCTAAAAGTAACTCTTGTACAGCTTTAGGGAATGTTAACTTTTCATTCTTATTTAGTCGAGATTTAAGGCTTAATGTCGACACTATAGGATTTGAAGTATCCATAGTTTTATTAAATAAATCTTTGAGATTATTTTTTCGACTATCTTTTCTACAATAAAATCGTTTATACGTCCTTTAATCCTTGTTTCTACTTTTAGAACCTTCTTCCCCAAGCATTCCTACAGGTAACATACTTTCCTTCATAATTTCTCCACCATGAATTAGTGCCCTATGTACTAAAGAGGGCATAGGATACCAATTGTAATTAGAGACATATATTTCAGCAGTAGATGTACAGAGTTTTTCAAATTCAGTTTTATTGATAGGAAGTTGACATGATAGGTCAATCAAGATAGTCTGAAAGTTTTTAATAAGTTGCTCATCTAAACCAAGAGTTTCTGCAAAAAGCTTTGGATTACTAAATGCCCTACGAGCAGTATTTCCATCATTTGTGTTACCACTGCCTCCTGCTTTTGGCTTATTAATTCGTAAGCCAAATTTTTGCCATATAGCTTCTTGGATGATTCTTTTACGTTCAGCAACATTCTCTTTATTTTCAACACCTGTTACTTTTCATACCTTTATTGGTAATCTGTAGGATATGTGTAGATAGCAATCTAAAAATCTAATCCATGGATGAAGGGAAGAGATACAATAGCTTAATGTCTTCAAAATAGACGTGAAAATTTTAAAACCTCTATTCGACAAATAATTAAAACTTGAAGGCTTTGCATGACAAATAGGACATGATTGCATTACACGTGTATTCGTTATTGCACTTAATACTTTGATATTAATTAAAGTAAGGTGCATTGAATAACTAATACTGACTTGGTAAGAGTCAGTAATTATCTCAAATGTTTAATCTTTATCTATTTGCTTTTCAACAATTTGCTTTTGGTGTAATATAATATCTAAAGATTCTATCACATACCGTAACTGTATAGGTCGACAGAATATGGGTGATTGGCAGTTTCTATTATTCCATAATACATCTCCATGTTCAGAGTTTAATCGCAAAGGAATTAGCGTGGTCGCAAATAAATTTTGATCACTGTATTTACTTTGATCTTCATCGTGATCATTCTGCTGTTTGTAAGTAGAATATCCTGAACTGCCATCTTATCTCCAAGAGCAAATTAAATTGAGCTTTAATTTAGTACATTGACTTTTATTAATAACATGCAATAGAACTTCTTTTTGCATTTCAACTATTCTTGCAGCAGTATGATTTAGAAGAGCTTGGAGAAGAACCTCAGCTGTTCTATCTTTGACTTGAATACATTCTTTTGGGGGCCTAAGTTGAGATTTTGCTTCACGAATTTCAATATATGAATGCCATATAGTTGCTCCAGATTCCTTAGATTGTGGTCGTAAATCGGTATAAGTTTATTTTGAAAGACTGTGGTCTAAATAAAAAGAAAGGGCTTCGAACTGAGTCTTTTTCTTTAAAACTGGTGATTTTTAGCTGCCGATTCTTATTTTAAAATTTTTGCAGGTGATTCTGAATCGACAATTAGTTTATCAAGAACACGTTTTAGGTCTTTCGGTTTTGATTTATTCGCTGCATAAGAAGAAGCCATCCTTAATTTATGAACATCATTATTATGCTCTCTGCTAATTTTAGCAACTTCTCGACGTTTAGAACGTTCAGACATAAATTCAAAATCAAGTGCAAGTCGTCCCACATTTCGATCCATATTTTTTTCTGTTTCATTTGTAATTATTTTTAAATCCGAAATTTCAAAATTAGAATTGAGCCAATCAGTATTTTTCAATTCAAATCTATCTATGATATCATGTACAGTTTTAAATTGAGTAATATCTCGAGTAAAGACCAGAAATTGTATTTTTTAATTTCGTTAAAGATTCCTAGTTTATATAAGAAATTTCCAAATTTAATTTCTGTAAAATATACTCTAAAGCGGAATCGATATTTTTATTTTTCAGAATTAAATTTAGAATTCGTAACTTTAATATTTTTTTGGTTGCTATTTTTAAGCCGCCATTTTGAATTTTCGATAATGCATTTGGATACAACGACCCCGAAGACCCCCGCGTAGGCATTTTAAATCAGATTCATTAACATTTTAATGTCTTTTTTTCGATGCGCTATACGGTCCTGGACATACAGGGTACGACATTTTTGAGCCGCTATAGAGGTCAGTTGCAATGAAGACTTTGAAAATGTGAAAATTTGTGTATGCTAAGACAAAAGTGTACATTCTACTGAACAAAATGACATCTCATTTGTCTCATTTGGACGTGACGTTTGCTGGTGGATGAAAACCAAACTCGACCATGACAAAAACAAGTTGTTCATTTCATGACCATTTAGCTACTTCAATATATATATATATATATATATATATATATATATATATAATTTTGAAAGTTAAATAATTATAATTGTTTATTAAATATAAAAATACTTGTGTGCCAATTTTTAACTCTCTAGGTAAAAAAAATGTGAACGTTATGGTCATTTTCATAACAGTATTAATAGAAAGTTTCTACCAGGTAAAGTACCCTGAATAAATATTAATTATTCAATTTTTTATTATAGAATAATTATTTTAAAGTGTTATGATAAAATGTCAAAAAATACAAAATTTTAATTTTTTGTGAAAAATTAAAATATTTATTAATTCTATAAGTTTTAATAAAATATATACTTTATATACATGAATCGATTCGTTTTTATGTCAGGAATGCAATTTTGACAAGAATTAATAAAAATTTTAATATAGAAAAAAGTTATTTCAAAAAATCCAAAAATTAAAAAATCGTTGAAAAAAATTTTTTATATATTTTTTAAAATCCTCCTGTCTGATTTTTGGTATTCATGACCGCAATACACCTACAAAATCTTATCAAAATCCATCAAGATGTGTAAGAGAAAATTTGTCCACAAGAATCGGTGACATACACACATACCTACATACACACATACATCTGGACATTTGTTCCTTTCGATGAATTATATATACTACACTTGAAAATTTGTAAAAATAATTAATTCTAAAAAGTTCGGAAATCGACATTACTATAAGGCTTAAAACGTAAACCGCTGATTTTGTTTAAATTTTCAATTTTAAAGCATCTAAAATAGTAAAAGACTATAAATAATTATATGAAAATTTAGTTTCAATTAGCCTGAAATACGTAGTTGACTATTAATATATTCTTTTTCTTATATCCGGTGGTGGACTTTTGGCCAAGTTTTTGGGTCGTCTGGTCCACTGTGTAACCCCATAAGATGATAGGTATAACGTTAATGTTATACAAGTAACCTTAAAAAGAATGGAGGAATTACAAGAGAAAGAGTCTAATTAGTGACTTCATTCTATTAAAAGGTTGGAGGTTAACATTAATAAATAGAGTTTTGAATGGGCAATATTGTCAGCATTGTACTCAGCGGACAAAAACGCGGATCGAGTTTCAAAATACAGACCGTATGAAGATACACTCATTTTAGTGGTATCGAATTTCCCATTTCTTTTAAAGACATTCCTAAATTTGAAACTTTGAATAACATTTCTGTTTAATTGTATGGTCTTGTTAAAAGAAATGAAAAGTTTACAGTTTCTTCTCTTCATTTTTCATCACAAAAGAAATTAAATCACGTCAATCTTCTTCTTTGCATTGAAGATCATTTCATAGATGAAAATTTAAGTGAAGACGATGATGAAACTGAGATACCTCTCATATCGTTTAACTTTCATTATGTCTGAATAAAGGACTTGTCGAGACTTGTTAGCACATATTTATCAAAACAGAAAAATAAGAAATTCATTTGCGATCGTTGCTTAAACTATTTTCTTAATCAAGAAAACCTTATTCAACATGAAGAACATTGTCGAAAAATGAACGACACAAAAGTTAAATTACCCAAAAAAGGTCAAAGTACGGTCGAGTTTAAAAATTTTCAAAATAAGGAACGTATTCCTTTTATCATATACGCCGATTGTGAAAGTCTGTTAATTCCTTCGGCAGCACACCAAGAACCAAAAACTACTGAGGTGTTTCAAAACCATAAAACTCTTAGGATTGGTTATTACTTAAAGTGTAGTTTCGATAACTTTTTGTCTGTGTACAAAGCATCACCTAGAGATGAGAAAAATCCAGCTATATAGTTCGCTAGAGCATTAAATTAATCTGTTTTACGCAGCAGCTGCATGGGCTCCCTTGCTCAAGTTCAGAAGCAAAACAATTTGCGAGAACATGCTGTCGGCCCAGAGAGGTATCAAGGCCAGAATCGTATCTGCGTATTGCACGGTCTCGACAAGTGCTGTGCAGGTCCTTGCAAGTGTCCAGCCGGTCGATCTTATAGCGAGGGAAAGGGAGAAATTGTTTCTTCTTTAAAAAAAAAAATAATCCCCAGAGTCAGGAAGACTCAGAAAGGCCTGCATCCGCAAGAATGCGAGGAGCAGACTCTTCGAGACTTGGCACGACAGATGGAATAGGGAGGAAAATGGCCGATGGGCTTATCGGCTTATTCCAACGCTCACCACCTGGATAAACCGAAAGCATGGAGAAGTCTCATATTATTTGACGCAAGCGTTTACAGGCCACGGGTGTTTTAACGCGTACCTGTATCGCTTTAAATTACGCGAAAATGAGGTGTGTGCGTACTGTCAGTTCCCTGTGGACAACGCAGAGCACACCCTCTTTTCATGCAAGAAGTGGAACTTGAAGAGGAGGGCCATGTTCGAAGGTGTAAACAGTCAAGTTACACCGGAGAACATGGTATCGCTGATGACCCAGTCAGAAGAGAATTGGCGGCAAATGGAGAACTTCATAATCTCGGTCATGTCGAGGAAGGATCTCGACGGCCGCCAAAAAGCGTAATTTAAACAGCTTTTAATTTGTTTGTTCGTTTTTTGGTATTAATTTATTTTGTGATTTATTTGTTCTTATACAATTTTAATTTATTCTGTGATTTATTGTCCTTATTTATTTTAATTTATTCTGTGATTTATTCGTCCTTATTTATTTTAATTTTTTCTGTGATTTATTTGTCCCTATACAACTTTTACATTTGACTTTATATATCTGTTTATTTTATATGTTTCTATTTTACACCCGTTAATATTTTATCTCTTGACATTTTTTACACTTTTTAACATTTGTATTTTTTGTTTTTTATTATTGTGCTGTTGATTCCGCTTTTATATTATAATAGTTTTAAATTTTAACTATTAACGCAGGAGAACCACAGGCAAAGAACGAAGTCGCAGCAGCGACAGAGTTGGAGCGACAGTTCCGAGGGAGGGTAAAGGGCTCCAAAAGAAGGGTTACGGGTTTTAGTGGGTCGGGCTGACAGTAGGTCGCCAGTATTCTAAATTTACTATAATACTTATTTATTATTCTTTTTATTTTATTTTGTTTTATTATACCAACCCCACATAACCTTGGAGTGCGGAATCCAAGGTATCTGTAGGCAGATTTCTCAAAAGTCCCTAAGCTAAATAATAATAATAATAATTTTTTTTCCTTGAGAGGAGGAGGTGAAAATGCTTTATGCACTCCCTTATTTTAAGGACTGTGTGGAACTCAGTCGATCCTGCTTTCTGCAGCCGCCGTTACCGCACTAAAAACACCCCCCATTCACGCCTACCAACTAACCCCCGGTATCCGCTTTTCGCATTCCTCCAGGGGTTCAAGGTCATCAGCGACTCTTTGCCGAGTTTCGGCTCTCTCTTTCTACGTCCTGCTTGGTTTTATTTATTTTTTTATTTCTTCTGTCTCTGTCGGCTATCTAAATCCTTTTTCTTCCTTCTCAATATTCCCTCTACAAATGAATGAGTTTCATTCCAATTAGCCTCACTTACGGTCATTTTAGTAATAATATTTTCTGGCGTTATTATTCCTACTTTTTGTTCTAGGTTATTCCTTTCTTCATTCCATTTCACACATCTGAAAAAAGTATGTTCAGCATCATCTTTGTCTCCATCACCATAAATACAGCTTGTGTTCTCGACCTTTTTCATTTTATGCAGGTAAGCATTAAAATAACCGTGATTACTCAGAAATTGAGTAATATAGTAATTTGTTTCGCCTACTTTCCGATCCATCCATACGTTTAGATCCTTAATCAATATAAAGGTCAATCTTCCTCTGTATTCATTTTCCCAGCGTTCTTCCCATTTCACCCTTGTGTGTTCTTGTGCTGCTTTCTTTATGAGCGTTAGGTCTTCTGATGTTCTATGTTAATAGATTTCTCGCCTTTCCATTGACACTAGATCTATGGGAGTGAGTCCAGCAATCACAATGATCGCTGGTTCAGAAACTGTGTAATAAGAGCTTGCGATTCTCAAAGCACCTAATCGTTGAGATTAGGTTTTGCTGCCTTCTCAGATGTAACAACAATATAGTCCCAGAACCTGATTCTACTATCCAAATTTATTCCAAAATGTTTAACCACTCTTTTACTGGTGATAATCTCCGTGCCGACTTTAAAAGGGACTTCTAACCTGATTCTTTTTCCAGTGAGAAGCACAATCTCTGTCTTTTGCATGGCTAAACTAAATTCATGCTCCTGCATTCATGGCAGTAATCATCTCATAAGCTGATTGAGTTTTCTCTGTGCTGACTCTGTGCTTTTGGCCGTGATTAGGGCGGTTATGTCGTCAACGTAGCCTATTAAAAAGGTGTCTTCCGGCGTACTCATTCTTAAACTTCCATCATAGGTGATATTTCACAGGTCAGGACCCAGTACCGATCTCTGTGCCGCGCCTGCAGTGATGTTCTTCTTCCGTCTTTCTTCAGATGTCTCATAAAAAATAATTCTCTGGCTGAGGTAGCTCTTAAGTATTTTCATAAGATACATTGGTACTTTGAAATCTTCTTCTAAAGCTTTAAATATGTCCTTCCGTCTTGCTGAATTAAAGGCATTTTTAACGTCAAAGGTCACTAGCAGAATAATTTTTCTTGAGAAGTGATTTCCCTGCTGTGCGTCTCTGACTGTTCTTATAACTTCTTGTACCGCATCGATTGTTGAGCGCCCTTTCCTAAAACCGAATTGCCTATTTGAAAGGTCTCCAGCTTCCTTAACTGCTTTCAGTAGCCTTGGTTTCAACAACCTCTCCAGAAGTTTTCCTGCTGTATTTAGCATGCAGAGGGGTCTGTACGCTGATGGGGATTGAGGATCACCTTTCCCTTTATTTATCAAGACGAGTCTTTGCTCCTTCCAACTACTATAAAAGATTCCTTCTTTCAAGCTTCTGTTATACATATCTAACAGGAGATCAGAGTGATTCTCTGCTATCAGTTTAAGAGCTTCTGTTGAAATTCCATTAGGTTCAGGAGCTTTCTTACATTTCATGAAATATACAGCTGTTCTTAATTCTTCTACGGTAAACAGGGGTACGTCGCTTATATCCTAATCGATGAAATCTCTTTCAGTTACATGGTGTGTCGGGAAGACCACCACCTCTTCCATAAATTGAGCGTTCTGAATTGCAGAGGGTGATGTATTTCCCAATTTTTTAAGTACAATTTTGTATCCAAGGCCCCAAGGATCAGAATTTACATCTTGTTGTAGTTTCTTCCAACATTGATGCTTGCTTCTTCTTATAGATTTTCGGAGTGTTTTTTGGGCTAATTTGTACTCAGTCCTGGCTGATAGTGCTTCCTCGTTATTTTTTATTCTCTTTTTTGTCGCCAATCTTCTGTAGCGTAAGCAAGTTTTTCTTAGCTGCGCTATTTAAATTCCATATTGGTCAATTATTTTGTTATTGCCCTTCTCTGTCTTCAGTGACGTTAAATAAAATATATTGATGATCGCTTCCAGTGAAGTCCTCTATCACTTTCCAGTTTCTCAAGCTCGATGCGGCATTATCCCGTATCATCGTGATATCAGGAATCGTGCCTTTGCATCCCGGTCTTTTAAAAGTAGAGGTGCTTCCTTCATTTCCAACTGTCATCCCCAATTTTGCAGCCATCTCTAAGATTCTTCTACCTCTTGAATCGATTTTTGGCATTCCCCATTCTATAGCTTTCGCATTAAAATCGCCTCCTATTATCATTTTCTCTTCCAGGTCTTGTACTTCTTCTTCTAAACAGTCTAATTTCGTTTGGAAATCGATAATCGATTCGTTAGGGTTAAGATAGCAGCTCACATATGTTGTATCCTTGTATTTGACCCATACAAATCCCTTTCCAGATCCTTTACTCTTTAGTTGTCTAGCTTTTTTGCCTATAATTCAAATCGCCGCTGTTCCAAGCTCGTCAGAGTACTATCCTGCTGCGTCCTTATCTTGATATTGTTCGCCAATGAGAACCATATCAACTTGGTAATCTATAACTAGTTGTCTTAAAAGATCATCTGCGAGCTTACTTCTATGCATGTTTGCCTGGAGAATCGTTAATTTGGTTCTTTCTTTTTAACTTTATCTAATTCCCATCTAAAGACCTGACAAGTGCCACTTCCCGGTACATGATTTATCTTATCTTCACCTAGTTTTTCTTCTAGACATAAGCAACATCTTGGACTATTTTTACAATCTATTTTAATGTGACCTTCTTCACAACACTTGATGCACAATTTCATTCCTTTTCTGTTCGGTCCCTTACAATCCATTTGCCGATGTCCATACCCGAAGCATCTAAAACATCTTGTCACCATTGATCTACCAGATACTCTACAGCTAACCAAGTCAATAATTATCCGCGTCTTTTTTAAAAGTATTACTGCTTTCTTTTTAGGAACCGTAAAAATAGCCATTTTTTGGTTCTGACTATTTTCTCTAGTAATATAGATCCCATACTATCAAGATCTGTAATTGCCAATGTCGTCATCGGTTCTACACTTCGGACGCTTGCATTCTGACCGAAATTCTTACGAAGATTTTCCGCAAAGATTTCTTTCTTTTCAGCACCTGCGCCTAACTCCACTACAATATCTCCAGTTCTAGTACTTTTTATAGTTTTTATTTGTATATGATTTTCCCCTGTTTTAAGGTTTTCTCTTAAGATTTGCACTACTTCAGAGTAACATTTTCCCGTACCTGGTCTAATAATTAAGGCTTCATATCTCTTTTTTGGCCGTTTTATTTCATCGATTTTTTCTCTTCTTCTTCGGTCGTTTTACTCTTCTTCGTGAAAGGACCTCCACCATCTGGGCTAATTGGTACAGATCTCTTATTACTCCTAACCGTTGGTGTTTTCGGTATCCCCTGTTCCAAGAGGGCAATTTGATCCATTTCTTTTTGTCTTCCTATCTCCCAGGCTTTTCTTTGGTGCTGTATTACATCTAAAGATTCCTCAAATTGCTCCAATCCACCTTTAATATCCTTACTGACGTTTGTTTGACTAAGTGTAGCTGCCTTCATCACCGTCAGTACAGACTTCATTTTTTCAATCTCCGCTTCTTCTTTATCTCTAACTGACTTTAAGAAATCGCAAATCACCTCCAACTAGACATTATGATCTGTACTTCCCCTTGATACATTATAATGATTATCAGTAGCCAAGTGGCCCACTACTGATACCGTTTTACTTCTGCAGTCGCTGGATAACGACGTGTTGTGGCTTGCATTGGCACCTACATTACTCGCCGGCACTGGGCTTCCGACACCCTGATGCGTAACTTTATCATTGTTTATTTCACTATTCATAATTCATTTAATTTTCTTTTTATATGCATATAAGTATGTAGAGTGTGTAAGTGAGAGTGTCATGTAAAAACCCCGCAATTTACTGCCCCGCGAGGTAGGGTGCGCGGATGTTTGTGCGTGAAAGTGTATTTGTGTCCGTCTTATATGCAACACATGTGTCTCATGTGTTACATGGGTCATCATGTGCGTGTGAGGATGTTTTCGTGTGAGTGTATGTATCGGATATTCTCTTGATCAAGATGAAACCGCGAAAGAGTTACGAGCCGGCTAGCCCGTCGAGCGACGCCTGCCCTGCTCCTCCCAAAGGAAAATTTTCCTAACGAAAACCGACTCCGAGTACGTCAACGTATTGACGCCCCAAACTCTAAGCTCCGGATACCCCGAAAATCGCCATCCTCAGTTCCAGGAAAGAACCGAGAAGATGCTCCTCGCCGGGAGGGAAAGCGCGCAAGTCCCAACAATTTCCACCTCTAGGCCTCATCACCACAGCCAGGTAATATCCCTCGGTGGATGCGTCACTAATAGGCGGATGACAAGACATTAGTCGACGGGTGAAACATCCCTCGACGGACGGATTACCCATCTATGGGGAATAATAATAATGCCGAGGTGCGTGCGGTGAGGAAAATCATCACCACAGCTTGCGATGCATCTATGCCGCGTCGTAAGCGCACCCCTTCACGGAAAAGCTCGGTGTACTGGTGGTCTGATGCGCTAGCCTCCTTGCGGAAAGCGTGCTTTAAAGCTAGAATGCATTGTACCCGTTCTAAAGGAGATCCTTTGCTAAAGGAAGTATTTAAGGAGGTCAAGAAAAGCCTGAAAGAAGAGATTCGAGCGTCACAACGCCGTTTCTGGAAAGACCTAATTGATGATATCGAAAAGGACCCATGGGGACTGGCTTTTAAAATCGTTACTAAGAAATTAGGGACGAGGCAAAAGACCCCCGGCCTAGACAATCCCGATTGGGTCAGAAGGATAATAACAGCTTTATTTCCACCTGCAAAACCATGGGATAGGAAGGACTGGAGTGCCTGTGAAGTCGGCGAGGAGGAACTCTTCACTCTTACAGAATTGAGAAATGCAGGTAAAAGATTGAAAACAGGAAAGGCGCCTGGAATTGATGGGATAAGTAACGAGATCCTAAAATTGTTAACCGACACTTTACCCCGGATTCTGCTTAGATGCTTCAATCTTTGCCTGGAGAGAAGAGAGTTCTATCGTGACTGTAAGAGACAGAGGCTAGTCCTCTTAAGGAAAGGCGATAAACCTCTAGACAGTGTTTCGTCGTATAGGCCAATATGCCTACTAGATACGTTGAGTAAACTGTTGGAGGATATGGTATCGCTAATGACCTAGTCAGAAGAGAATTGGCGGCAAGTCGAGAACTTCATAATCTCGGTTATGTCGAGAAAGGATCTCGACGGACGCCATAAAGCGTAACTTAGACAGCTTTTAATTTGTATATTCGTTTTTTGTATTAATTTATTTTTGTGATTTATTTGTCCTCATACACTTTTAATTTAATTTGTGCTTTAATTGTCCTTATACAATTTTAATTTATTCTGTGGTTTATTCGTCCTTATTTATTTTAAATTATTCTGTGATTTATTTGTCCTTATACAATTTGTACTTTTTGACATTATATATCTGTTAATTTTATATGTTTCTGTTTTAGACCCGTTTAATATTTTATCTATTGACATATTAAACAATTTTAACATTTGTTTGGTTTTTTGTGCTGTTAATTCCGCTTTTATATTGAAATAGTTTCAAATTTTTTAACTATTGACGCAGGAGAACCGCAGGTAAAGAACAAAGTCGCAGCAGCGGCAAAGCTGGAGCGCCACCCTCAAAGGCTAAAGTCTTACGACAGTTCCGAGGGAGGATAAAGGGCTCCAAAAGAAGAGTTACAGGTTTTAGTGGGTCGGGCTGGCAGTAGGTCGCCAGTTTATTTAATTTACTATTTCATATATATATTTTTTTATTTCTTTTTGTTATCATACCAACCCCACATAACCTTGGAGTGCGGAATCCAAGGTATCTGTAAGCAGATTTCCCAAAAATCCCTAAGCAAAAAATAAAATAATAATAATATTAATTGGCCGACGTCCTCAAAGAAAAGGCGAGCGTCACCTCCATTGTTTCAAGAAGGGCTCTTGAAATCAGAGACCTGGACGAGACCACGGAGGTCGTAGATGTTGTCGGTGCGATCCAAAAATTGTTGGACAGGGCCGACCTGAAGGTCTCCTGCTTACTCCTCACCTTGAGAAGCAGAGTTAAACTAGCAATAGTTCAAATACAGAAAGCAGAGCCCGACGTTCTGCTAAAGGCGGGCAGGGTGAGGGTCGGCTGGATAAATTGCAGAATCCGGACCAGATTGGAGGTGACAAGATGTCATCGGTGTCTGGGATACGGACATCTGGCCTGGGACTTTAAAGGGAGAAAAGAGTCAAACCACCCTCCAGGGAGTGGGTCCTGTCCAATTTATAGAAAAGCCCTGGAGAACTTAAAACAAAAGAATTAAGATTCCTTCAGGTTAACCTCCGAAAAGGAAGGGTAGCACATGGTCTCCTGATGCAGACTGTCAGAGGGAGAGGTGCTGATATATTGCTTGTCAGTGAGCAGTATAAGAAGCAAGAATACTCAAACTGGTATCAGGATGCATCAAAGAGATCTGGCATTATAATAAATAACCCTACCCTTACCATCGACAAATTTGTGGAGACAGGCAGGGACTTCGTCTGGTTAGAGGTGGCAGGTGTTCGTATATACAGCTGCTACTTCTCCCCGGTCGATTCTTATGCTAAGTTCGATGCCGAAATTCTTGCTCTTGAAGAGATCATTAGAGCTTTCGACAGGGACCTCCTTATTGCGGGAGACTTTAATAGTAAATCGCCGGAATGGGGAGAGAATCACCATGACAGGAAGGGATTTTTGGTCTTCGAGATGGTTTCTGCAAATGGGTTGGTGGTACTAAACCGTGGCCGGAAGTTTACATTCAGGCGGGGAACGTCGGGATATATACTTGATCGAAGGGAGACTCCGAGCTGCGAGGAAAATGGCATGAAGCCAGGCAGATCTTTAAACGTGCCATAAAAAGTAACAGCCGTTGTTGGAAGGACCTATTCGGAGAAACCGAAAAAGACCCGTGGGGTTTGGCTTTAAAAATTGTCACTAAGAAATTAGTGACAAAGCAAAAAACCCCTGGTCTGGAAAATACGATTTGGGTCCGGAAAATAATAAAAGCACTGTTTCCCCACGTAGAACCTAGTCTCGGAGAAGACTTTTCTGATCGTATGGTCCAAAGCGAAGAACTATTTACGTTGAAAGAGCTAAAAAAAGGTAGCAAAGACGTTAAAAAATGGCAAAGCGCCAGGCAGTGACGGAATACCGAGCGAGGTCCTGAAGGAAGTATCCTCTATATTTACGAAACTTCTTCTCAGCATCTTTAATGCGTGCTTACAAGCTGGAGAGTTCTTCAGGGACTAGGAAACGCAAAAGTTAGTCCTTCTCAGAAAGAGAGACAAATCTCTAGATAATGTCTCATCGTTTAGACCAATTTGTTTATTGATACGATGGGTAAATTTCTGGAGGGAATGGTTCTACAGAGACTTCGGGAACTCCTGATAGGCGGAAAGGACCTATCCGTGAACCAGTTTGGCTTTCGAAAAGGGCGGTCAACAGTTGATGCAATACTCACTGTAGTGAACTAGGCGAAGAAAGTCAAAGAGGGCAAAAACAAGAGATTCTGCGCGCTGGTGTCCATTGACATACGTAATGCGTTCAACTCGGCAAGGTGGAACCTTTGTATCGAGGCGATGCGTCGTAAGGGGGTACCAATCTACCTTATGCGAATGATAGTCAACTATCTTAGCAAGAGGTACATTGTGTACAACAGCAAAGCATGTCACCTTAAAGAGGAAATAACATGCGGAGCTCCCCAAGGATCAAAGGTAGGTCCTTTCATATGGAACGTCTTCTATGACGATTTCTTCGAATTGAACCTGAGGACACGAAAATGGTTGGCTTTGCCGACGACTTTATTATAGTGTGTTGCGCGCAGAGTCCGAAGATTCTTGAAATATGAATCAATAAAAGTCTGAGACGAGCAAAAGCAATGGTTAGATTTTAAATATCTACAAATGGCTGCGGAGAAGACCGAGGCATTGCTCGTCACAGACCGGAGATCGTTTGTTGCCCCAAAGGTTCAGATCGGAGAAATCGAAGTCTCATGGGGAAAACAGATGAATTACCTGGGAGTGACGTTGGACCGAAAACTAAATTTTTGTCAACATTCCATCTATACGTCACTCAAAGCCGCCGAATATTTGGGTAGCCTTCCTAGGTTAACGTCCAACATCGGTGGCCTTAGGGAAAAGAAAAGGCGATTGGTAGCGACCGTGGTTCTTTCAAAGCAACTTTTGCTGACCCTGTGTGAGTTGACTCCCTAAAGAACTGCAGAATCTCTAGGGGATTGCTCTCTGTACAAGGAGGCACCGCGCGGAGAGTAATCTCTGCCTATTAAGAACCGCTGAGAACATGATTCCAGTTATGCTGAAGGATGTGAACTCCTGGGGTGTTTTCGGTATATCCACGGATCATGATCCGGATCACTCAGAGGTGCTCACTCGTTTTAAATTTCGAAAGTGATGAATTTCAAAAACTAGATAGTATGTGAAAAGAGCTTTATATTCTGGGCACTAAGGGTGCGGCCACACGAATTATGTAAAAACCATTCTTGTCTTTCTCTCTCCCATGACAAAGGCATAAGGGTGCATTTATATTGTAAAGGTGTTTCTGCAATAGCTTTAAAATTTATTTCTTCTTATTTAAAGTAACTACACATTTTGATTATAAATTCACTTAAAATCATCAAATACAAAGCAAATTATAGTAAATTTATATGCAGGATGTGCAATTTATTACTTATCTTCTGCCATTTTCTTCAGATTGTATTATTTTGTCCTTTTTAGAAAAACATTGCATAAAAAGGTTTCGAATTGAAAGAAGATCTCGAAAAGTATAAAATAAGAAATACGCATAAAAAATAGAAAAGAACATAGAGAGCACACATCACAGTCTAAATGGAAACGAAATAGATGAAGCTGTCTTGGGATTATCTCAAAAAATTATAAACATGTGTTTGTAAATTATGTGCATTTTAATTTAAAACATATAAAAATATAAATATACAATTAATTTTGCAATAAGAAAAGATTAATATAAATGTAACAAAAATATAAATAAATTGATTTATATATAATTTATTTTACTTTCCATAATAATATAATCTAATTTTTTCTAATGAAAACAAGGATACTAAATAATAAAAAACAAGAAATAAATAATAATAATTGAAAAATTAAAAATATAACAGTAACAAAGTCGACCGCGAGGCGGTCCAATAGGCGCTAGTGATCCGAAAGTGTAATCCTGCTAACGAAGCTGATCTTGATCTTAAACTTCTAGTGATTTTTTGTGGAATTTTATAGTTTGTCTGTCTCTTTCTTTCTAATAACCTTTCCCGTATCCGTACTCTTTTCGTTGGCCTCGCTTATGAACATTTTGTCTAGAACATAAAGCTCTTTTCACATATTATCGAATTTTCAAATTCTGCGCCAATCAGAATAAAGGATTTTCGAAATTCATCGCTTTCGAAATTTGATACGAGTAAGCACCACTGAGTGATCCGGATTATGATCCGTGGACATACCGAAAACACCCCTGGTCACACATTGAGACTTCATTATTTCGGTAATGAAGACAATAGATGTTGACGGCAGGAGGTTAACTGCAGGAGGTCGAAGGGCCAGGCTGAGTGCGCTTTTTTAATTTTTATGTATTTATTTATTTATTTATTTTAAATTATTTATTTATTTGCATTTTATTAAATATTTATTTCTGTTATGTCTTTTTTAACTGTATTTATTTATTTGTTTATGCTTTTTGTATTTCATAGTTTTGTTTTTTATTTATTTGTTTTGTGCTTGTTTAACTACAATTTTATCTTTATTTGTTTTTCCGTCCTTTTTACGGTAAAACACAGATGGCGATTCTACGTCTGCCAGATGCAGACGCGAAGTCGCTACTTAGGACCGGACGGATCAAGATTGGTTGGGTCAACTGCAGAGTCCGAGACAGAGGGGAAGTAGACAGGTGTTTCAGATGTCTTTGCTACGGCCACTTGGCATGAGGCTGCAGTGGCATGACTTTCTCCGACAAGGGATCAAAGGAGACAATCACCTTCCGGAAAGCAGGGCTTGCCTAGTTTATTGGGGAATCATGTCCGGCTTAAAAACCAAAATACGGGTTTCTCCAGGTTAACCTTAGAAGAGGAAGAGCCGCGCTGGACCTCCTGATGCAGACTGCAAGACAGAGAAAGGCTGATATACTGGTCTTCAGTAAACAGTGTAGAAAGCCGGAATTCTGTCTGGTTTCAGGACGCATCGGGAAGGTCCGGGATACAATTTCTCAACCCGGACATCGATGTCGGTGAATTCTTGAACACCGATAGGGGTTTCGTTTGGGTAGAGGCGGCGGGTGTACGTATATACAGCTGCTACTTCTCCCCAAATGATCATCTTAAAAAGTTTGATGCCGGGATCCGCTCTCTTGAAGAAAGCATAAATGCTTTCGACGGGGATGTCCTCATTGCGGGAGACTTCAATAGTAAGTCGCCGGAATAGGGAGAGACCCGTCAGGACAGGAGGGGGGTCTTGGTCACGGACATGGTCTCGACGAATGACCTGGTAGTGATAAAGCGGCCCGCAGAGTAAGAAACTGAAAGGTTTCTTGAGCGACCACCAGTACATAGAGTTTTCAGTCTCTGAGGAAAAGGCGGGAGGGCACATTCACCCACAAAAGGGTAAGAATAAACCCTCCTGGAATTTTAGGAGACTGAAAAGGGAGAAGTTGGCAAAATCTCTGGTTGAGGCTCGCCTTATTAAGACTCAGCTGGCAGAAGGAGCCAACTTCTTTAAAGGGCATAGTGCGAGAGGCAAGGCAAATTATAGTGGATGCTTGCAACCACTCCATGCCTCGCCGGCACCAAACAAAAGCAAGGAAAGGTGCTCTGTACTGGTGGAGCGATGAACTAGCCCGCTTAAGAAGAGAATGCAACGCGGCGCGAAGGAAATATACCCATACTAAGGGAGACCTCGCGCTGCAAGAAGATTGGTATAAAGCCAGACGCATCTTCAAGCGGGCTATAAGGAGTAGTCAACGTAAGTGCTGGAAGGACCTAATCGGAACGACCGAGACCGATCCATGGGGTTTGGCGTTTAAAATTGTTACTAAGAAATTAGTTTCAAGGCAACAAACCCCCAGTCTAGGCAATCCGATATGGGTCCAGAAGATCATAGCAGCTCTATTTCCCCACGTGGAACCGAGCCCCAAGGAGGACTATACTTGCGTAGTACAGATGGAGGAGCTCTTCAAGCAGGAAGAACTTATAAAGGCGGCAAGGACGTTGAAGAACGGCAAAGTGCCAGGCAATGATGGAATACCGAGCGAGATCCTAAAAGAGGTGATCGCAGTGTATGTAGAGTTGCTTCTCAACGTCTTTAATGCATGTTTAAAAGCTGGAGAGTTCTTCAGCGACTGGAAAGTGCAAAAGTTGGTCCTTCTAAGGAAAGGCGATAAGCCTCTAGATGAAGTCTCATCGTTCAGACCAATTTGTCTGTTGGATACGATGGAAAAACTTCTGGAGGCTATGGTTCTAAAAATACTTCAGGGGATCCTGGTAGGCGAAAATAGCCTATCGGAGAACCAGTTTGGCTTCCGGAAAGGCCGGTCAACAGTTGATGCAATACTTTCTGTTGTGAACATGGCAAAGGAAGTCAATCAGGGGAAGAAGAAGGGTTTCTGTGCTCTTGTTTCCATCGACATTCGGAATGCGTTTAATTCTGCGAGATGGGACAACTGCATTGAGTTGTTAAGACAAAAAGGAATGCCGACTTATCTGTTGCGAATGATGGACAACTATCTTATCGACAGATGGGTCGTTTACCAAAGCAATGTGTGCCATGTAAAGGAAGAAATGACCTGCGGGGCACTACAGGGATCGAAGGTGGGTCCATTCATATGGAACGTCATGTACGACGGACTCCTGAGTATGGAACTGCTTGAAGACACTACCCTAAAAGCCTTTGAGGATGACGTACTTCTGGTTTGTAGAGCACAGGAAACCAAATTTCTTCAGATAAAACTCAATGAAAGTCTGCGGCGAGTAGAGCGTTGGTTATATCGTCATGGGCTGCAAATGGCCCTAGAGAAGACCGAGGCTTTGCTCGTTACAGTCCGGAGAGCTTTTGAAGCCCCTAAAGTGAAAATAGGTGGAACTGAAGTCTCATGGGGAAAAAAGCCTAAGTACCTGGGAGCGACGTTGGAAAAAAAGCGACGCTTAGTGGCGACTGTGGGTCTAGCAAAGCAGCTTTACGCAACCTTTGAATGGTCCGACGCCCTTACGACCCGCAGCATCTTGGATAGGTTACTTTCTGTACAAGCAGGGAGTTCACGGAGAGTAATCTCAGCCTATAGGACGGTGTCTGATTGCGCTGCTCTAGTTCTTGCGAGTACACCGCCAACAGATTTGTTGGCAAAAGAAAGACAGGAAGTCTTTCGGATCAACAAAGAACGGGCGGTATCGCGGGAACAACAGTGCAGCGGTAGTCTAAAGATGGCTATCCGAAAAGCGGCAAGAACCAGACTCGTCGATAGTTGTCAGGCAAGATGGGATGGGGAATCCAAAGGAAGGTGGACTTACTGCATGATTCCCCACCTCGCTACATGGTTAGAAACAAAACACGGAGAGGTTGGCTACTACCTTACGCAAGCAATGACTGGTCACGGCTGCTTCGGACAGTACCTTCACAGATTTGAGATCAGAGAAGAGGCAAAATGTGTGTATTGCGGCGCTGAAATTGTCGACGCGGATCACACTCTCTTCTCCTGCGAGCAATGGAGTGAGCTGAGACGGGCCATGTTTAACGCGGTGAAAACTCAATTCACCGCTGATAATATAGTCTCGATTATGCTCCAAAGCGCGGACTCTTGGCGCCACATCGAGTTCTTCATTACTTCGGTAATGAAGACAAAAGATGTGGATGGAAAAAGAGGTTAACCTGGAGAAATCACTAGGAGCGTTTTGCGGGAGGGGGGGAGGAAATAGTTTTAGTTCTTCTCCCACTCCAGCGACTCCCCCCTGGTGGTTAATGGAAATAATTTTTAAACACGACGGACAGGGAGGACTTAGAGAGAGGACTTCCACTTGCGAAGTACAGCCAATAGGTAGTTCCGCAAGTGGATTAGATGTCTTAGAATTAGAGGGGAGTGGTTTTTAGTGGGTCGACCAGAACAAGTGCGGTCATCCCCACATAGCCTGGGAATTCATTACTCAGGTATCTGAATTCGCAGATTTTCTACTTCCGACTACAATAATAATAGTAATAATAATAATAATAATATTCTTTACATGGAAAATTTTTATGAAAATGAGGACACGTCTTACATCGTATACTTTGACGAAAATAATCTATACCGTTGGGCAATGGTTTAACCGCTTTCCTATGGTGGCTTCAAGTGGGTAGAGAATGTTGATAATAGTTTTGACTTTGATGTGTTAGACGATGCGCCTACAGGTTATATTTTGGAAGTCTATCTGGATTATCCAGATTATCTTCACGATAAACACAGCGATTTTCAATTTTGTCCAGAACGCTCAAAGCCACCAGGGTCAAAACAGGTGAAGCTCCTAACTACTCTCCTACCGAAACGAAAGCACGTTTTCCATTAACGTATCTTAGAACAAGCTGTTGCCAACGGTCTCGTGTTAGTTAAAATTTATCGCGTCTTGAAATTCGAACAATCCACATGGTTGAAAAGTTACATTGACTTTAATACCATGCGAAGAACAAACACCAGTAATAAGTTTGAAAAGAATTTGTTTAAATTGATGAACAACGCGGTATTTGGCAGAACAATGGAGAACGTGAGAAAACATGTTGAAATTAAACTTGTGACAAAGTGGGAGGGTAGGTATGGAGCTGAAGCCTTAATCTCCAAACCTAACATTTACAGCAGAGCCATCTTTAATGAGAATTTGGTTGCTGTGGAGTTTAGGAAAATGGAGGTACTAATGAACAAGCCGGTGTATGTTGGTTTGACTGTGTTGGATGTGTCAAAAACGCTTATTTATGACTTCTACTATGATTAGGGGCCATTCAAAAAATTCGTAACGCTATTTTTCGGAAATTTGGACCCCCCCTCCCCCACGTGACACAATGTTATATACATTAGCGCCATTTTTTCTCCTTACCGTAACAAATTGCTTGACCCTCCCTCCCTCCAAAACGCATTACGTATTTTTTGAACGGCCCCTTATATGTTAAACCAATACAATGAAAATAAATTGAAACTATTGTACATCGACACTGATAGCCTGATTTATGAAATCAAGTGCTCAGATATTTACGCCGATATGAAACATGACATTATGAAATATCACACTTCTGATTATCCGTTAAATAACGTGTACAATATTCCGTACGCCAACAAAAAAATTTTAGGTTTGGTGGCATTACCACGAGTCTTGAGAACTTTTCTACAAGATAAACATCTGGATATTGGACTTTCAGTAACTCTTCTTCGTAGAAACCACCTTCGATAGGTTGGGTTTGGTATTCGTTCAGCTTGTAGGTAACTGGTTTTGTTGATTTAACTTTATCCACAGTGAATATTTCCGTTTTCCAGTTGGAAGCATATCCTTTTTCAAATATATTTTTGTACTTGCTAACTTATCTCCAACTTTGAGTTTTGATCTTTTCAGCGGAATTCTATGTAGTTTACGGATACGTCTCAGCAGTTCTCTTGTATCTTCTACAGTGACATCTTTGGGTTTCATACTGATAGTACGATGTTTTTTACTATTGTACTTCGACATGAGAGTTGTTAAAATATTAATCTAGCCTTGCAAGCTGAATTCAGGCCACATCATATTTTTTAGAGTGCAGTTGAATATTTCAACAATTGAGGCTTTCAAATTACTATAGGTAGAATAGAGATTAATGTTAAATTCGTGCACCATACTCTTAAATTAAAAATTGTAAAATTATTTGCCTCTATCGGTATGCAATTTTTTTGGAGTTAGGCCTTGTTTTAGAATAGTTTTCATAGCCAAATAAATATCCTTTCCATTCTTACTCTTTTCAGGTACAGCCCAGGCATATATCGAAAATATCCAAACATATCAATGCTCATTTCAATACGAAGCTCTATTTGCTTGTACTCTTCTAATATATAATGCGAGCTTCACGTAGTTCTTTGATGATTGACATAATCTCATTATTATGGCTCGGATTTGCAGCTTGCTGTGATGCTACTAGCAGGCGTAATCGTTCAACTAATTCATTTCGATCATCCCAATAAACCTAGGCTGGGTTAAATTGTTCCTTTGCAATCATAAAAGTAGGTAATTTTTTCCAATCTTCTTCTTTCAAACACCACTACCCTTCTTCGATGTACTTTTAAAAAGTTTTGCAATGACATCATTGTATTTCGAACTTCTGGTTACATTGACAAGTCCACTGGAACTATAATTTTATCGGTGTGCATGTGTAGCTACAAGAATTTCTTTATAATTTTCCAAATCATCTGATCTTATTAATGTATGATTAGGTCTTTGTCTAAATCAAAGTTCAAGCAACCCATCAGTTTTTAAATATTTTTTCTTTCCAGCAAGTTGAGTATGTGAACCTTCTAAATCAACTAGTCTATCTCCAATTATAAAAGAACCATTAGGAAGCTTACGTACTCCATAAACTGTGTCTAAAAAACTTTTCCTGTTTTTATTTAATAATTGCATAAATTTATTTGTCAAATTTTCATAATTAAGTTCGTCTTCCTGTTCAAAGTTGAAGAAGAAGCAAACAAAAAGGAGAAAAAACTTGTTTTAAAGCTACCTCACTGGCCACTCACTGATTTTGATCTGTTAAAGTATGCCAAAGCTGCCAAAATTCCTTATTTTCGTGGTATTTTTATGCGAAATGAACTATCTGTAAGAGGTCCTCACAAGTGTGAATCAGGAATAATTAATCTTGATAATAAAGAAAGTGCTAGAACACATTGGGTAGCATATAAAAAATTTAAAAACGAAACAATGTATTTTGATAGTTTTGGCAACCTTGTTCCACCAACAGATCTTGTCATTTACTTGGGTGATGGTAGCTTAATAGAATATAATCATAAAAGATATCAAAATCATGATACATTTGTATGTGGACACTTGTGTCTCAAATTTTTATGTAATCAACTAAATATTAAGAGTTCTTTTAACCTTTATAAGACTATGTAACACCTGTAAGCTTTTAGTTTAAAATCTGACTTTAACATGAGTGATTCATTTACGTTAAGGTTAACGGGTAACTCTTCAGTTTTAGAAGCTTATAATCATCAAAAAGTTCACACTATCCATGAATTCTTCCCCAGCGTTCCACCGGGATATCAGATTGTGGAAGTGCCTGCACACGTCATTTACCTTCCGATTGCCACCGAGACAATACATAATATACAGCTGCGAATTGTTGATCAGGACGGTGATTTAATAAATTTTAGGGGAGAAACTATAACAATTCGATTGCATTTAAAGTCTTTGTAATGGGAATCGTTTATAATTAAAGAGCTGTTGTTGGTGGAAACTATAAAAGTCAACCAATATGCAAGAGTCAAGTCAGTCTAAATTTATCTCACAAGGTGTTAACACCTCAGAATCGCCTCCTTCTGCATCAACTAGGCCTGAAAGTTCAAGGAAAGAAAATAAGACAACAAGACAACTAATCTACATATTTTTTGGTTGCTGTTAAAATAAAAATGGACAAACTTCTGAATATTCCAGCAGCAGTGAATTTTGATGAGTCCATTGCTCATTATGAAATTCATGCTCATAAACCATATGCATCTTCATCTTTTAACAATAGCGATGAAATTTAAATCGCGGAACAACATCAAAACTTGTGTATTTTACCTAGTAAAAGTACATTATAAGTTATTGGTAGATTGACTAAAAATGATGGAATTACTCTTACACAAAACAAGAATTTAAGTAATAATGCTGTATGTTTTTTGTTTGATGAAATTCGCTATGAACTAAATGGTATTGAAACCGATCGCTGCAAATACGTTGGACATATTACAATTATGAAAAATTATACATCGCAAACATCAAATCAGCTAAATTTTATTCAAAATGCTGGATATTCAAAAATTGCAGCTGATGCAAGACTTGTATTGGAAAATGGCTATTTTGATATCACAATACTCTTAACATGATTTTTGTGTTTGCTGAAGATTATAAAAAAATAATTATAAACGCTAAACATGAACTTATTTTAACAAGAGCACGTTCGGACGTGAATGCCGTAATTCAAACAGGACATGGAGGGGATAAGAAATTTAAAATTTTCATCAATAAACTGGAATGGATGGTTCAATACGTATTACATTCTGACAATAACAAAGTTAAATTGTTAAAATATATTGAAGAGGATCTATTAATTTCAATAAGTTTTAGGTCATGGGAAATGTATGAGTATCCTTTAATTCCTACAAGTTCAAAAGTTTTGTGGCAAATTAAAACATCAACACAATTAGAGAAATCTCTTTATGTTATTGTTGGAGTTCAAACAGCGAGAAAAGATAAACGTAAAAAATATGCCTGTCATTTTAACCATTGCAATATTACAAATGTTAAACTCTTTTTAAATTCACAATATTATCCTTATGGAAATTTTCAATCATCCTATTATAATAAAGATTCAAAACCTATTTCAACAAAGGATATTTTTAAAAGTTTATTTCCTCTAATTGTTATCGATTGTTCTAAGCAAAATGAGTTTTTAAAACAAACATCAGTTGATGTGAGGTTAGAATTTGAAGCAGAAATCAATATGCCAGCCGAAACCACCGCCTATTGCTTATTAGCCAATCAACGGCGTTGTAAACAAACTGTTGTAAAAGAGTAGGGATAATGTGATGTGGGTAATTAATATAAAAGCAGCTGCTCTCGGCTACAAATTTATTTCAATATAGAGTTCATTCTAGACGTTCAAGGTTTTAAAAAAACCATCAACGAGTTTGTCTTTAAAGAATTGACAATACTTTCTCTGCAATCGAATGCTCTACCAATTGTTTACCTATTTAAAGCTGTTTGTCCTTGGAATTCACTGCCAGGACGCTACAAAAGTGAAAACCTCTGGCTGACTCATAATTAAAATGGAATTGACTGGACAGCTGGAGATGTACCATACGATGAACTTCAATCTATTCTACAAGGAATTCTGCAAGGTGCTAATGCAATCTACGTCAAAGGATTAGAAAAGAAGATTTGGCTGGAGAAATACTTACTGAATGTGCAAAATTTAGAAGAGTTTAACTGTCCATCGTTGAAAAAACTTGAAACTAAAGTATTGTTAACGCCATGTAAACATCATACTCTTTATAGTGAAAACTGTGCCGCAAAAAATGTTAAACTTCTTCAAGAATGGTTTTTAGAACCTTTAAATCAATATATAAGTGTTATTACTATTGGTGTTGATGAAAATAACTTTACTTTAAAATCTTTCTATGAAAATTGTGAATCTTTTTTGTAAATGCACTGGAATCTGGCTCGGTGAGACTAATCAGGCATGGCTTCTCACCGATCTAGAGGATTAATTGAGACTGAAAAGCAAAACAAACAGGGCCGTACGAAGGATTTTATGCGTGCACGTTTCTTTTAAATAATTGCATCGGGCACTGCGAACCTTTTTACTCTAAAATTGTGCACGGCACTGTTCGACACTAACGAGTCCCCGCTCGGCCCTCTACCTTTCCTCGCCTACAAACTATGTAAACAGAGTCTCAACGAACCAGAACTCACCAATCCGGATTACAGTGTATAGTTTTCAAAAATAAATATGATTAATTTAAAACAATATTTTTATATTGAAAAACCCCTATAAAATTTAATTAAAATATTTTTATGATTCCTGAAAACAAATATTATTCTAATTCTAAAAAATAACTAAGAGAAGAAAGAATGTACATTTAAAAGCAATTTATAGGTAAAACTTTGTATGTTTATTATTTTCAAAATTTTTTCAAATATATACATTTCCTTACAATTTATTTTCATAATAATTTAAACTTGACAACATTATACGGTCCTCCAAGATACTTTATTTGAAGTTTTTTCAATATTGCTGCTTCTTTCATCATTTCCAAGGTGGATGGTTCATCCTCGAAGACCTTGATGAATCTCGTTGGTAAGTATGTGACAAAACGAGCATCAATCCCAACAATGATCCTAGGACCATATTTCGTTTGGACCTTCTTCATTTTTGTGACGTAGTACTGTCCATTCTCTATTAATTCCGCTAGCGGATTCGTCGGTAGGTATCCTTCAAAACGACCAACCGAGTTAACTTTTTCAAGATCCATTTTTTAAGCTAGAAGAAAACCCAAAACAAAAGAAGAAAAAAACAAAGAACTGTAATAAAAAAATTATTGGTTTTAAAAACTTATTTAGAAAATATAGCTGAAAAAGAAGCTTAGAAAATGTATATCTAAAAAAGAACCTATAAAATATAGCTGAAAAAGAAACTTAAAAAATATATCTAAAACTTTGAAAATTTAACTGAAAAGAAAACTTTTAAATAATATATAGCTGAAACTTGGAAAATTTAAATGAAAAAGACTTAGAAAATATAATAGAAGAAGAACTTAAAAAATATTTCTAGAAAAAGAAACTTAGAAAATATAACTGAAAAAAGAAACTTAGAAAATTTAGATGATAAAGAAACTTAGAAAATATAGTTGAAAAAATGATTTTCGATAAATAACTGGAAAAAGGAAAAAAAATATCTGAAAAAAACTTTGAAAAAATAGAAAATATTTCTCTAAAAAGAACATAGAAAGTATTTCTTAAAAAATAACTTGGAAAATATAGCTGGAAAAAGAAACTTATAAAATATAGTTGAAAAAGAAACTTAGAAAAATAGATGAAAAAGAAATGTTAAAATAGATTACATGTTAAACTTGCTGCTAACTCAAGAACCTGAAATAAAAATGATCTAATGGCTTTGAATCTTACCGTATTAGATAGAAGACCTGGGAGAAATTTACCTAGAACGATAGAAGCTAAAAGAAAGAATGAGTGTGTTGGCCCGCGCTCTGTAACTCATACCACAGTCCTTACTATACTCACATCCAACTACGCTGCACCCCACTACTCCACAAGCGCGCGCAACTCTCCTACTACAAACGCCGACTACTGGGATAAATTTAAGTTAACATAACACAATTGGGTTATCGGTCGGCAATGCAGAACCCTAATATACCGACATGACCAAAAAGATGGAAGAAATAGGAGCATTATAATCAAGGTCGGGATAGTAGAGCACCAATTTAGTAGCGCGAATTTTAAAATTATTCCTTCTAACCTACTTAAAAATTTAAATACCCCGCCAAGCAAGAGGGTTAAAAATAAGCAGTGGCAGCCAAAAGTTTGTTGTCGATAAAATAGAATACCTTTCTAACCCACTTGAAAGTTTAGTAATTAAAATACCTCGCCAAAGGGGAATCGAATTTAGCGGTGGCAGCCGGAACTCGGTCGGTAAAGTAGATCACTTCTTCTAACCCACATGTATGTGAACTATTAATAAATCTACCTTACCGTCCGTCTGTAACTAAGCCAGAATCCGTGTAGCTTAACTAATAACATAATTTAAAAATTAAAATTGTAACTATAATTAAAATTTTTTTTGAAAATAATTATCGAAAGTGAATTCTATAGAGATTAAACGTTACCAATTTGCAGAAAACTTTTAAGGGAAGTTGCCAGAAAGTTTTCATGGGAAGCATCTAACCGCGGACAATATGGTATTTCCTGGAAATTTTCAGAAAGTTACCAAAGGTAACTTGCGAAGTGTCCACGGGAAACTTCCTGGAAGTTTTTGTGCTATGTGAGATTATTCTTTTAATATTATTATTATGATAATTATTATAGTCATTTTAATTTCATGTTCATTCACTTTTTGTGTGAAATTTTTATCATTGTTCAATTAACGTTATAATGTTTATTATGCTCAAAATAATTAATTATTGATATATATTTATTGTAAAATGGTAATTTTAATTAATGCTTAATTGTTGAATTAACCCATTAACGCCCAACTCGTAAAATTTTTTTGGTCATTTTCAAGCCAGGTAATTATAAATAAAACGGTAGACAATTTAAACCAGGGGTACATTTTCTAAAGGTTTTAGATGTGCTCTTTCCGATTCCGGTGTCAACAATAAATTTCGTTCAAACCAAAATTAAATATGGCGGTTTTAATGTCAAGAAACACAAAAAAATTCATTTTTTTAAGTTTGACATTTTTTTCACCTCGAAAAAGTGTAAGAATAAAATTTTATTTCCAACCATCGGTGCATAAGAATTATAAACTTTCAAAAAACGTAAAGTAGAATGTAAAATTTTAAGATGGCGGACCAATATGGCGTCAAATCTAAAGTATAATTAAAAAATTTTTAACAACATTGGTCAAATTATCCAAAAGTCAAAGGATTCGCCTAAATTTTGTTACTCGGGAGTTTTTGAAGTCGGTGATTACGAATATAAACTTGATTTTCAAAAATTCAAAATGGCGGATACAATGTGGCTGACAAATTGTACAAAATTTCATCGAATTCACATAAAACTCTGTTACTCGGGGGTTTTCGGGGTCGCTGACTATGAATCTGAATTCAGATTTTCAAAATTCAAAATAGCCGAATTAATATGGCTAACTTATTTTTAGAATTGATTAAATTCTCTTAAAACTTGTTACTTAGGGGTTTTTGCGGTCGCTAATTACGAATATAAACTTCATTTTCAAAAATTAAAAATGATGGATTTAATATGGCGGACGAGTTTTTCAAAAATTCATCGAATTAACTTGAATCTTGTTTCTCGGGGGTTTTCGGGGTCGCTGTATACGAATATAAACTTTATTTTTAAACATTCACAATGACTTATTTCATATGGCGAACAAGTTTTAGAAAAATACGAAATCAACAACCCCGAAAACCTCCGAGTAACATAGTTTTATGTGTATTGGATGAAATTTTGTAAAACTCGACAGCCACATTAGATCCGCCATTTTGAAGTTTTGAAAATCAAGTTTATATTCGTAATCAGCGACTCCAAAAACCCCTGAGTAACATTATGGGGGAATCCATTGACTTTTGGACAATTTGACAAATGTTGTCAAAAATTTTTTAATTATACTTTAGATTTGACGCCATATTGGTCCGCCATCTTAAAATTTTACATTCTACTTTACGTTTTTGGAAAATTTATAATTCTTATGCACCGATGGTTGGAAATAAAATTTTATTCTTACACTTTTTCGAGGTGAAAAAAATGTCAAACTTAAAAAAATGAATTTTTTTTGTGTTTCTTGACATTAAAACCGCCATATTTAATTTTGGTTTGGACAAAATTTATTTCTGACACCGGAATCGGAAAGAGCACATCCAAAACCTTTAGAAAATGTACTTCTGGTTTAAATTGTCTACCGTATTATTTATAATTACGTAGCTTGAAAATAACCAAAAAAAAATTTACGAGGTGGGCGTTAATGGTTTAATAAACTTTATTAATGAGATAATTGATATATCAATATTGAAATAAGTAAAATAAATATTAATGTATGTTCATGCCTATGCAAAAAATCTACCACTTCTAAGGGACATTTTTTATGCCGCTTTACGGGTATAATGAGGGACGAAAACGGCTGGTAGGATAGTTATTCTTCCTCCTACACTTGTATCAAAACCAATTCCGCAGTGTCAAAATTAACATTACAAATTTTCTAATTTACTGCCCATCAGCAACACGACTCAACGTAAGGATCTATTCAGTTCGCTCCCCTACCATCATAGCGAACGTCTCCTCACTGTGTGAAGGACTGCGCCAAGCTGGTATGGGAAAATTACTTCCGGCCGTTCCTCCTACTTACACTCAATACTGTACAAACTGACTGGCATACAGACATTTTTCCTCGATTTTCTCAGCGCGTGAGTCAATACCTTGTGTCCGTAGCCCTTTACGCCTATTGTCAAATTACCCAATTTACTGCTACACTGATTACAGAGCTCTATGGTAAAAATTCCTTGCTTTGCAGTTTTGAATTCAAATAAATATAAATTTATATTAAAGAAATTCGTACGTAAAAGTATTAGCACACTGAAAAAAATTATTTGATTCAAGTAATTCAAATTATTTAAAAAATTAAAAAAAAAGGTTTAATTGAACCATCTTATATTAGCAGAAAAATTATTTCAAATACCTTGAACTATTTTTGTTTAACTTTGACGTCCTTCATTTTCAAAGAAAAAAATTACACACTAATGTCTATAAGTAATTTTGTTACTGTAAGTAATGACCCTTTTAGACGGGGTCAAACATATGAATTTATTTGGTTAAGTAATTGAACAAAATAAAAATATATATTTTTTGAGGCTGCGATAAAAAATTAAATTAAATGAAATTCTTAAAAATTGAGTATTTACGGAAATAATTGTTTATATAATAATTAGATAAAATCAGAGCATTAAAAACATTAATTTAGGCTGAACAAAAATTTAAATAAACTTAATTTTTAAATATTGTTTGCAAAACTCAGCTGTCGTTTGCAATAATTTATTGTTAAATAAAAACGACCGATATTTGGGAAATTGAAAATTAATTATTTATTTGAAATATATACGGGTTGACAAAAAACCCATTCGTACAGAGTACTTATTTAAGGGGAGATTCCACTGATTTTTTTTTTGAATACCGAAATTATTTTTTTTTAATTTTTGGTTAGTATGATTATCTAAAAATACGGGAAAAATAGTCTGAAACGATAAGAATAGACTCGCTAGCAGGAGAGTAGGAATAACATCACTTTTCCACCTCGAAAATGCATGTTTTTTCATTAATTACCTAACTGCAATTTGTTTATTTTTAAATTTACATTTTTTCTTTTTGCACCGCTTGAAAGAGTAGTTCTTAAGTAATAAGAAATGTCTACTGTTACGTGTCAAAGGTTATGTATATAACTTTAAGTTAAATTTTTGTATATTTGGTCCTTCAAACTTTAAACGCGTTTTTCTCGAAACTACACATTTTCAACTTGTTTACACTCTCATTTTTACAATTTTCAACGAAATAACTTGCAATTTGAACAGCATGCTCCTTGAATGTGTAGTTTTCGTGTAAACTAGGATATTTAAGATCCATTAATATTTATAAAAGTTATTAACAATTTAAGTTGCAAAATTATTGTCGAAAAATTAAAAAGTCTGCCATTTGGTTATTTTTCAATAAATTTTTTTTGTTCTAGTTTACACGATAGCCATAATGGTATAGATTAAGAAAATTTTTGACTTTTTTAGTTTAGATTAATTGTCGCCGAGAAAAAATGTAAACAACTTTTAGAGGGGACCACTTTCGGCAGCCATTTTCTAAGACTCCATTAAAAAAATAAATAAATAAAAAATGGTTTTTATTACTGTAACACAAGTATTTTATTGTAAAAAAAGTTTAACTAAGAAATATTTATTTTACTACCTATAAAAAAATTTAAAAAAAAACCTTAATTTCTGTGGAATCTCCCCTTAAGGGAATTAAACGAAAGTTTGTATTGCTGCCTTGTTTTTAGTGCAAAAAATTAATTACGGAATTCTCTTATATTATGAACAAAGTGAAGTGTCGTGATAATCTTTTAGTAAAAGTTAACAAATGTATTTACATGACTAATATTTTGAAGAAATCAAAAGAATTAGAGAACAGTGTAGTAATTTGATTGCAGCCGCATAAACATGTAGTGCAGAATTCAAAGGAACATACCTAAAATATGTAAAATAGATTTATAACAAAAATTTTAAGAACCCATGTTCAATTGAGTCATCATTTGTTTCTACATGCGTAGCGTCCACAACACAGTCACAAGTTTTAACGTACAAGTTTGCTTATCAAAATCCCAAAAATCTGACAATAAATTGAGAGTGTTTGCGAATCAGCTGTGAGAACATTACATGTTGAGTGGGCGGAGTTGGCACACGTTATACCGATGAAGCCACGTGATGTGCTGATATCAACATGACTGTCTACGAGATATTCGGACTCTGGGCATTCACTTTCGGTTTCTGGCGTTGAGTGTTTGTTACAATCATTGGAGTACCGTGACGGTAGACGATGCGAGCATTTACTTCTCCCGCAAGTTGTCGTGACTCCAGTTCCCTCTTTAGTGCTGTTATCTCCTCCAACTGCATTTTGGTCATGTCCCGGGCGCAAATGCACCAAGTCTGTACATTTTTAAATTTTCAAGTAAGGGAGGAAGAGAGAAATTTGAGAGGATTTGTGCAATTTTTGTATTTAGAAAATCAGTTTGAGATTGATCCTTAGAGGAATTATCTTCAATAAGGCCAAATAGAATTAAATTTGGGAACGAGAGAGGCGATCATGAATTTCTGTCATGCAGTTATTAGTAAAAGATTTAGCATTTAGATGTTCCAATATATCTTCCAATCCAAAAATTTTTCTAGAGTGAATGTTAACGGTTTCCTTGATGTCATCAACCTTTATAGAGACAGTGCCAATCTTTGCCGACAATTCATTCATGGTAGTTAATAGCGATGTAAAATTCATATTTAGTCTTACCTGAAGCTTACTAATTGCTTTGGTAATAATTTGTTCAATATTTTCACCCTTTGTGCTTTGGTAAACTTTACTAGTATGAAAAGAATCAGAGATGCCAGGATCAGAAAGACTCACAGGTAAAGGTGATCGTGGTTTGCAGCACTTTGAATATGCACCTTTGTCGAGAACAGTAACTCTTGTTGCACATTTAGGGTGGTAGGGGGAATTGCACATTTTACAAAAAACTGCATCCACTACTGTCTTGTTACATAACAGGCATGTTTTGGAATTCAAGGTTTTATCATTATTTCTGGGTGACATGATTGTACAATATAAAGTTAGGTTAGGAGAGCAACCAAAAAAAAAGAAACACCAGATCAATCACTGCACTAAATTAATTGAAACAGTAAGTGCACACAAGCCAAGTACAGTAAAAGAAAAGCCACATTCACTCACGGTGAAATTATAAAAATAAGAATTTAATTCAAAAATTAATCAAAATACACAAGCTTGTGTGAGATGCGTTATACCACGAGGCAGCCAGGGCCGTAATTATTAATTATCAAAAAATAATGTAAATTTTATAAATAAAAAAAAATTTATAATTGGGAGGAGCATAAAAAAACCTTTTAGAAACATACTCAACAAAATTTTTCCCATTACAAGTATGTACAGAAAATATGGAAAAAGTATACGTAGTTTAGCAAAAATAGTAAAATTAACTCTCTCCCAACCTCTCCAAATTCTTGAAAAAGTCAACAATATTTTTTAGGGCACATCACTACTTGACAGGACAACAAATTCAACGAGTTTTAATTTGTTTCAAAAAGTTGAAATTGTAACTTACGACATTACACGGAAAATGACTCTTATGTGTAAGTATATGGTTTTTTATCCTGGCTGCACAGAAAGTATGTTATTTCGTGCACATGAGGCGGGCGCAAAGTTAGGGATTTTCGCCCAGAAGTAAGGTGAGCGGGAGCAAAGTACATTCCTGACCGCTGCCATTATACAGGCAGGCGCAAAATATTTCTTCGCTCATTTGTGCATCCAGTGACCTTAATTTTAAGAACATGATATCACAACTTACGTTTAATAATATACAACAAAGAAACAATTCATTCAAATGTCTGTGCACTTAATAACACACTTTCCATGTAGCAGGACAAAAAATGTTGTTTGCAGCACGGACGCAAAAGGTGATAGTGTATCAGGCGAGATTATGAGGAAACCTCGGCGTCCCTACGCATTCTCGGCTTCGCCTCGGTGCTTCGGGTCCCCTTGGTTTCCCTAATTTAGCCTTTGCCAAAATCACCTATTTTGCGCCCTTAATACGAAAAAAATGAATGTGTACATGATTTGTATACATGTATGAGTATGCATTTATATGTGTTTGGTGTATATATGTAAAGCGCTCCAAAGAAAGGTACTTAAGCAGCAAACGAATTATAGGCTTGGGTCGTGTTAGATTTCTCTTGATTAAAAATTTATTTTGAATTATTTGAATTTGAAACCAATTTTTGTTAAATATTTTGAATATAATGAAGACTTAAAGATCAATAAGTTTTAATTAATAATTGATTTTCTTTCTGTATTTTTACTTGAAAAATTAAAAACATAACCTCAAATTTTTTGCTTCTTAGGTACCTTTCTTCGGAGCGTGCCGAAGATCCCTATTAATCCCTATTAATATAAACTCATTTCGCCCTTGCCGCCGCTGATTTAGATATTTTCCTTTCCGGCTCTTTCCTAAGAGGCCGTCAAAACTTACGTCTAATTTGACCTACTTTTTGACACATAGATAAAAAATGTGCAGTAACGGCATTACATTACATCAAAATCTACGAATAATGTGACCTGAAGGACAAACAGAGGCGCAATAACAGCACCTATTCATCCAAAATTAAAAAATAATACCTCATTCCCTTAAGATTTAGGTCAATTTTAAGGGCTGGTTTGACTTACAGGTAAAAACTTAATAACTATATTTGACCTACTTCTTTTTAAAATTTTAGGTTTAATTTTTAAGGCAGTTTTGACCTCCACGTCAAGATTTAAGGAAAAAATGATCTGTTATCAATTTCCCTCAAAATCTGGTTGCCGTAGGTCAAATAATCTATTTTTAAAAAAATCTATTAAAATTATTTATTTCAATAAATTCAAATAAATTTCAAATAACCTATTTTTCGACCTATATGTCAAAAAGCCGTCCCCGTTGTGGGCCCTTATATTATGTCAACATCCATGTTTAATTTTACATATTTTTGGAGCTTCGGGATTTAAAAGGGGCCTTAATGTGGGCCATCACATTACATCAAAATTTAATCTGTGTTTTACCAACAGGTCAGAGCTTGCCCCCTCAAATAAAAGCGCGAAATAGGACGTCAAAGCCTATGCAAAAGAAAATTTTTGTACTTGCAGGCTGGTATGTTACTTCAAAATTTATGACCAAGATTGAAAATTTGAGAATAGCTAGTATCATAAGATCGCATTTTACCATCTTTATATTATCTATAAATAGAAGTAAATATGAAATTTATATAGGAGGTTATCGCACAAAGGGCCGTAGCCACCTTAGAAAAGGCCAACATCAGAAAAATTTAATGTGTCAAAAACATAAATTTAGTATACAAAAAACACTTCACAAAATCTTCACTAACAAAGTTCAAAAATCAATATTAATTACAATATATAACTTCATTTATATAACTTCATTTACACTTGCACATAGAACGAATCGTTCCCGCTGTGTGTATTAGCCATAACCTGTGGTTGAATGTAAATGTCGTGCAAGTAACGCATTCACTCTATAACAATAAATTAGTTTCATGGTAAATTAAAATTAAATTTTTGAAGAAAGAAAAAGGTATTACTATAGTTAATTAAGTAAACACAAAAAGAAAATTAATTGTATTCGGTTAAGAATAAAAATAAATCAATCAAATAAGAAAAATATTACATTTTAAATAAATAAAATACATTTTTCAACTTTGAATTGTTGAATAGATAAAAAGTCGATGAGAAAACAGGAAACTTTGTTTTTAACCAATGGAAAAAGTCGTTACTTTCTAACTTCTTTACCTCCAACTCTTCTCTGTCATCAAAAACACAACAGGAGTGAAGACGGAATTCTTGCAGACAGAATGTAATATTATTGTTAATGAAAATATAAATAATATTATTTTAAGGGGAGGCACCACCCCCAACTTTGACCCCTTAAAATTTGAGTTATTAAAGTAAGTTATATTTTATTTCATGTATCATTTTTAACCCTGAAATATATAGGATGGTCAAAAACTTAAAATTTTAATTTTTGAAGAGGTTAGAATTTTTATCTGTTAACTTATTGCATATTTAACTTTTATTATTCTTCTAAAGTGTTAGACCAATAATCTTCTTGAGAATATGAGTGATTACAAAAATTTATTCGCAGAATACAAAAATCGTGTCCAATTACTTATTTACTAGGTTAACCTAGTTAATAACTTATTTGACGCGATTTTTAGTATGGGAACGTCTACAAACTACGTAGACCAATTTTGTGGAAATTTTAACCCCCTTCCCCCCTTGAAGTGCTACGTAGTTTATGGACGTTCCCTATGTAAAAGATACGTAGATGATTTAGGTTTAGGTACTAGGTTAACCAAGTAAATAAGTTATTTGACACGATTTTTTATTAGCAAATAAATTTTTGTAAACACTCATATTCTCAAGAATATTATTGGTCTAAGATTTTGGAAAAATGTTAAAAGTTGTAAAATTTGAACATTCAAAATTAATCTTCTCTTACAATTTTGAATATTTTTTAACGCAATTTTTTTCTAAGCTTGTTTTGTAGTTTTAAACAACTTCTCGCATAGATTTGCAAAAATATGCATTAAGTTGACAGATAAAAATTCTAACCTCTTTTAAAATTAAAATTTCAAGTTTTAGACCATCCTATATATTTTAGGGTTAAAAATTATACAAGAAAAAAAATATAAGCTACTTTAATAATTGAAATTTAAAGTGGTTAAAGTTGGGGGTGGTGCCACCCCCAAATAAGAAAAATAATACCATTGATTGATTATTTGCATTAATGGATTGTCTAAATTGTTGACACTGTAAGAATACTGTAGTAAAACTTTTAAAAAAATATTTCTCAAAAAAATCAAAAATCACAATTTTTATATTACACTATTATATATTATATTATAATAATATATTATATATTACACTATTATATTACACTATTATATTCACACAGTCAGTTTACTACAAAAACAAAAAAAAATAACATTAAACAGTTATTGTTTAAAGAAATTGTTAAAAAATTAAATTTTGTTATGTTTAAAAATGTTATTATTAAAATTCAATGTTTTCTTTATAATTCTTAATAACAAAAATTTTTTTTACGATCAATAATTCGTAAAAAATTGTCGAAATTATACGATTAAAAATATCTTGCAAAATATTAAAAATTTTGAAAAACATTTTGTTATATTTATCTAGAACATTAAACACTATCAAATCAAAAAGAATTAAGGAAAGTCGTATAAGTTCGCACTAAAAAAGTTTAAATAAATATATAAGTTACACAATATGAAGCAAACAAAGCAGTTTATACTCAGTGGGTATATGGACGTCTTAAAGACATTCCTTTTTGTCCGCGGACATTCGGGGACAAATATGGTAATATGTCTCTGAGTCATCAAAAATATAACTAAAAGATATGCAATGTCTGGTCCAAAAGACATAAGAAATTACGTCTTAAAGACGTCTTTTGGAAATTCTGTTCACGTTCCTTCAGGTATTAAATATACATTTCTTTCATTCTATTTTTTAAGTTAAAATACAGTAATATTGTATTAAATTTATTTTTAGTTTAATTTGATTTTTTGTACAATATGCAGAAATAATGAACAAATTTCTACGAAGCTGGGAATGATTCATATTCACTTTTTGGTGCAAGGCATTGCTTATTCGATTTTTAGTGCAATAAAATGCTTATTCAAAATTTGTGTGAAAAACAATTGCCACTGACAGAACAATAAATGTAACCCTAAATTATTAAATTAATATATTAAATTAAATTAAATTAAATTTAAAATTATTAAATTAAATTATTTAATTATTATTAAATTATTACTATTAAATTGCAATTAAATATCTTAGAATTTTAGTACGTGTCTGTTTTTATAAGAAACTTTAAACACGTATTAATAAATATTTTTTAAGCAATTGTAATTATAAATTATACTGAATTGAAATTTTTATAAAAATCATAGAATAAGCTAATTTCATAATGTACATTTTCGCATAGAATTTTGAATAAGCATTTTATTGCACGGAAAATCGAATAAGCATTGTCTTGCACTAAAAAGTGAATAAGAATCATCTTGCATTCGTTTTTCAATAAGCATTATATGAACGGGAGGCGTCGAGATGTTTAATGGCCAAAACTTAGTCTATTTACAGGACGTCTTTTGTGCAAGTTCAAAAGATGACCGCAAAAACACACCCTTAGGACGTCTTTTGAACAAGTGTGCCCACTGGCTATTAAGAAAACAACCTTTAAAATAAAATGATATACCTAGTTGTTCAAATCATTTACTAATAAAAACATTGATTAATCTTTCTGTTATATTAGTTGTAAAACGACCGACGGACCGACGCACACCAAGTATATATAAATATATATAAATATATATATATATATATATATATCTAACAATGTATTTTAGAATACTCCTACATTGTAACGCTTTTTCTTGCCATGAGGCAGATGGAAAATTCCACAGAGTAAAGCGTTGCAAAAAAGGTGACGATAGCACCTTACGAAAATTCAGTATACAAGTCCCACGCTTCGAAATTGTATTCGACACAATTATTTCAAACCAAGAGAATTAGAGAACGAAAAGTATTTTTTTGTGAGGGTGGGTAAAGGGCTCCAAAAGAAGGGTTGCAGGTTTTAGTGGGTTGGAACTGGCAGTAGGTCGCCAGTTTATTAAATTTATTATCTAATTTTTTTATTGACTTTCCATATATTTTTTATTTTACCAACCCCAAATAACTTTAAAGTGCAGATTCCAGGGTATCTGTAGGTAGATTTGCCAAAAGTCCCTAAGCAAACAAAAGCTCGAACTCAAAATTTATTGTTTTGTAAAGAAACGAATTTTGGGTCGTTCTTATATTTATTCTCTTCACCTGTTGATTTATAAAAATAATCTCATAAACAGCATAAACATTTTTCTCATGAGCTGAAAAGAATCACACTTCTGGGAAAAATAGAATTGTACTTAAACTTAAGAATAAAAGAAAACGCGAAGAGAAGTCTGTCAATTAAGAGGATTATTCCACACATGACACAGGGCGAACATCTTAGAGGGCATGTGCGAGTTTCGGTGCACGAGGCCGACACGGCAAGAAGGTTGGGTCAGTTCGAGCTTGGCTTTCGAGAGGCAAATCTGCCTACAGATGCCCTGGAATCTGCACTCTAAAGTAATTTGGGGTTGGTAAAATAAAAAAAATATATGGTTTTTCAATAAGCATTATATGAACGGGAGGCGTCGATCTATAATATGTGTATAAGATAAGCGACTTTTGAAAGTAGGAAAATGTTTATAAATTTAAAATATTGTTTTCTAAGTTCAACTTTGACTTAAAAACTAATGAATACAAAAGTTAATGGAATTTTTCTAAGTTAAATTCATTTCATTGAAATGAACTTTGTGAAGGTTCACATCTATCTTGAACGGCTGGGGAGCTTAAGGTGCAATGCTTCAAGCACAAGGTACCCGAATTCGATCCCAGCTTCGTAGAAATTTGTTCATTATTTCTGCATATTGTACAAAAAATCAAATTAAACTAAAAATAAATTTAATACAATATTACTGTATTTTAACTTAAAAAATAGAATGAAAGAAATGTATATTTAATACCTGAAGGAACGTGAACAGAATTTCCAAAAGACGTCTTTAAGACGTAATTTCTTATGTCTTTTGGACCAGACATTGCATATCTTTTAGTTATATTTTTGATGACTCAGAGACATATTACCATATTTGTCCCCGAATGTCCGCGGACAAAAAGGAATGTCTTTAAGACGTCCATATACCCACTGAGTATAAACTGCTTTGTTTGCTTCATATTGTGTAACTTATATATTTATTTAAACTTTTTTAGTGCGAACTTATACGACTTTCCTTAATTCTTTTTGATTTGATAGTGTTTAATGTTCTAGATAAATATAACAAAATGTTTTTCAAAATTTTTAATATTTTGCAAGATATTTTTAATCGTATAATTTCGACAATTTTTTACGAATTATTGATCGTAAAAAAAATTTTTGTTATTAAGAATTATAAAGAAAACATTGAATTTTAATAATAACATTTTTAAACATAACAAAATTTAATTTTTTAACAATTTCTTTAAACAATAACTGTTTAATGTTATTTTTTTTTGTTTTTGTAGTAAACTGACTGTGTGAATATAATAGTGTAATATAATAGTGTAATATATAATATATTATTATAATATAATATATAATAGTGTAATATAAAAATTGTGTTTTTTGATTTTTTTGAGAAATATTTTTTTAAAAGTTTTACTACAGTATTCTTACAGTGTCAACAATTTAGACAATCCATTAATGCAAATAATCAATCAATGGTATTATTTTTCTTATTTGGGGGTGGCACCACCCCCAACTTTAACCACTTTAAATTTCAATTATTAAAGTAGCTTATATTTTTTTTCTTGTATAATTTTTAACCCTAAAATATATAGGATGGTCTAAAACTTGAAATTTTAATTTTAAAAGAGGTTAGAATTTTTATCTGTCAACTTAATGCATATTTTTGCAAATCTATGCGAGAAGTTGTTTAAAACTACAAAACAAGCTTAGAAAAAAATTGCGTTAAAAAATATTCAAAATTGTAAGAGAAGATTAATTTTGAATGTTCAAATTTTACAACTTTTAACATTTTTCCAAAATCTTAGACCAATAATATTCTTGAGAATATGAGTGTTTACAAAAATTTATTTGCTAATAAAAAATCGTGTCAAATAACTTATTTACTAGGTTAACCTAGTACCTAAACCTAAATCATCTACGTACCTTTTACATAGGGAACGTCCATAAACTACGTAGCACTTCAAGGGGGAGGGGGGCTTAGCGATTGTCTACCATAAGAGGAAAAAATAGCGCTAATACATGTAATTACGTCTATGTGGGGGAGGGGGGAGTTTAAATTTCCACAAAATTGATCTACGTAGTTTATGGACGTTCCCATTCTAAAAATCGTGTCAAATAAGATATTAACTAGGTTAACCTGGTAAATATGTTATTGGACACGATTTATGTATTCAACGAATAAATTTTTTAAACACCAATATTCTCAAGAAGATTATTGGTCTAACACTTTTAAAGAATGATAAAAGTTAAATATGCAATAAGTTGATAGATAAAAATTCTAACCTCTTCAAAAATTAAAATTTTAAGTTTTTGACCATCCTATATATTTTAGTGTTATAAATGATGCAAGAAATAAAGTATAACTTACTTTAATAAATCAAATTTAAAGGGGTCAAAGTTGGGGGTTGTGCCTCCCCTTAAAATAAAATTAATTATATTTTCATTAGCACTAATAATTTTTTACATTTAAAAAAATGTTAAAAAACAAAATATTTATATTTTAGTGTAGTCCATATAATAGTGGAACATAGTCAAGGTCGTCCACCGTTTTGACTTTTGTTTATAACTTTTTTTAAAAGTGAATTTGGACAATTGAAGGAAATGTTTGGAAAGTTCTGTTTAATAGACCATGTTTAAAATTCTAAGGGCATTAATCGTTAAAAAATAAAATAACATGTTTGTAGTTACGGAAAATTGATTCTTTATTGTTTACAGCTTGTAACATAATAAAATAACAAAATAATAAAAATAAACTATATAAAAAATATATATAAATAAAAAAAATGTTGCACTAAAATATTAATAAAATTAAATAAAAATATTATTAAGACGATCAATTATATTATGAGTTATTCAGAATTGCAGTTTATGCAAATAAAGTTGCTCGTCCTCATCTTTGCGCATTTTAAACACATAGTGGCCGACCTTGACAGTAAGTATTATTAACGAATTGTTGTGACCATAAAAAATACGTTTCGGGATAGGATTTTTACTTTGTTTTTCTTTCAACGATGAGTCACAAATTTTTTGCATACTTGCCTTGACGATTCAATTTGTTTTTTATCTTTTATTAATGGTTTTTCACATTAAACACAAAACTTTTTTTGAGCTGTTTTTGTACCGACGTCACAGAAAACACACTTTTCGATCCTCCAAAAATGCAATTGAACAAAAAGTTAGGTTTTACTTAGACAAGCTTCGACAAGCATGCGCGTAGGTGGCGCTAGTGAATTTGACAAAAAACGTGAATGGCCTACCTAGATAGTGGTCCAACCTCGACTATACTCCCCTACATAATGAAGTTTATTTAACAAAAATTGAAGTAATCAATTACTATCTTCATAAACAAAATTAACATTATCTATATTATTCTCCGTATTCTTTCATTCATTCTGTCTGCAAGAATTCCGTCTTCACTCCTGCTATGTTTTTGATGACAGAGAAGAGTTGGAGATAAAGAAGTTAGAAAGTAACGACTTTTTTCATTGGTTAAAAACAAAGTTTCCTGTTTTCTCATTGGCTTTTTATCTATTCAACAATTCGAAGTTGAAAAATGTATTTTATTCATTTAAAATGTAATATTTTTTATTTTATTTTATTTATTTTTATTCTTAACTGAATACAATTAATTTTCTTTTTGTGTTCTTTACTTAATTAACTATAATAATACCTATTTCTTTCTTCAGAAATTTAATTTTAATTTATCATGAAACTAATTTATTGTTATAGAGTAAATGCGTTGCTTGCGCGTGATTTACATTCAACCCCAGGTTATGGCGAATACACACAGCGGGAACTATTCCTTCCATGTGCAAGTGTAAGCCAATGAAAAACGTTAAGAAGCAGACATTTACATTCTTACGCGTATCTTTTTCAAATACTCTCTAGATTCTCGACAGGTAAATATTTATTACTTTTTGATAAAAATTTTCGACTGCCAAGAGTTAATTATTTTTTGGTGAAACTTTTTGTTTAAATGAAGTTATATATTGTAATTATTATTGATTTTTGAACTTTGTTAGTAAAGATTTTGTGAAGTGTTTTTTGTGTACCAAATTTATGATTTTCACATATTAAATTTTTCTGATAGTGTGAAATTGTTTTCATTTTTAAAGAACAATAATACAATTATTACTAACATATTTGTTGTTATCAGGTAAGAGTTTTTTTTGTAATTTATGTTATATTTATCTTGATAAGTACTTGAATTACATTACCTTTAAAATTTATATGTAAAATTTTATATATTTATTTATAGTTATACATAATTTAATTAGTTTAATTAGATTTATAATTTCTGTGTAAAAATTTATGTTCATTGATAGGTGTCTCTATAAGTTCATAAATATATTAGATTTATTATAAGATATGTGAAAAACATTATGTGTATTTATGTGTCCATGAGTCATATGAGATTTATGAGATCTATTCTTATTATGTGTATTTATATGTGCCTATAATTTTATAAATCACATTAGATTTATAAATTATACAAAAAACAATATTGGTATTTATATGGGTCTGTGAGTTCATAAGTTATATTAGATTAAAGAAATTATGGCCAATAGAGATAGCTATGTTAGTTTAAGTAAAGAAAATTTTTAAATTATAGAAAATAAAAATGGTTGGTTAACTATTGATCATATGTATGACTTCGAAAAATTGTTAAGAAGATTTTTAAATTCTACGTTTAATATGCAAAGTACATTCTGGTTAAATGCGCTTGATAACATTATTCCGATTCAAAATTCAAAATGGCGTCTCCAATATGGCAGACGAATTTTTTAAAATTTGATGGATTTACTTTAAATTTGGTAGCTAGTGGTTTTTTGGGTCCCTGATGACGAATTTGAAGTTAGATATTCAAAATTCAAAATGGCGGCTCCTATATGGCGGACGAATTTTTTAAAAAATTGATAGATTTACTTTAAACTTGGTAGCTAGGGGTTTTTTTGGGTCGCTGATTCCGAATCTATAGTCAGACTTTCACATTTAGAAGCCCCTGCACAAAAAAAATGTCCGTGCACCGCTTATCTCACCTCCAGTGCAGTTGATGTACTATAAGTTAGGGACGAATGTAGCACAAGAATAAGTACAGTAGGGGAGAGTAGGCCACATTGAACCAGCTTCAACAGTGAACCACTTTAATTTTCTAAGAAATGACTGAGTGGAATTTTTTCTTATTTACTATATAAATTAGTATTACCGAAAACGACTACGTCCAAAAATTTCGAGCACGTAGGTTTATTATTTACAAAGAAAAACGAAAAAACTGTTTTTCATGTACAAAACAAAAAATTTTGTGGAAATATAATGAATTTTTTTTATTGAAATAGGAAGTTTTAAAAATAAGTAAACTTGTGATTTATGTCGCTTAGGGTGTCAACTTCAATATTCCGATGTGATAAAGAATTTTAAGCCTTACATAAATTTATTATAAACAATTTTTGTTGTGAATGTCATGTGAATGCAGTGAGTGCGGCATCATTGAACCACCCGAAAAAACAAAGAATTTTTAATTTTAAGAGTGGTAAATTTGTCTGCTCTACTAAATAGTAAGAAAAATACTAGAAGACATGCTTTCATCACAATTGTGAACGAGATAAACTCAAACTGTCACTTAACCTACCTAACCTATCATCAAAATATATTAATCTCCTATATTAACAAAAAATAACTCTTTAACAACAATTTTCTATTTTTTTGAGTGAAAAATAATATTTTTTACAATGTGTAAGTGGAAATATTATTTTTGAAGTAAATTGTAGTGTTTTATTAAAGGTGGTTCAATGTAGACACAGATTCTTCAAAATAAGAAAAGTGTAACTTGTTAGAAAAAAATTAAATTTAATTATTTAATCATAATAATTTGTGTTTGTAACGTGTATATTAACTAAAGGAGTACTTCAGCTTAATGTTGATACAAAAACCTGATTAAAATTTGTAAAATTTAATTAGTTCTAGGACTTTAGAAAATACCCGGTTCAATGTAGCCTACCCTTCCCTATTCAATCCGAAATATGGGACGTGTATTGTCCCTAATATTTAGGGACACTATTTATCCTTAGCGCCTTGTACAGAGGTTGTCCGATGGAAATGCGTTTGCTGTCTCCGAAAAGGGCCGTTTATGATCCCTTTTCAAAGTATAAGATTTGTACTGTAATTCAGGACCATTGATGCACATATAGAGATAAACGGTGCACAGAAATTTTTTCCGTGTGGCTGCTCCGAAAGATTTTTTGGTAGAGTGTTGTGTAGCAAGAACTGTAATTTTTTGTTTTGTAATGAACAACTCTCAAGAACTGACAGTTGGGTCTCATTGCTTCATATAGATCAATTCAGCAAGTGTACAAAACTTTTTTTTATTGAGGTAATAATGTGACAATAAGATGTAAAAGTTAAATAATAAATTTTCAAGCAAGGAGATAAAAAGGAACTTTAATATCCTCTATCCTTCACTATCTTATTCCTTAAGAATACATTGTTTACCTTGTACGCTTTGCACTTTTATTGTGTTTTAGCACAATACTAATCCTGCTGCTTCGATAAATGTATTAGGCGATGACAACTGCCCCGAAAGGGGATGTGTAGAATGATTCGCTTCCTGTTTATGAAAGTAACAAAGCCAGCGTAGGCGCGCTGGCCTGCAGGGAAACGTTAGGGTGTGAGGATTATGCCGTAGTGTGTCCGACGAAGAGTTGACTTTGTCCTCGTCAAAGTCGGAAAGCACTTATACTTAGGCCTGGGGAGGTATGAGGGTTATCACCCCCAGGACGGCGGACTCACCTGCGATTGGACCAGGATCCCTAACGTGCAGGTTTTCACATAAATCATGGCTTCTCAAAATCATAACAATAATAAAACTCCATAGGCTTCAAAACTTAATTTTGCAGTAACAACGTCGGAACACTTATGCGACAGTAATGCAGATGCATTTTGTTGCGTATGTGTACAATTTGCCCCAAAAATCGTAAATCAATAAATGAAAATATCAAACAGATCTACAAAGATTGTTTTAATCATGTGATAGCCAATCAGGATAAAAATTTTGTTCCACACAAAATTTGCAGTTCCTGTTACACAATGTTAACTCGTTGGAATCATAAAAAAGAGGATGAACTAAAGTTTATAAAGCCAACTTTGTGGGAAAAACCATTAAATCAAAAAGATTGTTATTTTTGCAACACCAATGTGCAAGGATATAATTACAAAAATAAAAAGAACATATTGTATAGTAATCTCCCCACTGTAAAAAACCAGAAATTTCATGCAATCCACCTTCTGCTCCCAAAACCTTGGAAATTGACAGTTCAACTGAAATCTAGAGATTTTGAAAATAAAGACATGAGAACCGATGATGAGGACGACTATTACTTTCCGTATGATGAACAGGAGATAAAGATTCCACAAACGTTTAACCAAGAAGAACTTAGCAATCTCATTAGAGATTTAAAATTGCCAAAGGATTGTGCAGAACACCTATCATCAGTGTTGAAGAAGAAAAACTTATTGTAAAAAGGCACAACAGCTAGCTTTTATCGAGACATAAAAATAGAATTCCGACAATATTTTACAAAAGATGAAAATCCGTCGTTGGTATACAGTAGGAAAAGCTATACGACAGTCACCGCCCATAAGAGCGAGTGAGACAGACTTATGCGATTCCCATACTTTCCTATGACTGACCGATAGCTTTTCTTATTGTATTGCTCAGATGTTGTCGGACTCATGAATAAATTAAAAACAAATATATACAAAGATGAAAATTGGAGACTATTTATTGACTCTTCGAAAAGAAGTTTAAAAGTAGTACAACTACATAATACTAATATTTATGCTTCAATTCCAATAGCGCACTCAACGGAAATGAAAGATAACTATGAATATATGAAACTAGTTTTGGATAAAATTAGATACAGGGAACACAACTGTCAAATTTGTAGAGATTTAAGGATTTTAAGCATACTACTTGGACAACAATCAGGTTTTACAAAAACACCATATTTCCTGTGTTTGTGGGGCAGTAGAGTTCGAGCAAATTACTACATTAAAATCCAATGGCCAAAAAGGAATTCTTTAAAACCAGGTTCAAAAAATATAAAAAAAATCCCCTAATCAACCCTTCAAAGGTGATAATTCCACCCTTACACACGAAACTAGGAGAAATGAAACAATTTGTTAAAGCCTTAGATAAAGAAGTAAACTGTTTTAAATACCTGGAACAAAAGTTTCCAGAAATATCTGATGCGAAACTAAAAGAAGGGGTTTTCGACTGACCACAAATTCGCAAATTGTTAAAAGATGAGCAATTTATCACCAACATGAAAAAAGGAGAAAGCCGCATGGCTTAGTTTCAAAGCAATTGTCAAAAATTTTCTGGGTAATCACAAGAGTAAAAATTGGGAGCAAATAGTTAGTGATCTGATTAAAAAATTTTGTAAGTTAGGATGATTAATGAGCATAAAGATGCATTACTTAGACTCGCATTGGGATCGATTCCCTGAAAATTTGGGAGATTACAGTAAAGAACAAGGAGAACGATTTCATCAAGATCTTAAAGAATTTAAGCGTCGTTATCAAGGAAGATAGGTTGTAAATATGATGTCCGACTACTGTTGGATGCTGAAAAGGGATATTGTACCTGGAGGCACCAGTTTGAAACGAAAACCATTACACAGATCCTTTGAGGACAAAAAAATGCGCTACCATAAAAAGACGTGAATACCTTACTTATGTATATAAGAATTTCCATTTCGAGTATTGAAAATCTAACTTCAAATTCGTGTTCAGCGACCCAAAAAACCCTAGGTACCTAGGTTTAAGCAAATGTATCAATTTTTAAAAAATTCGTCCGCCACATTGGAGTAGTTATTTTGAATTTTGAAAATCTAAATTCAAATTCGTCTTCAGCGACCCAAAAAACCCCTAGCTACCAAGTTTAAAGTAAATCTAACAATTTTTTAAAAAATTCGTCCGTCATATAGGAGCCGCCATTTTGAATTTTGAATATCTAACTTAAAATTCATCATCAGCGACCCAAAAAACCCCTAGCTACCAAGTTTAAAGTAAATCCATCAATTTTTTTAAAAAATAGCCCACCTATCGAAAAGGTTTTTGGATCGGATAGGTTTTTGGAGGTTAGAAAAAAATCCTCACGTGATGGAGCAAAACAGACTTTGGATTCGTGTTCAGCGCGCCAAAATACATAGGAAATGACTAGTCTAGTCTGCCCCGCACGACACTTTTTTGTGGGGCTGTGTTATTATAAAGCATATTTTGTTATCAATATAAATAATTTTTTATGCAAAAAGTAAATTTATATTTATTTAATAATTCTTTAAATAATTTTATGTGGTATGGTAAAGTAATAATTAGTAGTAATTGTTTTTAAGAAACAACAAAAATCTCTACTCTAGATCTGTGTATCCAGACGCCTAATACATCTTTCATTTCTTACTGGATTTAGAAGCAAGAGATTTTCACTTGTCCAAATGTAAAGAAATTTCACACGCGCTATGGCGCGCGTAGACAGCTAGTTAAAAAATTATTGTTTAAACGAATTGTTAAAACACATTGTTTATTTTATGATTATTTAGCTTACTTAATGTAATATGTACCAGTTGTTTAACTTTTTATTTTAAAATAATTATTTTAAAAAGTTAAGATAAAATTAAAAAAAATACAAAATTTCAATTTTTTGACAAACAAAAATATCGATTAATGCCTAGTATACACTTTTGACAAGAATTAATGCAAACTTTAATTAAAAAGAAAGTTAATAAAAAAATACAAAAATTAAAAAAATTCACAAAATGTAAGTAAAATAAAAAATTTGTAAGTGTAATCACAGTGTTATCTGACAAAAAATGTACAAAAAACAATGTTAGGCATAATATTTTAATTTAATAAATATATAAATTACTTCAGAGGATATGCAACTTTTTCAGCTCTAAAATCGGAAGGTTTTAAAATATTTTTTGCTTGTAAGTTTTGAAATATAATTGACCTAAAGTTTTTACACGATATTGTGTATGTTAAGAAGTCTTTAAACAATTATTCCAAACTTCAAAAAATATAAGTACCTTTCTTCTACAGAGGTTGCTTTGTCCTTTGATAAAAATTATTTTCAATTACGGTTGTCATTTTAGCTTATCGTGGAGTCACTTAAAATAAAAAAGTAAAATATAATATAAAAATAGACGTGTTAATACAGGGCCAGAATCTCGAAATACTAAAAAATTTAAAAAATGGCAAGCTTTTAAATAAAAAATTATAAAAAACACAATTTTATTTACCATAAATGATTCACAAATAATATAATTCTTAATTAATGTTATACGAATAAACAATTTCATGTGAAATGATCGACGATTTTTCGACATTGTTAGCAATTTTTTTGAAACTTTTTTCCTGATAGCTATAAGAATAAGATATGATAAACTGAAGACGATTTTGAAAATTTCGAAAAAATTTTGAATATATTCTAATTTGAAAATTTATGTAGGGTCATTTGGGGTAAATGTAAACGCGGGGTAAATGTAAACAGTAGATGTTTTAGCTAAATTTACAAATTAAAGAATAAGTACGATGGCAATATTTTTACCTCAGCTTACCTACAGGATGTTCTGACTATTGACAATATTTTATTTTGATAATTGGCAATGCCCTAGTGTAAGTTATCTTTAAATGTAAAAAAGTTTAAAATTGAAAATTTTTCTGTTTCAGTATTTTGTCTCGCATTTGCATAAAAGTAAATTAAAAAATCAAACAAAAATGTGTAATTCTTCCTTATTCATGCCCCAACAAAAATTGACTTTGATTTTCGTCAATTTAGTTAATAAATAATTGAGTGTTTACATTTACCCTGAGAATTCGAAAACTCGGGGTAAATGTAAACAGAACTTCAACTACATTAAAAAACAATTTAATAAATTATTGGATCTGCCATTTTAAAATTTAAAAATTCGATATTTTAGATTCTCATTCAGCAAGCTTAAAAACTTTTTTTTACCAAGTTGAATGAAAATCTATTAAAATTTGTTCAAGTTATTCCAGTTTTACATTACTAATTTTGTAATGGTTAATTGTTTATTTTATATGATACATTATCAATCAACTGGTTGATTTACTATACGTCTACGAATAATTTTTTTTCAGTTTTTCCATCCCTTAAGACAGTAGTATGTTTGAAATAACTTGTTTCTTAAACCTCGCTTAACTACAGAGGTGTTTACATTTACCCCGAATTTTAGGCAAATCTCAAAATCTTGGGGTAAATGTAAACAGTCAGTTGTAGACGATTCAGATGCATCAATATTTTTTTGAACCTCATAAAATTTTTCTAGAGAGCTCTAGTAACAAGTTCATGCAAAAAAAATCCGTCCATTTTACCTTTTAACAAATAAACTGATGTTTTTCGTAAAAAATAGATAAACCGTTTACATTTACCCCAAATGACCCTAATATGTTTTTTTAAATTTAGATAACTCCGGTTATTTTCAATATTTTTTCAAAATTTTTTTAATTTGTCTGTATAACTAGTACTTTTTAAATAAATTTTTTATGAAAAAAATTTCATTAATTATTGAAAATTTTTTTAAAAATTTTTTTATTTTTTGAAAAACACCTCTCCTCCGATTTTTAAAAATTTTTTTTATAGTGATAGCCAAAAGTAATAAAAATTTTTTTGTAAAAGTTTTAAAGTTGGATCGCGATAACTTTTCGAGATATCAACGAAAAAGTCTATGACGCCCTGTTGAGACTGACACGCTTCGAACGTATGTCCAAGAAGTTGGCAACGCCATTTCATTATTTTTTGTCAACAAAATTTTGATAAAACTAAAAAACAAATATTGTGCTTCACTATAAAACTTTTACGAAAAATTTTTTATTACTTTTGGTTATCACTATAAAAAATTTTTTTAAAAATCGGAGAGGGGCTATTTTTCAAAAAATAAAATTTTTTTTTAATAATTAATGAAATCTTTTTTTCTAAAAAATTTATTTGAAAAGTACTAGTTATACTGAGACATTAAAAAAATATATTGAAAGTAACCGTAGTTATCTTAATTTTAAAAAATTATTACATAAAATTTCAAATTTTAATATTTTCAATATTTTTTCGAAATTTTTCGTGACGTAGTTTGTGAATGGCCCACAAGGAAAAAAAGTTTTAAAAAAATTGCTAACAATGTGGAAAAATCGTCGATTATTTCACATGGAATTGCTCTTGTTTAATAATTCAACCTCCCTTTTTATTCTGATTTATCAGACGTTTGGTCCTATATTAAGTCTTTTACTCTAAAAATATATTTGATATTTTTATTTTAAATGATTCTGCTATGAACTACATTAACAACCAATAATTTTTAAAAGTCGATAAAGCGACTTCTAGAAGGAAGATACTTATACATTTTTATATTTGAAATTCTTTTTTAAGACTTCTTAATATACACAATGAAATGTAAAAATTTTTGATTAATTATAGTTTAAGACTTTAAAGCAAAAAATTTTTTTATTAACTTCCAATTTTAGGGTCTAAAAAATTTACAAGACCCCTTAGTAGTTTTCTAAAATAGATAATATAATTTCAAACTTGATAAAACCATAAAAAAGGAAAGTGTTATAAAAAATAGATAAAACTTGAAAAAAATATGCTTAGACTGTAAAAATGTTAAAAACTCAATAAGTCACTACAAAAATCATGAAGTTTTTAGAAAAAAATAATTACATTTGTATTAATTTTTATCCAATCGATATATCGATCAGTGATTTCTAAATGTTTTATTCTATTCCAGACAGTTTCCATTGATTTAAGATCGTTATAGATATTCTGACGTAAAAACCATTTTTCTTTGACTTTATTGCTGGGTGGAACAAAGCGCATATTTTTCGGCAAAGATGTTCCAAATGCTATCTTTCTCTTTGGTTTATTTTCAATAGTTCTATCACGAAGCAGTTCTTGACGAGTCATCTGTAGTTCAATTGCATTTGCAGAGTTTTTTACTAAAGCCACTGATTTTGGAACTGTTGGAATATCTTTTATAAACATCTAAGATGAATAATTTTTAATTAATACATTAACAGCTTTAGTTTATAAACTGTGGAAGTAAGTTATTGAAGTGATTGTAACCTTTATGGATTTGCATGCGTCTGCGGTAAATACAATTTGAAACATGTCTTTTAGAGCTTCTTCATTGATGTGTTCTAATGGACCACATAATTCCTGTAGCCATTCGCAAAACTCTTGAGAAATGTTGTCAGTGATTTTAGTGGCTCTATTATGCAACGAATCATCGGGATTGTAACCTTTTAAATCTTCAATATTTAATGTACGCCATATAACAGCCTATATAAATTAAAAAAATATGTTACTTTTCAAAATGTAATTAAACGAAACAAAAAAAATAATTTTATAGAAAGTGAATTTATCATTCGGTTTACAAATATTAAATGAAAAAGAAGCTATCAATTTTCTGAGTCAATTTACAAATAATTAAATGTCTTAAATAAATATCTATAAGTTCATGCGTTTCATATGTATCGACAGCACAGTTGCCCTAAATACAGAAACCTGTTTTATCTGAAAAATATTTTCGAAATTAATTAATAATTTCAAAATTATCAAAGAACTCAGAAAAAAGCGGTAGCATGGTCAGAGCAGTCTACCGGCAATAGAAAGGTCGTGGGCTCGTATCCCACCATGCTACCGATTTTTTCTGAGTTCTTTGATAATTTTGAAATTATTAATTAATTTCGAAAATATTTTTCAGATAAAGCAGGTTTCTGTATTTAGGGCAGCTGTGCTGTCGATACATATGAAACCCATGAGCTTATAGAGATTTATTTAAGATATTTAATTATTCGTAAATTAATTCGGAAAATTGATAGCTTCTTTCTTATTTAAAAAAATAATTGTTACTTTTCTTTATTACTATCAATTCTATAAATTCTCTGCAAATGTAGTCAAATTTCAGTAGTTAAGAAATAATTGACAGCCTGGATGCTATGCGCCATTTATATAACATGGCGTGTAACACCTCATAGCATCTAACCTATCAATTAGATTGACACCTTTCGTCGTGGCCTTCGTAGGAATCGACAGTATGCATTTAAATTTTTCATCTGACGATCATCTAGAGATGATTTATTCTGAGAAGGTAGATGTACCTAAAAATAAATAATATCACTAATCTTTATAATGATTTTACATCATAAAACATTTTCCATACATCATAATTATAAATAGGTTCAATAATAACGTCACATTCAGGGTAGTGAAATTACGCCTGAATACGAGATCGACATTCGATTTAACCTGTTTTTAGGATTGAAAAAATCATGAATAATATTAATAATATACGGTAACTTTATTGCAATTTTTAGCTTGGCGTTATTTTTCAATTTAGAGGATATATTTTTAAAGATCGCAAAGCAGCCTCTCTACTTAGCAAGGCGTCAAACGACAGGTAAAAGTGGACTTCGCTAATAGAGTTTATCAAAATTTTATATTAAGTATTACTTTTTAACACTGGTATCCAAAAAATTACTATAAAGGAATGTTATATTAAAATATTACTTCATACATACTATCATTCTGATACTGAACTTGTACGGGAAAATGTGCAAGATATTATACTCAGAGCAACCCTGATAGATCCGCATAACAGTAAGCTTATACCTTAAAGTACCTAAGTAACCTGTACGTTGGCAGCAAACTTATACCACAAGATTTGCAATCTTACACGTAAGCTTACTGCAAGTTTGCTGCAATTACTAAAATGTCTTACTTTTTGCAAGATTGCACAGCAAGCTTAGGACAAGCCTACACTGCAAGTTTTCTAAAAATTTTGAGAAAAAATTTAAAAAAACTTTTTTATCAATTTGGGAAATCCAAAGAATTATAGTTGTGTACTATTATCCGTAATCAGTGGATAATAGTAAAAAAAATTAAAATGTCGTGGCAGACGTTAATTATTGATATTGTCATCTAAGATACTGTTATGAAGCACATGTTTAGGGGACTGACACTTATACTCTCCGCGAGACAAGTCGTGCAATACCCTAAACAGGTGCTTCACAATATTATCTTAAAAGATACTATAATTAGTTAGCATCTGCTGCGACGTTAACTTAACAATTTTTTATCAAATATTTGGGAATTAGTGAAGATAAATTTTGGAAAAATTATCAGTTAAACTTCTCTTTAATTTACATTCTAAAATTTTTAATTTTTTAAAAAAATTTTTACAAAATTTTTAGGAAACGTGCAGTGTAGGCTTGTCCTAAGCTTGCTGTGCAATCTAGCAGAAAGTAAGACATTTTAGTAGTTGCAGCAAACTTGCAGTAAGCTTATGTGTAAGATTACAAATCTTGTGGTGTAAGTTTGCTGCAAACTTACAGGTTACTTGGGTAAATGTAATCTCAATCTTACCGTGTAAGCTTATGTCAATCTTACCGTGTAAGCTTATGTTAATCTTACTGTGTAAGTCCACTGTGATTTTGCGCTTTAGTAAAAGTTAAAAAAACTACTACCCACACCTTTTTAATTTATGAATTAACATTCGTAAATACTTGCAGTAGGTTTACAACAATCTTTAAATTATATCACTGTAAGATTACTCAGTAAGGTTGAAGTAAGCTTACACGGTAAGGTGACATTGCAAGTTTTTAGTTAGTCTTTAATGCAAACTCACGGTAATATTACATGTAAGCTTACTATGATCCAGACATATCACGTTTACTCTCAGTTTATAGACGATCTTAACGAATATCGGTAGTAGGCAGAATGGAAGCTTACCGCTGTACAGTACTGCATGAATTAAGTAAAATTTTTTAATTTAAGGTAGTATTATAGCGAGAGGAAATTTACTCAGGGAGTCAAGTGCACAATCTCCTGGTAATACAAGGTAATAGTTGGTAATATTTGGTAATACCTGGTAATACTTGGAAATACTTGATAATATTTGGTAATAATGTAGTCTTACGGTGCAATTATTTTACAAATTTAAAGAAAATAAAAAAATTTAATTTAATTAAAATTTTAATACACTTTTTCAAACATAACGAGGGAGTTGATGCTGGGTAGCTCCATGCCTAAAAAATCAATGTTATACCCTAGTTCTTCGATTTTGTTGAAACTTCGAAATTTTGAAGTAAAATAGGGAAGGGTAGGCTACATTCAACCGGGTATTTTCTAAAGTCCAAAAACTAATTAAATTTTACAAATTTTGATCAGGTTTTTGTATCAATATTAGGCTGAAGTACTCCTTTAGTTAATATACACGTTACAAACACAAATTACTATGATTAAATAATTAAATTTAATTTTTAAATTCTCATCAAAAATGAGAAAGTCTTGGATTTGTGCGATTTTGAGCAATGTCTAATTTTGTTAAATCTTTACGTTTCATGACCCCCTGATTCCAAAAAAATGGTTTTTAGAAAAGTGTTTGTCCGTCTGTCTGTCTGTCTGTAAAAAAATTTGTCGTCACGATAACTCGAATAAATCTTTATGAATCGTCTTGCAATTTGGCACACTTTTTTACTCCACTAAAATGAAGCCTGAGTTCGTTGGACAGCCCATTTCAACAAAAAACAACAAAAATACATTTTAAAATTTTCAAAATTTTGAATTTTTTTAAATTAAAAAAAAATTTTTTTTTATTTTTTTCCTTAAAATATGCACAAAAACAAACAACTTTTCTTTTAAACACTTTTTTGTACAACAAAAAACAAAAAAGTTATGATTTTTTGAAAAATTTTCAAAAAAAAAAATTTTTTTTAATTTAAAAAAAAATTGTTTTAAATTAAAAAAAAATTTTTTTTATTTTTTTCCTTAAAATATGCGCAAAAACAAACAACTTTTCTTTAGAACAGTTTTTTGTACAACAAAAAACAAAAAATAGTAATTTTTTGGTTGTTTGACCGTATGATATATTTTGTTTAATAATGATAAGGCCTAAATACGGTTTTGTTTAGATGATGTTTATTTACAATCTCTACTAGTTTCGAACCATATATGGTTCCTCATCAGGGGATGATTAATTTTTATAAATACATCTTTTGAAAATAAGACTAACACAAAAGATTTCAAAAAGGACTAAAATTATAACAAGATATATGGTTCGAAACTAGTAGGGATTGTAAATAAACATCATCTAAACAAAACCGTATTTAGGCCTTATCATTATTAAACAAAAAAAAAAACAAAAAAGTTATGATTTTTTTTTAAGTTTTTGGGCCTGAGAGTGCAGTGCCATGTTTGGATGCGTAAGTATCTTGAAGTATCAATTCTCGATTCCTACGATTCTGAAAAAAATTTCGATTCTAAGCATTGGAAATCGGAAGCAAGAATCGATTTTACAAAAAATCGATTCCATTTTTTTTTAAATTTTCAAAAAAATATTTTTCAAATTTTTTTTCAAATTTAGAGCAAAAACAAGCAACTTTTCCGTTAGACACTTTTTTGTACAACAAAAAACAAAAAAAAATTTTTATAAGTTTTTGGGCCAGGTTTTTTTTAAGTTTCTGGTCGAATGTGGCTAAACCGTTGACTTCTAATTGGAACTGAAAATTTTGTTTTTGAATCAAAATTTTTTTTTAACTTTCAACATGATTCAAATGTTTTCCTGTAATTGTTATGCAGGTCAATTTTTTTTTATTTTTCAGTATTGTTAAATTATAAAATTTTTTATAGAATTTTGGGTCCTTTTTATTTCTACCAAAGTTATTTGCATTGCAAATATCTGGACATTTTTAAAATAATTTGTTTATGGAATAATATTTATTTTAAATTTTTAACAATAATTTTCAATTCAGAAATAAGTATACCCTTAAATTTTCAACCGATTTGATTGTTTTTTGTTTGAAATTAAATTGGACGTCACTGAATGAATGAATTGTTCTTTTTGTTGTTGTACTAAGATTATAAAATGCTTATGTTGTTTGTACGGTTTATACTAGAAATGCAAGAATCTGTATTTATTATTATTTATTTTTCTCTTCGTATAGGGTATGGTGATTTATTAAATATATATAATTTTTTTCTTTCGATGAAAGTAGAATTAATGTCATGATAATCTTCAAATTAACACACATTTGATGAGAATGTATACCTTAAAGTCGTAGTAACTTTAAGACAAATAAATCATTTAAGGGCTCAAGAAAGATATGGCGTGTCTGATACGTAGTCTTAGTTGATTGAGTTAGATCTACAGCGAAATGTTTATTGGCTAGGAGTCAGTTACACTTTTCTTATTTTGAAAAATCTGAGTCTACATTGAACCACCTTTAATAAAACACTACAATTTACTTCAAAAATAATGTTTCCACTTACACATTGTAAAAAATATTATTTTTCACTCAAAAAAATAGAAAATTGTTGTTAAAGAGTTGTTATTTGTTAATATAGGAGATTAATATATTTTGATGTCAGGTTAGGTAGGTAAAGTGACAGTTTGAGTTTATCTCGTTTACAATTGTGACGAAAGCATGTCTTCTAGTATTTTTCTTACTAATTAGTAGAGCAGACAACTTTACCACTCTTAAAATTGAAAATTCTTTGCTTTTTCGGGTGGTTCAATGATGTCGCACTCACTGCATTCACATGACATTCACAACAAAAATTGTTTATAATAAATTTATGTAAGGCTTAAAATTCTTTATCACATCGGAATATTGAAGTTGACACCCTAAGCGACATAAATCACAAGTTTACTAATTTTTAAAACTTCCTATTTTAATAAAAAAAATTCATTATATTTCCACAAAAGTTTTTGTTTTGTAGGGGAGCGTGGGGGAATTGGAGCCCCTTAAGGAAAATTATTTAAAAAACCTACTTATCTTTATAATAATACATTGTTTTTGTTATTTCCTACTCATTTTGTTATTTATCTTTAATTATGTTTAATTAGAAACTTAAAAAGAGAAAGTAAATTGGAAAAACAAATTTTTTCAAAAAAAAAATACATTTTTTGCGATCACCTAATTTGTGGGGTAATGGGAGCTTTCACTTGAAATTTAAAAAATTTCTATATTTTAGGAATATTTTTTGTTTTCTAATATAAAAAAATGTTAATACTTACAATGAAGCCAAAACTTTAAACTTAGAATAATTTTTTTCCTAAATTATAATTGAATAACAAATTTTTGAAAAAAAATTAAATTTTTCATTTTTCCCACCAAAAATTATTTTTTAATTAAAAGTTTTTTCATAAGGTGATATCTTTTACAATTTTCAAAGAAATAACGAAATTCGCAACATAGTAACGAAAATTCTTTGGTCTGACACTAATTCTCCCATTACCCCACAGAATTTTTACAGGACAAAATTTGAATAAAAAAATAAAAACATAAACAAATTGTATTATTATCTCGATTTTTATACAAGTATACATATCCACACATATTCACCTATAATATAATGAAAAAACAGAACTAAATAATACGATTTTAACTACTTATGGTGATGTTTAGAAATATTTTGCATTTTACAACGAAAACTCAAAAAATACATTTTCCCTTGTCTTTACTAAAAATTTGTCAAGAATGTGATCGTTTGTTTTGGAATGATATAAACAAAGGTTGTAGAAGATTTTCTAGACATTGCAGCGAATTTGAAGGCTTTTAAGTGCGTGAAATTTAAAAGCTCCCATTACCCCCAAGCTCCCATTACCCCACGCTCCCCTACCTGAAAAATAGTTTTTTTCGTTTTTCTTTGTAAATAATAAACCTACATGCACGAAATTTTTGGACGTAGTCTCTTTCGGTAATACTAATTTATATATTAAATAAGAAAAAATTCCACTCAGTAATTTCTTAGAAAATTAAAGTGGTTCACTGTTGACGCTGGTTCAATGTAGCCTACTCTCCCCCACATGTCAGTAAAGAGCCTCAATTCGATTTTCAAAAATTTTTTTAAATTTTGGATTTACGAGGTTTAAAATTTTTTTTTTAATTTTGAAAATGGTATATCTCTAAGGAAAATGAATAAAATTAAAAAAAAGTGAAAAGTGCCATTTTTATTTTTTTTAATAATAATGATTAGATTTTCACTTATTTCACGAGTATTTTTCAAAAAGAAAATTGATGGAGGGTCTGAAACTTTAGGAGATATTGAATTTTATGTCCTTGCGCGTAACCGTAAAAAGCGCATTTTCCGGCTATACTCTACATACAAACTAACGTTCAAAGACACCTCTAAGTCGTAAATTTCAACCGAATTCGATTTTTCTTTTTGGAGAATATCAGGCAATAAATTCGTAAGAATACTGTGCAATTTTTAAATTTATATTTGTTTAAACAAATTATTATTATTATTGTTAATTACTAACTTTTTACATATTGTATCTAAAGAGGTGCTTTTTTCCAATTTTGCAATTTACCGGACCTAACACAAATGCCAATGCAAATTTAAAACCTAATTATTATTGTTTAAGCAAGATTTTAACAAATTATTATTGTTAATTACTAACTATTTACAGAATAGTATACTTAAAAGATGCAGTTTTTTCTAAACATGCAAATTTATCAAACTTTTTTGATATGCAGATTTACATTAAAAATAAAATTATATTTTAAGCAAAAATAAGAATAATAATTTATTTAAAAGTTTATTAACTTTTAATTAGGGTTGGTAAAGTTTTCCCTAATTATATTATATTATTTTTCTTTTAAAAGTATTAAATTTTTGTAATTACTAAAAAAAAATTTTCAAAAAAACCAAGCTAAAAAATTTTTAAATAATTGTTAACAACAATTATATTTAATATTAATTGTGTTACTTTCCTTTCTAAAAGTTTATTTCACTTAATTTTGTGAACTCAATAAAGTTTTTTTGTTTTTAATGTCTCCAAAATATTTAAATTTTTTATTTAATATTTATAACCATGATAAATAAATAATTATTATGTCGTTTTCACAATTTTCATTTGCATGTGTTCTGTGTCAATATCTCAATCAAAGAACTAGGAAACAACTTTAATTTTTTTGGCATTGAGCTACCCAGATTAAAATTAAAAGAACAATTAAAAGTTAATTAATTTTTAAATAAATTATTATTCTTATTTTTGTTTAAAATATAATTTTATTTTTAATGTAAATCTGCATATCAAAAAAATTTGATAAATTTGCATGTTTAGAAAAAACTGCATCTTTTAAGTATACTATTCTGTAAGTAGTTAGTAATTAAAAATAATAATTTGTTTAAATCTTGCTTAAACAATAATAATTATGTTTTAAATTTGCATTGGTATTTGTGTTAGGTCTAGTAAATTGCAAAATTAGAAAAAATACACCTCTTTAGGTACAATATGTAAAAAGTTAGTAATCAACAATAATAATAATAATTTGTTTAAACAAATATAAATTTACAAATTGCCCAGTATTCTTACGAATTTGTAGCCTGATATTCTTCTTTACCTCGTTAATCCAAAATTTTTTAAAATTTTTGAAAATCGAATTGAAGCTCTTTACTGGCATGTATTCCACTTCAAAATTTCGAAGTTTCAACAAAATCGAAGAACTAGGGTACAACATTGACTTTTTAGGCATGGAGCTACCCTGCTGCAGTATAGCAAATTTACTATAGGTGGCGGTGTCAAATGTTTACGTTTACAGAACACCGCAACAGACAACAGTTTCCCATTTAGTTTTCACGTCACAAACAAAATAATAGTTTTATCAGACATTTTAAGCAAGTTTATTTCATTATTACATGATAATTTCTTCCTCATGTAGAGGAAGTATTGTAATACCAAAGTATTTCGACTTCGATTTTTTGACATATCTTTATGTTATTTGACCTCAGGAGTTCAAAAAAGTGTTTGTGTGTGTATGTAAGCATCACATTTTCGTAAATATCTCCAAACTATGAAGAGCTTTTGAACTAAATTTTTTTTTAAATTGTAGGTCTCATCTGCGGACATAAAATGAGAGTACTTTGAGACCGATTAATAAAGTTTAACTATATATTTTTTTTATTTTTAATGTTTGAAAAAAACGTTTTTTGCCCATAACTTTAAAAAAATGTTAGGATACCTATAAATGTTTTTCTGTAATTTTGTAGAGTTTTTTTAGACGCATCTTTTGAGCCCTCAATGAAATTTTTTCGCCCATGTTTACCAGAGATATTAAACTTTTAAAAATAATAAAATTTATGAAAATAAGACTGCTTTGAAAATTTTGATGAAAAATGTAGAAATAACTTTAAAACTATCATTATCATCTTGTAGAGCATTAAAAAATGCTTGGATTGACATATTTTTGAAGCTAATTCTTATAAAGAAGTTATTCATATTTTAAAAAACAGAAATTGTGATGGAAATTTAAGCATAAAATTTTTTTATTGTTGGAGTAACTTTGACAAATTGAAAAATATCATTTTCTAAATAATTTCTGAAATTTAAAAAAATAATTAAAGTCATAATATACCATAAAAATCAAAATCGTTTATGTATCAAAACTTAATTTTTAATCCAATACAGAGAAAAAAATATTACAGCAATTGAAAATAATTGTTAAAAATTTACACTTTATTATTATTAACATCCCTATGAGAAAGCAAAGTGTTCATGGAATGAACACAACGAGGTTTACGAAAACGAATGAAATTAGCACTAAAATTATAAAAAAAATGTATAATGTTACGTCCGTAACTTCTTATTAACGTACCTAAATTAAGTACAATACTTATGTATGTATTTTGTATTCGATATTGTATTTTTCGTATATATTTTATAATTTTATTTTAAGTATTTTGATATTATTGCATTATAATTATAATATTTTTGAATATATGGCAATTGATATTATATGTCTTATATGTATCTGAATAAATTACAAATCATAATAATTCTAAGAAAAGAGAAAAATATTTTATATCAGGGAAAAAGAATAACGATAGTGCATCAGTTCAACAACCTTCAAACAACTTCGCCACAAGAAGGAAGAAAAAACATGTATACGGGGCGTTCCACGCGAAATCGGACAGTATTTGACTTTTGCATCTCAGATTTTTTTCAAATATTTTTTTCTTTTAGTGCTAATTAAAAACAGCTACCATGATTTTTTTCAAATTTTTTCATCAAGCTGTTTAAGAGATACACGTTTTTTACGAAAATGTTTTTTTGAAATGGTTATAACTCGGTCAAAAATTGACCAAATTTGACATTCTATGTATGAAAATTTTTGTTTTTACACGTAGTTTTCGATAAAAATAAAAAAAAATTATTTTTTAAATTTATGAAAAATTTTTTTAATTTAAAAAAAAAAATTTATTTTTAAGACTGTATGTATCGATCGATTTTTTTCAAAAATTTTTGAGAAAAGTGGAGGTAAAGACCCTAAAAAACGTGTTTTTGAAGGTTTTCAAAATTTTGTTTATCCTAAACCTGACGCGCCAGAAACTTCTATATAGACTAAAATAGAAGCTTGAATTATCCACTACAAGAGCCATATCCATAAAACCAAAAAAAATTAAAAATTTTTTCAAAACATGTGGTTGAAGTTACCAAAAATGTGATTTTTAGGGTTGCTGAATATAATCAGCAGATTATAATATTTTATAAGTTTTTGGCACGTCAGATTATAATCCGCGACCTCAAACACCCTTGAGTAACAATTTTCAAGCGAATCCAAAACAATTTTAAAAGTCTATTAAAGCAACCCAAAAAACACATTTTTGGTAACTTCACCCCCATTTTTTGAAAATTTTTTTTATTTTTTTGGTTTTACGGATATGGGTCTTGTAGTGGACAATTCAAGTTTCAATTTAAGTCTATGTAGAAGTATCTAGCGCGTCAGGTTTAGGATAAAAAAATTTTAAAAACCCTCAAAAACAGGTTTTTTTGGGGTCTTTACTTCCACTTTTGTTACATCCCGAGCAGAAGGCAAAGTTTTAAAGTTAGGTTATTGAATTTTGGAGGAATGTTAGGCTGATTATGATCAAGTTGGTAAAGCTTGACCTTTATTTTTAAGTAGGATCGTTTGTACTTGTCAAAACTATGGGTTTTGAGTTACAACAACACAAATATTCCCTTTTTATAATTTATTTAAATATTCAAAAGTATGATTACAATAATTATACAATTGTTACTTACTGTTTAGTTACAAGTTGTTTGTTGATTTAAGTAATAGCGCAGGTTGACATAAGTTTGGTTGTCAAGATATTGTTTCAATTGAATGAAGTTAATAAACTTGCACAATAATTGAGTACAACTCGGACTGCAATTGCCAATTAAAGAAGAAATTGGTAAAAACTATAATTAATGAAACTTGATACGCAAAATACGACAGTTAATACTTTTAAATTATTGATTCTAAGTGTCAATTCGCTTTTCTTGCACCTTTTACGGAAAGAAACTTGTTTCCAAGTGAAAAACGAAGTTGACTTGCACGATAGTCAAGTACAATTCTAAACCGCAATTGCCGATTAAAGAAAGAATACAATAAATTTTAGTACAACTGAAGGGTCGCTCTACAATGACTACTGGTCTATAAAACCGCACCGGAACATTTGACAATTATCGGTGAAGAAGCTTTCGTTTATATACTAATGATTTATTAAAAGTGTGAGAATTAATAAGCAATTATGGGGATAAAGTATGTTACCTTCTTGGAATCTACACTTGCTCGTCTTTGAACCTATTTATAGTTTTGATTTTGCGAAGAATGCAATTCTTCGAAAATCGACCTGAATTCTTACTTTAAATGTGGAAAAAGTAAAGCTAGAGTTACAAGCAGTGATTCACGTAGCTCGGGTTACAAAGTAGGTCATAGCAAGCGCGCTCGAGCTTACGTGAGTCACTCTTTGACTCAACGCATTGTTTCCTATTTTCGTCAATTTCTATCTCTGGTTTTGTTTTTTTTATGATTATTCTAATATGTAGGACAAAGTATAGAATTTCAATCTGCAAATTCTACCTCAATTGTTGAATTTAACGCTTTTTAACACGAGTATTATGTGTTCAAAAGTAAGATAAAGAAGTTACATTACAGATAGCAAAAATAAAAATGTATCTGGGATGTAACAGTCCTCCCTCCTTACATTTTTCAACGTCTCGGTGAAATTTAAGTCTCGTTAATGAGATACAAAGTCTAGACTTGAGAATTTTGAAATTGAGAATGTCCTAATCGTGAACTAGTTACAGTGTCTACAGTGATATCAATATCTTTGCGCTCTTATTACATTCGACGGCGCTTAGATGAGAATGATGAAGTTAGTGTGTTTGTTATGTTATGATATGTGTTGTTTGTGTATTCTTAATCATCTTCTTAAGGTAGGTATGGATTTCTTTTTTCTCAGGACGGTTGTTGACTTTTGTTTCCCATGGTGGTGATCTCAAATTGTCAACTTCAGCATTTTTCATCCCTATAAATGATGGTGAAAGTAAGAATTGTAATCCTTTTGAGTTGTGATTCTTATAAGTATTTTTATTGGTGTTCTTTTTTTGTGTGTCTTTACGGAATTATATATATATATATATATATATATATATATATATATATATATATGTGTGTGTGTGTGTGTATAATTTTTGTTTTTTTTTAGTGTCTGAAAGAAGTTGCACGATAACTTTAGAATCATTCTTGCAATCTTTGCAAGTTATGGCAGCTTCAATTCATTCTTCTATGTTGGAGATGGATTGTCTCGAAGCAATGGGGCGACCGGGCCGTCCAAAGCGAGGAGGGTATCGTGAAAAAGTTGACATTAATGCACGAAATGCGGAATTACGTCGCCTGAAGAAGGAGGTTCAAGAGAATTCAGCACAGATGACGTCGATGCTGAATCTTATTCTGTAAGTTTTTAATTTCTTTGTGTATTTTATATCTCTCTGTTTTTTGTTTTTACATTTTCCTTTTCTTTCTATGTTATATAGTCGGCCAGATCGTCCGAGCCACTGTTATTATTTATTTATTATTATTATTTATTTTTGTTATGTGCTTAGTATAACTTTATTGATTCTTTCTCTTTTTGATAATTTTATACGAGATTTTTCTTTTGTAGTTATAATAATTTTGTTGTTGGTATTGTTTGTTTTAGAGCCATTAGAGCCAAGAAAATTTGTGGATACGATGGTTTGGATCGAAGATGTACCGCAGTTTGTGTGTCATCATGCGAACTTGAGAATAAGCCTTTAGACCTCTCAATGAAGGCTTCCATTGTAAATAAAATTTTTCAGCCGAAAATATTCTTGAAGGATATGAAATTGCTTATGAATGATCCATTGTGGCTAGATCCCATACTCAACACTGCTCTTCAACCACAGGCAGGAACTTTCCTTTGGGGCACAAGCAGGATCTCCTTTTGAAATTCAACCAGGGCCATCCTTTGAATCACGGCCAGGACCATCTTTTGAAATTCAACCAGGGCCATCCTTTGAATCACGGCCAGGACCATCTTTTGAATCACGGCCAGGACCATCCTTTGAATCACGGCCAGGACCATCCTTTGAAATTCAGCCAGGACCATCTTTTGAAATTCAACCAGGGCCATCCTTTGAAATTCAGCCAGGACCATCTTTTAAAATTCAACCAGGGCCATCCCTTGAATCACGGCCAGGACCATCCTGGTATATGGAGCCTGATGACGTGAAAGTGGTTCTGGAGAAAAATCCATTGCCGAAATTTGTTCCAAAAAGTTATGAACTGTGTACGTGCGGTTTGTGTAATTTGTAAGGTTTGCTCTTCTATCTCTTTTTTTATATATTCTTGGGAGTATTTTTATAATTATAACACATGTTCGTTCAATTGTATGTGTGAGTCGTGTGTGTGTTTTTCTTTTGTAGTGTAAATGTGCGTGTGATATGAATAAATTTTACAAAAATTTTTTAATTTTGTTGTATATAAACATTTTATTTAACCCTTTTATCATTTCTAAATTATTTAAAGTCTCAATTTTTACAAAAATTAGTTACTTGCATTGACATTTTTCTTTCTCCTTTTTGAAAGTTTTATTGTATTATAATTATTGTTCTTGATTTTAATAAGTAATTTATAATTGTATAAATTTTGTTGTCGCATAATTATTATTAATTTCCCAAAAGAAACAAGTTTTTCGAAAATTTCTTTCCTTTACTAGTAATTTTACTATGAGACCACAGTACCAATACGAAATTTTTTTATAATTTTACATAATTTAATAGTTATATTAATTATTGCAGTCTTATAGAACTGATTAGTGAATTTATATTATAGTGTAAAACTCGATCAATTTATGATCTTCAAAATTATTACTATTAGAAATCTCTTTAATAACAAAATAAAGTGACATTTGATTCAATAATCAGAATTTTAGTACACTGTAAAAAACCCCGGAACGTTCTCCGATAAAAAAACTAGGATATTTTTCCGAAATTAGATGGAAACTACGGTTTTCCGAATATTTAGTAGGAAATACCTCCAAAATCAGTAGGAGAAATACTCTTTCCACAGAAAAATGGAAATTCTTCCTCAATTTTCGGAAAAATTTCCGAAAATGATGGATTTCTTTCCAAAATTTATTGAAAATATTTCCGAGAAAAATAGGTAACTAATTATAGAAATTTGACTTTTCTAACCATTTGTTAAGTATATCAAAAATTATTTTTTTTTTCACATTTAATTTATAATTATTAGTTAACTTTTTTTTACTAATTACAAAAGAAAAATCCGATATGTGTATTTATATACTACTCTTTGAATCCAAAGAAGCGAAAACTCACTCAGAATACATCAAAAGTATTCCACGCAAGATAATAAGCACGTATATATATATATATATATATATATATATATATATATATATATATATATATATATATATATATATATATATATACCTAAAAATAAATAAAAAATTATTTATAAATAAGCCTACATACACGAACTCTTCCTGCGTGAAAGACCTCCGACGCAACTTTTCTAAGCGAATCTCCACCTACCCAACTTCAAAGAGTAATAATTAGTTTATTTTTACTGATTTAAATTTAAAAACTGATAAATTAGAAAATAATTTTTCTACAAAATTGTGTCTGTATATGCAGTAAGTAGTTCTTAAATATTCCTCAAAAATCTAAATATATATAATAAATTTAACGGAAATGTGGAAAGAAAAAGTTAACAATACTATGAATCGGTTGATCAACAGTTTTAAAGAGATTGAGTCTTTCGAAATTCCATAGAAGTTAGAAAGAACAGATTTTACTCCACATGTTTCTTAATTTATTATTTATTAAAATTACTTATAAATCTCTTTAATAAGATTGTTAATTAAATTAAACTTGATAGGATTTCAATATTCAATATTTCAATATTCTTTATTCAAAAATTAATTAAACAATAATTTATTATTGAACTGATCGAATAAGAATTTAATAATATTTATCTTGAAAGAAAGTATAAAAACTTGAAAATTTATGTAAAATGTGCGTTAATAAGATAGAACAAGAGTATACGTCTAGAGCGACAACATGCCGGTCGAGCGGTTCTCGCTTCGCTCTGTATAAGGGGAGAGGCGAGAGAGCGACAACATGGCGGGTCGAGCGGTTCTCGCTTCGCTCGGTATGAGGGGAGAGGCCTTGGACCCAGCGCGCGAGTATTGGCTAGTGGGCGTGAGGCCTTTCACTTCTCCGCATAGCCGGTCGACTCCTCCTCTCTTATAGTCGCCTGACACTAAAGGCTCGATTCGAGTCTTTCAATTGGCATTATTTATTAATAATAATTATTTAAAATTAAAAAGTGATGATATCCTTAAATTTAAGGCTATTCTCTTTAAGTTTATATAAATTTTGGTATATGTTTATAGTATACCAAAATTTATTTATTAATAACAATAATTCTTTAATAATTCTTCGTAATTTATTTTTATTAATAATAATAATAACAATTTTAATAAAATTGGTTAAAATTGTTAATTTCAATAATAATTTTATAACTATTTGATTTGTTAATTATTAATTAAAGCAATAAATTATATTGTATGTTAGTATTTAGTAATACCTTATTTATTCATAATAATTATCATCATTATTATTATTATGTATCTCTCTCTTTTTTTAACAACAATAATTGTTTATTTAATTTAATCCCTATATTATTATAGGTTATTAAGTAAATTATTAAATTATTAGTATTTGTTAAGTGTTAACATATTAATCAATAATTAATCATTAATTATCAATAATTAATAAATAGATTGTTTACTTATTTGACATGGATATAATTTATCATTCATTAACAATATTATTATATTATTATTACATATTACTAATGTATTATTGTAAAATTTTCATTTATTTATTAGACTACAATTAGTAACAATACAATTAATCCATTGAATTAAATTTTAAAGCATGTTGATTAATGATCCATTGTTAATAATGTTAAAATTTATTGTTTTTACCTTTGATTTTTCATCATTTAAGAGCAAAATTAATTTGAATTTGAATTATTTGCCGCTCTTTTATGATGGAAGTCAGCGAGGCATGCGCGTCTTACCATTAGACAGAGTTGCGTGCATCGGTTGAATTGAATCACTGGTCGGCCATCGAGGTGTGCCATGCATAGTAAAAGAGGTGTGAGCAAGGTCGATATAAAATCGATGCGTGCTTAAAGCTGGCGCGCTCATTTGAATGATGCTGTTTTATGCTTTATTCATTCTTATTCTATTTTTGTTGTTTTTAGGCTTAAAATTGTCAAAATTTTTGCAGATTTTTAAGACCTTTCCTCCCTCCTTAAACTTTACATTGTCCTCAATGTAAGGAAATGGTAGGATGCTTGTTTTGTTCTGTTTTTGTTAATTTTTATGGCGTTTGTATTTTGTTTCTTCGCCTCTTCCATTTTGTAATCATTATTGAGTAGCAAAAATATAGTTTTCTTGCTATAATAATGATTATTATCAATAAGAGTAGCTGAAAGAAGAGTATGAAACAATCTTTAATTGTTGTAATATAGTCTTTAGCGTTTAAAATCCAACTCACAACAGGTATTTCCATCTGTAATCAGATGTATTTTTAACTGATGTTATTTTACTTGTGTATTTTGTTATAGAATTATAATTTATTTATTTATTTATAAAGTTAAAATTTATTTAGCAGTTAATTATTAGTATATTATATTTTGTTTAAATATGGGTTTATTTTCTTATTATTATTATTATTATTGCATCTATTTAATTTTGTTTGATTAATTATGGATTTTTATAAAATAAAAGAGGAAAGAAGAAGGCAACCACCATTCCTCTTCCTTCTTTTCTTTCGTCTTTTATATGTAATTATTATTTATTTAATTATTTATTTTATATATAATTATGTGTTTTTTGTTTAAAATAAAGAGGAAAGAAGAAGGCAACCACCATTCCTCTTCCTTCTTTTCTTTCGTCCATATTTTAATGTTTTGTTTAGTTTATTGATTAAATTATAAGTATACATTTTTTACATATATTTTATTGATATAATATTTTTAATTTTATGGATATGTATAATAGGTGTTTGTACTAATTTTCAAATAACTGAATATGTATATATATACAGGGTGTCCCAGTCGAGGGTGTACATATTAAAGGGGCATAATCTACTGAAAAAACTGAGACGAAAAGTCCTTTACACTTTTTAAAAATTTTCAGTAGTTTTTCCGTAAATCGCAATTAAAAATCAAAAACTACGCTTTGTCCCGCCCCGGTAGGCGGGACGTACTATTGCAGCGTTTACTTGCCTGGGCGTGTACCAGCAGCGCGCGTAGTGTGTCAATTTAATACTTATTATTATTGGGTGTTTAATTAACACCAGGTTTGTGTTAAAATAACACTGATTAAAACTAGAAACAAGAAATTATCGTCAAAAATTTATTCTACACGCGCTGATGGTACATGCCCAGACAAGCTAGCGCTGCAATAGTACGGCCCGCCTACCGTCTCACTGAGCTTTCACGTCTAATAGCAAAGCGTAGTTTTTGATTTTTCAATTGAGATTTACGGAAAAACTTCTGAAAATTTTTAAAAAGTGCAAAGGACTTTTCGTCTCAGTTTTTTAAGTAGATTATGCCCCTTTAATATGTACACCCTCGACTGGGACACCCTAGATATATATATATATATATATATCTATATATATATATATATATATATATATATATATATATATATATAATATATATATATATATATATATATATATATATATATATATATATATATATATATATATATGAGTGTATTATTTATCTATGTATATTTTCATATAATCTTTATTTATTTATTTATTTATTTTTTAATTTCCTATTAACAGTTACTTTATTAAAATTTTATACATGCTTCATTGAAATAACTGTTAATAGGAATATATCGCGTTATCTTAATCCCATGGTAGGGTAGGATCTGGTAAATTCCAAAATTCGTCTGAATCGTCAGATGCGTTTGTTGTTGGATTTTCCTTTGTTAATATTTTCTTATTTCTGATTACGCTAAAGCATTGTTCTTTAGTGTGCCCCCTTCGATAACAATATTCACAGCAGTTTTCCCATTTGAAAAGTTTTAATTTTAATACTGATGGTTCGTCGTGGGACATTACATAAATTTTTGGTTTTAGGTTTTTGGGTCTTTCTTCTTCACTAAAGAAATAAGTGTTATTTAATTCTTTTAGAATTATCTTAGCTGCTGAATGTTCTGATTCTCTGATCGTTCTGCATCCATTCCCAGTTGCAATGAACACATTATTGTATTTGTAATCTGTCACTGTGCACTTCACTTGCCATAGTCTATTTAAGTCCGGACCAGTGGTTTTATCAATTAAATAAATGGGCTTATCTAGGTTGTATTCTGTTGATAGTTCCTCAAGTATTCCTTTAGGATATGATATATCATCAATGTTTCCTTTTGGGAATGTAAAAGCTGGAACTAATTCTCCTTGTAGTGGTGGGAAGAAAATGATAGATTCAGACATCTAAAAATGAAAATTACGTTATTATTGTTATTCATAAGCAATTTTTAATTTATCAACATGTTTTTGGAACCTGTGTCCTTCATTATTTAATTAAATAACATTATTTTTATTTAAAATATCTACAATTCTATATGGACCGTGATAATGAGGGTCAAATTTTCTTTTTAGACCTTCTTTCATGACATAAGCTTTATCGCCTATTTTTCCTTGAAATGGTTTGATAGATTTATCATACCTTTCTTTGGATTTTAATTTGGCATTTATTAGATTTTTAGCTGCTAGTGCCCTTATTTTAATTAATTTGGTAATAAGTTCAGTTAAATAGGAACCATATGTTTCGATTTTAACTTCCTGGGGAAAAGAACTAGGAGAACGAGCAGTTTTTCCAAAAACCAACTCGTATGGGGTGAAATTCGTAACTTCATGCATAGATGTGTTATAAGCAAACATTGCAAATGGTAATAATCGGTCCCAGTCGTCATAGTCTTTAGAATATTGTTTTATATAATCTGCCAAAACGGCATGGCTACGTTCTAAAGCGCCATTTGTTTGAGGCCTATAACCAGAGGTTGTGACTTGCTGAACTTTGAAAACTTTGGATAGTTTTGACATCAATTCCTTTATCGGTTAATATTACTCTAGGGGCTCCATATACTGAAAATAATTCTCTTGCTACAGCATGAGCAATAGTAGTTGCTGAAATATTTGGAATTGCAACTGCTATACAGTATTTGGATAAATGGTCTTGCATAGTGAGGATATGACAATTTCCGTCTGGGGTTGTAGGAAGCTTTCCTACTGTATCTAATGAAATTTTGTCAAAAACGTCTAGGGGTGTGTCCGTTATAATCATAGGTTCTCTAGTTTTTGCTCTAACTAATTTTTGTGTTTGACATGTGGGACATTTTCTTACAAATTCTGTTACTTGTTCTTTTAATCGTGGCCAACAAAATTTCTCACGAATTCTTCTATATGTTTTCACTATTCCTTTGTGTCCTGCTATTTTACTTTTATGAAATTCACTTATGATGTCTTCTCTGTTTTCTTCTTTGGGAACAGATACTTGTCCATAACACATAGTTATATTAATGTTACTATTATAGAAAACTGATTCAATAATTTGTCTTAGTTCTCCTCTTAGCATTTCATCTGTAAAGTCTCCGTGTCGAGCAATTCTTATTTCTTTTACTTTTTCATTAGAAAGAAGTATTTTTAAATTCTGCATCCCTAAATTAATGTCTTCTTTTGATAATGAATCATAGTAATTGTCTTTTACTATTAAAGAATATACGTTATATCGACCTCTAGGGGTTACCAGAATTTGTCCATTTGTGGGATTTTTTATTTTTATTTCTTCGGGATCTATTACTGCGATGTCAATGAGTAATTGGCTTATTGGCTTATTGGTCTTAAATTCTTCATCCTACTCTTCTTCGTCATCTTTATTTTCTTCTTTGCTTTCCTCTGCTTCATTACCTGTGGTTTCTTCTTCTTCATCATCAAACATTTTTGTTTTTGTTTTTGTCTATTTCATTTTTTTGTGGTGTTTGATGTATTGGTTGTTCAGGTTCTATTGTTTCTGTAATTGACTTTTCAATATTGAAATTCTCTGTTTGATTTTCCTGCCACATAGATTCACCTTTAGCATAATCCCAATAGAAGTCTAGTTTTTGTGAAAATTCTGAGTGGTCCCCGGGGATCAATTCATTAGCTGCTTTATGAACTGATTCGTCATTGTTTCCATCCGAGTGTATAATCCAATCTCTAGGAGATTGTGGAGGTTCTATTAGCCAGTCTTCATGTTGTTTTAAGGATTGGTCAAAACGTGATATAGAATTTCCTAAATCTTGGACTATTTCCTTTCTGCTTAAATTCATCGCTTTGTTTTCTTCTTTGTCAGAACTTTCTTCACTTTCACTGGCTGGTGGTTCTACCGTTAATACTGTTTTTTCTGGGCTTGGAAAATATACGATTTTGGGTAACAGTTCGGGAGGTGCACTTTTCGGTCCAGGCATATTTTTTATAGCTGCTGGTGGAAGTTTCAAACTCGGAAGCATACTTTTACTAGGTTTTTGAATAGGAGGAATAGGTATCTCTATATCTTCGTCAGTAGTATCTTCGTCTGAATCTTGGTCTATAGTTATTATTCTAGGTTGTGTTACTCTCCTTTGTGATACTCTTGATCCGATTGTGCTTTGATTTAAATTAAATTTCGATGTAAATGGCTTTAAAATTTATTTTGTAGGTTGTAATTTTGGTTTCTGAGGATTTATAATTATTTTTGTAGGTGGTTTAATTGGTTTTTTGTGCCGTTGTCGCCCTTTTTATTGATTACAATTTTTACTTGTTTTTGCTCGATTTCGGTGCGGGAACTTTTAGTAATTTCTTCATTGACATTTCTGGAGAGAGCGTCTGCGTTTGTGTTTAGCTTTCCTGATTTATGTTGGAATTCATATTCATAGAATCTTAACTTTAATCTCCATCTAATTAATCGCTGTCCTGGATCATTTATTGTGTCAATCCATCTTAATGGTTCATGGTCGCTTACTAACGTAAATTTCTTTCCATAGATGTATAAAAAAAATAAATGATGTACAACATATAATACAGCTAGACATTCTTTTTCAGTTGTTGAATAATTTATTTCTGGTGCATTTAATACTCTAGAAAGATACGCAATAGGAAGATCGAATCCGTCCTTTTCTTGACTCAGCACTGCGCCTATAGCAAAATCTGATGCGTCTGTTGTTAGTGTGAATGGTTTCTCATAGTCTGGGTATTGTAAAATTGGACTAGTACACAAAGCTTCTCTTAGCTCTCTGAAACTTTCTTCTTGCGGTTGTTTCCACTCGAATTTCACTTCCTTTTTTAATAAATTAGATAATGGTTTAGCCTTTGCTGAAAAGTCTTTAATAAATCTTCGGTAATATCCCGCTAATCCTAGAAATTGCTTTACATTACGTGGCGTTTTAGATCTAGGAAAATTTTTGACAGCTTCTATTGTTTTAGGGTTGGGCTTTACTCCTTCACTACTTATTATATGCCCTAAATAGGCTACTTCTTTAAAGAGAAATTCGCATTTTTCTGGATGTAGTGAAAGGTTGGCATCTTTTAATCTTTGTAGTAATCGTCTTACCTTTTTGTCGTGTTCTTCTAAATTGTTTGCATAAACCACGATGTCATCTAAATATACGAATAATTCAACACCTTGAAGTCCTGATAAAACTTGATCCATTAGTCTTTGAAACGTTGATGGTGAATTTTTTAATCCCATGGGCATTCTGATGTATTCGTAATGTCCGTGCGTAGTGCAAAATGCTGTTTTTGGTCTATCAATGGGATCTAATTCAATTTGATGAAATCCACTGGCTAAGTCAAATACAGAGAAGTATTGAGCGCCTCCAATGGTGTCCAGTATGCTAATTATGTTTGGCAGAGGATAAAAATCACCAATTGTCTTCTCATTCAGTGCCCTAAAATCGATCACTATTCTCCACTTTTTCTTACCAGTTCCATCGATCTTTTTTGGAATTATAAGTAATGGCGAGTTATATGGCGAACAGGAAGGTCCTATGGCTCCTTCTGATTTCATTCTATCGATGACCTTATCAATTTCTTCTTTTTGTGAGGGTGAAAATCTGTATTGTTTAGTATGGATTGGTATTTCGTCTTTTGTAAGAATTTTGTGTTGAACCATATGTGTAGGAGTTAGTTGTTCTCCGGGAAGATGAAAACTGTCTGGAAATTCTCTAACTAGTTGTTCTACATGTTCTTTTTCTTCCTTATTCAAATGATCTAGTCTTAAATATTCTAAAATATCTGAGACTCTGTTTGATGATGGTATGTATTCTTCTTCTGTAGAGTAATCATATGTGTCTTCACCTGGTAATTTATAGAATTCAAAAGGTATTAACTCTTGAGGTGGTATATCAATTTCTGCGTTTTCAGATGTCATATTTATCGCATAAATATGGCAAACTCCATCGTGATTTGTTACTACTCCTTCACCTAATAATAATCCTTCGTCGGTTTTTATTAAGGATAAGTATCCTTCTTTTAATTCAGGATTTAAAACATCGATAGGTATTACTTGTCTCGTTCTGGCTTTAATAGTTACACTTTTTCTTTTATTGGCTTTGTTTTCTGTTAATGCTTCTCTAGCTTCTACTGATTCCTTATCTGTGAAAAATATTGGCTTTATAAGGTCAGAGTGTGTGACAATGGTATTGTGCCAAAACGAGATTTCAACTTTTTCTTCACGTAGATACTCTCGACCAAGAATACCGTCGGATTCTATAGGGAACTTAATAGATACCAGTTGGAAAGTTATTGGCTTCGTCTTTATTTCTATCTGAACGGTTCCCAATGTTAATAGTTTGGTAGGAACAATTCCGGCTATGTGTATAGCTTCTTCTTGAATTATTCTCAATTCCGGAGATATTATATTTTCTTTAATTATGTTCACATCAGCTCCTGTATCTATTAATAAGGTTGCTGATAATTTTTGGAAACTTGGAGAATTAATTACTATTAATGGAGATTCTCTAGAGTTTCTGGCGTGGAAGATATGTTTTGTAGTGAAAGAATTCTCGCGTTGGCTGGACGCTCTTTGTAATCCTCGCTCGTCGTCGCGTCTGTCCGTCGAGTCGTGTTTAAGTTTAAATTACTCTTTTCAAAAGAGTGTGGGGACTGAGAACGAGGTGGTGTTCTATTTAATTCTTGAGGCTTGTTAAAATATGCTTCTTGTGGAGGAGGATATGGGAAAAAGGGATAAGAGGTATATGGCATATAAGCATTAGGGAAAAACGAATTTGGGTGATTAGGATACTGTGGAGGAAAACTGTTACTTGGACCATATGGTGGATAATGAGGAAATGTATTTGTGTAATTATTCATGAATTAATTTTATTATAATTTATTACAAAATTTTATTACAATTCTTTATTTCTATTTATTGCTTGTTCCGTGTTAGTTAGTAATTTTTCGAAAAATTTAGAAATTTCTTGATTTGAACTTAATTTCTGTAGTTTTAATAAATTGTCAGTATATTCGGCTTGTTTTTGTTGAAAGCGTTTCTGATTTCTTTTTCCTCCTCTGTTTCTTGGCTTCTTGTTACTATTTTGCATGATCTTAGCCTGCAATTTTAGACATTTTGTCTTTGATTATAAAAATTTTGTTTTGTTAAATTAATATGAAATTAGTTTACTTGATTACGAAAGTTCTGTTAAAGGAAAGGCTTTAAATTATTTAAGGTTAAAATTCGCCGATCGGCGTAAAAATAGCTTTAAATTAAGCCTTAAACTTAACAAAATTAGAGAAATTCTTTATTTTAACAAATTCGCCGATCAGCGTAAAATGATAAAATCAAGAACTTGTGTTTTAATAAAGTTAATTGTCCTAATAACAAATTCGCCGATCAGCGTAAAATGACATTAGTAAAATCGTAATTCGCCTACAGGCGTAAGAACGATTTTATTCAACTTATTCTTTATTATTTGAAGTGGTTGTTGTATAATGTGTTTTGTGTAATTAATAATTTACTTGAAAAAGATAATGTTGTTGGAGTGCCAGTTTAATTTTCTTTATTCTAAGTGTTGTAAGTATTCAACTTGCACCTCGTAAAAGGAAAGAAAAGTGTTTCGTATAACTCCTATCCGTGAGCAGAAATCAACAATCCTAAGTGTTAAAACTTAACAACTTGCACAATAACCGAGTACAACGCGGACTGAATTGCCGGTTAAAGAAAGAATAATTTGAATTATTAATTAACACTTAAAATTTTGAAAATTTTGAATTTACTACTTTATAATAGGAAATATTATAGTTATCTAACAAAAGTGACGAATCCCACCGCTGCCACCAAATCAGCTGTTACATCCCGAGCAGAAGGCAAAGTTTTAAAGTTACGTTATTGAATTTTGGAGGAATGGTAGGCTGATTATGGTCAAGTTGGTAAAGCTTAACCTTTATTTTTAAGTAGGATCGTTTGTACTTGTCAAAACTATGGGTTTTGAGTTACAACAACACAAATATTCCCTTTTTATAATTTATTTAAATATTCAAAAGTATGATTACAATAATTATCCAATTGTTACTTACTTTTTAGTTACAAGTTGTTCGTAGATTTAAGTAATAGCGCAGGTTGTTATAAGTTTGGTTGTCAAGATATTGTTACAATTGAATGAAGTTAATAAAGTTTGTTATGTTACACTCATGTAACTTTCACAACTTGTTAATGTTTTTGCGTTTGTTCCAAGAGTTAAATACCGTTTCTAAGTGTCACTATTCGTCACTTGCACCTATTTAAGGAAAGAAAAACTTGTTTCTAAGTGTGAGAAAAGCAACTTGCACAATAATTGAGTACAACTCGGACTGCAATTGCCAATTAAAGAAGAAATTGGTAAAAACTATAATTAATGAAACTTGATACGCAAAATACGACAGTTAATACTTTTAAATTATTGATTCTAAGTGTCAATTCGCTTTTCTTGCACCTTTTACGGAAAGAAACTTGTTTCCAAGTGAAAAACGAAGTTGACTTGCACGATAGTCAAGTACAATTCTAAACCGCAATTGCCGATTAAAGAAAGAATACAATAAATTTTAGTACAACTGAAGGGTCGCTCTACAATGACTACTGGTCTATAAAACCGCACCGGAACATTTGACAATTATCGGTGAAGAAGCTTTTGTTTATATACTAATGATTTATTAAAAGTGTGAGAATTAATAAACAATTATGGGGATAAAGTATGTTACCTTCTTGGAATCTACACTTGCTCGTCTTTGAACCTATTTATAGTTTTGATTTTGCGAAGAATGCAATTCTTCGAAAATCGACCTGAATTCTTACTTTAAATGTGAAAAAGGTAAAGCTAGAGTTACAAGCAGTGATTCACGTAGCTCGGGTTACAAAGTAGGTCATAGCAAGCGCGCTCGAGCTTACGTGAGTCACTCTTTGACTCAACGCATTGTTTCCTATTTTCGTCAATTTCTATCTCTGGTTTTGTTTTTTTTCATGATTATTCTAATATGTAGGACAAAGTATAGAATTTCAATCTGCAAATTCTATCTCAATTGTTGAATTTAACGCTTTTTAACACGAGTATTATGTGTTTAAAAGTAAGACAGAGAAGTTACATTACAGATAGCAAAAATAAAAATGTATCTGGTATGTAACAACTTTTCTCAAAATCCTGACGTGATGGCCAATTTTGTGACCCGGGATCGTGTTCAGCGTCTGTAATGGACACTATGAAATCTCATAAAAAAGTAAGTCTTTTTTTGGGACCTGTGTTATTAATTATTTTAGCTGGAAACCCCTTTTGTTTGCTATATTATATGGATATAAAATTTAAAAAATTAGAAATAAATAGATCCCATCGTTTGCCCACAATCAGACAACGCCTAAAAGTTGTTAATTTAGTTCTAGTTTCTTACAAAAAATTTTGAAAAAAACGATCGATACATACATTCTTAAAAATAAATTTTTTTTTTAAATTAAAAAATTTTTTCGTAAATTTTAAAAATAATTTTTTTTATATTTTTATCAAAAACTACGTGTAAAAACAAAAATTTTCATACATAGAATGTCAAATTTAGTCAATTTTTGACCGAGTTATAACCATTTCAAAAAACATTTTCGTAAAAAACGTGATTTTTCAAAAACCTGTATCTCTTAAACAGCTTGATGAAAAAATTTGAAAAAAATCATGGTAGCATATTTTAAAGAGCACTAAAAGAAAAAAAATATTTGAAAAAAATCTGAGATGCAAAAGTCAAATCGAGCATAAAAACTAAACAGGCTATGATCATTCCTAACACTATTTTGAAGAGACACGAAAATTAGAAAGAAAGAAAAGATTAGTCAACAGCAGCATCGAGCATAAAAAAGTAAACAGGCTATGATCATCCCTACCACTATTTTGAAAATACACGAAAATTAGAAAGAGAGAAAAGATAAACAAGTGCACAGGTGTTCATAGTTACCTTGCTCTCCCACTCTCAATAACTACACGTATATGATTCTAAACAATGGAACAGTTTCGTATTAAAAGGCAGAGAAATTAAGCAGAGATCAGAGTAATTTTTTCGAAATCAGTAGTATTTATCTAATTGTCAACAAGTGAACAGTCTCCCAGTATACCTTTGAACATTGTTCAAAAGTGAACTCCCAGTAAACCTTTAAACATTATTAAAAGTGGAAAGTCTCCCAGTGTACCTTTGAACATTATTTAAAAGTGTCGCCCAAGTACTAATTTAAACATACTTCATTACAAGTAAATTATTCCCCAAGTATTAATTTGAAATCAGTTTCAAATCAACACTCCATTCATCGATCTTCGAATATAACTTTGATCAATTTCCAAAAATATAAATTTCGAAATTCTTTCGAGTGTATACAAAACTCTAATATTGAAGGATCACATTTCAAATTTCGAAACATCGAAATTTGCTTAAGAGGCGACAACTGTCTGGGAATAGCAGATATTTTTCGGAATACAATACACTATCTCATTAGTGTAAACACCAGCACAAATTCTTCACCATTAAGGACCACCATTAGGCGGTCCCTTTTCGTCTAGTGCTCATCACCACTCAAGATTGGATTACAAGATAATCATCACACCACAAGTAATTGTTATTCTTTAAGTAAGATTCATAATTTTGTACTCATTGTATTTTTGTCAACTCTTTTCTTTCTTGTTGGTTTTTAAATAAATTATTCTCTCACAACATTTAGTAGACTCATTGACTTATCCTCATACCAAATTAGATTCATTTATAAAACTAATTTAAAATGAGGAACGTTAGGTATATTTAAAAAGGTTTCTTGTTTTGACGTAACAATAACTTGGCAACAGTTTTATCATTTATATTACTAAATTGTGAATTATATAACTTGAATAGAAGGTGCAAAATTGTGGCCTTCGATCTGTTTCTAGTATGTAATACGATATTAAAATAAATAGGTTAGTTTTGTAAATATTAATAATGGCATATTAATAACATTTAAAGTATAAAATTATTATCATTTAAAAAATATAATCCTTTTTTAGAATTCGTCATAGGTTTTTCAATACTTCTAAATAAATAGAATTCATTTAATTAATCTTTTGAAGTACACTAAATAAATAAAGCCGCGGGTCGAAAAGGGATCTAACACATTTTTGATCAGATTTCAACTGTATAGAAAAATAAACACTATTACAATCCTTTTTCATATTTCGCAATAAAAATTGTATAATTATAATATTTGGAATTTCATTCAAATATGATATTACTTTTATATAATTTTGTTGTAAAACATATAACAATTTCCTAATTTTGTTATTCAATTATCACAAATTATTGTTAATAAACAAAGATTTACAAATTTCAAAATGAAAATAATTCAGGGTAAGACTCCGTCAGAAAAAAGCGATTTGCATGTGGTCTTTGGATTAGGCTGTAATTTAGTGAAATTGTAGTATTGGATACTAGAAACAAGTGTGCCAAAATTTTTTTAAAATTTTGAAATTTGTTGTAGTTACGCCATTTTGAATTTTTTTGTTATAATTTTTTAAATCTTAATATTTCCGAAAGTTTTTAAAGAAATTTAATAAAATTTGGAAGGCATATACTGGACATCATGTTTCTTCTAGCAATCATATAACAAAAAAGAAGAGTTACAGGTTTTTGAAAAATTACGTATTTTACGAAAATGCTTTTTTGAAATGGTTATAACTAAATAAACAACTTTTAGGCGTTGTCTGATTGTGGGCAAACGATGGGATCTATTTATTTCGAATTTTTAAATTTTTATATCTATATAATATAGCAAACAATAGGGCTTTTGAGATAAAATTATTAATAACACAGGTCAACAAAGAAAGACTTACTTTTTTGAGATTTTATAGTGTCCATTAAAAATGCTGAACACGATTCCGGGTCACAAAATTAGCCATCACGTCAGGATTTTAAGAAAAGTGGGGGTAAAGACCCCCAAAAACGTGTTATTGAGGGTTTTCAAAAAATTTTTTTATCCTAAACCTGATGCGCCAGAAACTTCTACATAGACTTAAATTGAAGCTTGAATTGTCCATTACAAGACCCATATCCGTAAAACTAAAAAATATTAGAATTTTTTTCAAAAATTGGGGTTGAAGTTTCCAAAAATGTGATTTTTGGGGTCGCTGATTATAACCATCAGATTATTACATTTTATAAGTTTCTGGCACGTCCGATTGTAATCCGCGATCTAAAAACCCTTGAGTAACAATTTTCAAGCGAATCCGATCAATTATAAACTTTGACATCCCCCATCATGAATCCGCCATTTAGATTTTTTAAAAACTAATATCGGAGTCGTAATCAGCGACTCCAAAAACCCCCTGAGTACCAATTTTCAAGCGAATCCGATCAATTATAAATTTTTACATCCGACATTTTAGATACGACATTTTATATTTTCGAAAACTGATATCGGATTCGTAATCAGCGACCTCAAAAACCTCCGAGTAACAATTTTCAAGCGAATCCAAAACAATTTTAAAAGTCTATTAAAGCAACCCAAAAAACACATTTTTGGTAACTTCAACCCCATTTTTTGAAAAAATTTTTAATTTTTTTGGTTTTACGGATATGGGTCTTGTAGTGGACAATTCAAGTTTCAATTTAAGTCTATGTAGAAGTATCTAGCGCGTCAGGTTTAGGATAAAAAAATTTTGAAAACCCTCAAAAACAGGTTTTTTTGGGGTCTTTACTTCCACTTTTCTAAAAATCCTGACCTGATGGCCAATTTTGTGACCCGGAATCGTGTTCAGCGTCTTTAATAGACACTGTGATATCTCATAAAAAAAGTAAGTCTTTTTTTGTTGACCTGTGTTATTAATAATTTTATCTCAAAAGTCCTATTGTTTGCTATATTATATGGATATAAAAATTAAAACATTTGCAATAAATATATCCCATCGTTTGCCCACAATCAGACAACACCTAAAAGTTGTTAATTTAGTTCTAGTTTCTTACAAAAAATTTGGAAAAAAATCGATCGATACATACATTCTTAAAAATAAAATTTTATTTTAAAAATTAAAAATTTTTCGCACTTTGAAAACAAATTTTTTTTATTTTTTTATCAAAAACTACGTGTAAAAACAAAAGTTTTCTTATATAGAACGTCAAATTGAGCAATTTTTGACTGAGTTATAACCATTTCGAAAAAACATTTTCGTAAAAAACGTGATTTTTCAAAAACCTGTATCTCTTAAACGGCTTGATAAAAAAAATTGAAAAAATCAGGTAGGTTATTTCAATGAGCACTACAAGAAAAAAAATATTTGAAAAGGATCGGATATGCAAAACTCAAATTCTGTCCGATTTTGCGTGGAACGCCCCTTATATATAATATGAATTAAAAATTAATTAATCAATTTTTTATTACTTATTTATATTTTTATTTATACAAGCATAAATTTGTCCCTAAAAAATACAATTTTTTTAATAAGTGTGAATAACAATGATAATTATCATACTAGACTAATTTAAATTGATTTCGATTATGAGAAATGGGAAAATAAAAAATAAACACGATTTTTTTCAAAATTCTTGTAAATTGTTTACTTTGAGTAAAAAAAATATATAAACAATTAATAATTGAAACAACGGTTTCGGGAAAACTCTTAGAAAATTTGTCTCCTTTCATTTAAGACCAAGAACATCAAAATCGGATAAAATTTGTAGGTTCTAGACAATTTTGAACAGTAAAAATTAAGAATTAGGATTCCCGGGCACTCACACATCGCTGACACTGAAACGTGGTCGCGCTTCCACAAAAATTGCAAAACATCTCGAAAACTATTTGAGTCTCCGTCGATTTTCTTTTTTTAAATGAAAGGTGAAATTATTATATTTCATAAACTGTTTCCAAAAAGGATTTTTAAACTTGTTAATAATTATAAAAGTAAAAAACATGCGATATTGAATATTTTAATAATCTAATAGTTAATGAATAAAAAATGTTTGCATCGTGGAAAAAGGATCTAAGTGAATTTGTCATTTAAATCTCTTTTCCACTGAAAAAATAATTTATCAATTTTTTATAAAAAAATAAAGAAAATACTAGAGAAACACTTTATAGAACAGTTTTTCTCCTCTTTGGAAACATTTCAAACATCTTTTTTATAAAAAATAATTTAATTTCACATTTTTTAATTTTTCTCGAAATTAACATTATCAAGGTTAAATCCCTCTTCGATGCGCGGTTTCAAATATCAAATACTAATACATTTGAAATAATATTTTTTATTTTCGTTTAAAAAAAATGATTAAGAAAATTATTATTGTTGTTTCAATGTAAAAAATATTTAATTATTTATTTCTATACGTGTTATTGTAGTCTTCATTCAAAATAATTTTATATTGTCGTGTTGTAAATTCTGCATATAAGAAACTGTAATTCAACGTGTAATATTTTTGGTAATAAAGCTTAATAGTAAATAATACTGGATTAATAAATAATAACGCAAAGATACTAATATTTAAATGCGGGAATATTTTGGAAATAATAGGTAATACTTGGTAATAAGTGGTAATACTTAAAATGTTTGGTAATAATGATAATAAGTGGAATAGGGAGTCAAGTGTACACTATTTTTACTAGTAAATTCCCCCTCATATTATAGTTTGTAAGCAATGAAAAATGAGTTGAAACAACATTTTCTCTCGGTAATGAATTTATTTAAAATAATGAAACATTTTGCATCCTATTGTTGACATTTTTGCCTGTCAAGAATAAAAAAATGTTGTTTTACTATGCCGGTTTCATCACTAGAGGGCACCAAAGTCGTGATAAAAAAATGAACGATTAATTGGCAGACAAGCTACAGCCTCTCAGGAACATCCGATCTGAAAAAACCAAAGGAGGTTTTGAATTTGGGATATGTAATTAGACCCTAAAGCCGATTGCCTATTTTTTGTGAAAGTTAGGACAAAGAATAGTGTAATAATAACATTTTTTATAGATTTTTAAAAAATTGTTGCCTTTTTTTAATCTCTTTTATTTGGATCGTAGAAGGGCACGTCAATTTTTTTCGCTATAATCAAAAAATCCTTTCAGACACTCTAAACTAAACGTTTGACTTTAAATATTTTATATACGTAATGAGTTTTCCTACAATGATAATCAACCTAATAGATGAAAAGTGAGAATTTAGGAGACTTTTTATACTTTATATGCTTATACTATATAAAAATATTACAAAATTTATTTTTGTTTAGTGATCCTAATATCTTTAAAATCATTCCTGCAAAATATTATAATTTTTTGAAAAATTTTAAGATACGCCGCAAAAACTGGGAGGTGCATAATTCAGTAAAAATTTTTATAAAAAACTGTAATTAATAAAAAACCATTATATAAATACGAAGATATCTATCTAAATGTGTCATACAGCATTATTAAAGTTTCTTTTAAAGCAATATTTAGCAACTAGCGATTGCTACCACATACGCCGCGTGGGACTAATCGTGCAATGTAAAATTCACAAAAATTGTACTTACAAATATTAAAAAACAACTCTATGTAATTTTCAGGATTTTTAAGGACATTTGAAGCTTTTATTGTAATATTATGTGGAGAAAAAAATAACAGACTTTAGGTAAAAAAAATATTTGAAATTTATTGTCCTTTATTAAAAAAGAAATAGCAGAACTCGAATAAAAGTAATCGTGTTTCTCAACTCTTACTTTCTTTTTGTCAAGAAATAATTGATAAAATAATAATAATAATAATAATAATAATAATAATAATAATAATAATAATAATAATAATAATAGTAATAATAATAATAATTCCGTGCCCGTCTGGAACTTTTGTTCTACCTGGGGCGCATTAGAACTTGTTCTTTTGCGCGGGGTTGATGGTCCTCTATCGGACGCGTTCCAGGTGGCGGCTAGGTAAGCTTCCTAAAAATAGGTGGTATTGAGGAAATAAAATACTCGATGTGGACCAAAACCAGCAAACAAGAAACATCCATAATGAGCGATTGTAAAAACGAGGAATAGTACCTGCGGGGTACGATCTGGGTAAGGTCCAGATGGCGGACCGGCAGACTGTGCTGGAGATCCGGGACATGGACACCCTTAGAGAACAGAAGGATGTCAAAGAGGCCCTAGACAAACTATCTACGGTATCTGAAGGAAGCAGGAAGTTGACGGTCCTTGGACCAAATAAGTGAGGTATCAAGCTCGCTGTCGTGGTCATCACCCAAGAGGACGCCAACAGGCTGGAGAAGATAGGGCACATTAAGATCGGTTTTGTGTCCTGCAGAATAAGTAAGAGAGTTATGGTCACAAGGTGGCACAGGTGCCTTGGATATGGCCATATAGGTCGAGACTGGCAAGCAGTAGATAAGTCGGCTACGTGCTGCAAGTGCGGAGAAGCCGGCCATAAGGTAGCGGATTGTAAGAAGAGCCCATGCTGCTTCTTATGCAAGGCGAAGTTCGGCGCCAAGGAGAACATCCAACATGTCACGGGATCAGGGAGATGCTGAGTCTTCAGAACTGCCCTCCAGGAAGCAAAGAAGACTTTGTCGAGGACAAGAAAGTAATAAGGCCAAAACAAAAGCGGCACGGTATACGTGACTGCCTAAAGCAGGTATGCAAGGTTTATATTTTTATCCTTGCATTTTGTGCGTGAGCCCGACATACCCCAGCGCAAGCGGGAACTTCCTGGACATGCACAAATGCATTTTTTTTTCTTCTCCCCCGTGAATTAAAAATAATAATAATAATCCCCGCCGCTGGTTGTCGACTGCCGAGCATCGGTGATGTCCTACACGTACTCAGAGAAGCGGATGATTATCCTCTGCCGGTTGCAGCTGCCATATTTGATGGCATGGGTGTGCTGGGCCTGGATGCATATCCTTAGGCAGACATTACTGCCATTCTTGACGGCGTTGGTGCTCCGGGGTGGGATGCTTATCCGCTGCCAGTCACGGGTGTCATTTTGGATATGTTCGGTAGACCTTTTCGTGATGACGGGGCTTCCCACAAAAGGGCAACCAAACAGTACACCCTACACATACACTTCTCTACACATATATGGGTTACACACAATTACGTCACTTATACATATTTTTCACACATATTCACAATACACTTATCACACCCATATGATTGTTTTCTTCCTCGGCCCACTGGGAGTACCTCGAAACTTCGTTAACTTGTTTTCGGTGGGCGGGGCTTAGGGGTTGTTGTGAGCTTACTCTGCCGATGTGTCAGCCGAGGTAAGGAATCAGGAGCCAGCTCCTTCGGGACCCTGATCAGGAGAGTCTGTGGTGAATATAGAGGTCGGAATCCATATTGCTCCGGGCGAGTCCGGTCCGTCCGTGTATTCCGAAACCAACTAAGCGGTGGTTGGGCCTCAGGGAACTGGGGTAGGATACGTCCGAGGGTATAGCCGTTCCCAACTATACCTACCTGCCCCTCCACAGACGATGCGCTGGTTAAACTATTACATGGAGAATGAAATTATAAAAAAAGCTGAAAACAAAATGGAAACTGGAGAAGCGGAAACTCTTAAAATAGTGGCTTCAGAACTCAATGGAAAGACCAACGACCAGAAATGTAAGTGTGCAGCAAATGGCACGCTCGAAAACGTCTGTGAGCACACCGAAACAAACTAAAGTTTGTAAAACTCCCTCTTCTATGAGCACAAAGAGAGGAGCATCAACATCACCAGAAGACCGACAGCCCAAGAAGCTGGCTTCTGAAATAACTCAGATGACAGCAAAGTCATCCGACATACCGACAGAGGAAAAACATTCCGACGGTAGTTGGATCTAACTCTGTGCGGAGCCGTAAAGATGGCGGTAGTCCAACTACCAGAAGCAGATGCTGATGCTCTACTTAAGGCCGGTAAGGTAAGGGTAAGCTGGATAAACTGCAGGATTCGCAGTAGGGTTGAAGTGGACAGATGTCACAGATGCCTTGGCTACGGACATCTGACAAAGGTCTGTAAAGGACCTGATAGGAGCAAAGATTGATGAAAGTGTGGATCTTCAGACCATACCCACAAGAAGTGTACGAGGGAATTCCACTGCACAACTTGTGAGAATAATGGGAAAAAGGAGACAAATCACGCTCCTGTAAGTGGGTCCTGCCCTGTCCATAGAGAGGAGTTAAAGAGGTTGAAACAGAAAAGGTAAGATTTCTTCAGGTCAACCTTAGGAAAGGAAGTGTTGCTCAAAATCTCCTGATGCAGTGTGCCAGAGAGAGAGACGAGGAGCTCTTCACTATTAAGGAATTAAAAAAGGTGACAAAGACATTAAGAAACGGCAAAGCCCGGGCAACGATGGGATACCGAGTGAAATCTTAAAAGAGGTTATCGCAGTAGATCCTGAGTTACTTCTCGACGTCTTTAATACGCGCTTGACTGCCGGAGAGTTCTTCGGTGACTGGAAAACGCAGGAGTTAGTCCTCCTCAGGAAAGGCAATAAACCTCTGGATAAGGTCACATCGTTCAGACCAATTTGTTTATTGGATACGATGGGCAAATTTCTAGAGGGAATGGTTCTGCAGAGACTTCAGGAAATCCTGATAGGCGAAAATAGCCTATCGGAGAATCAATTTGGTTTTCGTAAAGGCCGGTCAACAGTGGACGCAATACTCACTGTTGTAAACCATGCGAAGAAAGTCAAAGAGGACAAGAAGAAGGGATTCTGCGCGCTTATTTCCATCGACATACGTAATGCATTTAACTCGGCAAAGTGGGACAATTGCATTAAGGCGATGAGTCGTAAAGGGGTACTAACCTATCTGTTGCGAATGATAGACAACTATCTCAGCGACAGATGGGTTGAATACAAGAGCGATGCATGTCATCTCAAACATGAAATGACATGCGGAGCTCCCCAAGGATCAAAGGTAGGTCCATTCATATGGAATGTCATGTACGATGACTTTCTTAGAATTGAGTTACCTGAAGGTACGATAATGGTTGGTTTTGCGAATGACGTCATTATAGTGTACGGCACGCAAACTTCTCGGATTCTAGAAATAAGGGTGAACGAAAGCTTGAGACGAGCAAAGCTCTGGTTAGATCTCAATGGCCTAAAAATGGCTGCAAAGAAGACAGATGCTTTGCTTGTCACAAGCAAAAGATCCTTTGATGTCTCGAAGATTTGGATAGGACAGATTGAAGTCTCCTGGGGAAAAAGTTTACAGTACCTGGGAGTGACGTTGGATCGAAAATTAAAGTTCGACCAACATTCTAAGATCACGTCACTAAATGCCGCCAACTGTATGGTGAATCTATCGAGGATGATGCCAAATGTCGGTGGCCCCAGGGAAAAGAAACGCCGATTAGTGGCCACCGTGGTTCAAGCAAAGCAGCTCTACGCTGCCCCTGCATGAGTGGAGTCCCTAAAGAACCGCGGCATCTTTGAGGAGCTACTCTCCGCACAGGGTGGTTGTGCGCGAAGAGTAGTTTCAGCCTACAGAACAGTTTCAACGAGCGCTGCTCTAGTTCATGCGAGGCTCCCGCCAGTGGACTTACTGGCGAGGGAAAGACAGGAAGTCTTTCAACGTAACAAAGATCTAGTTACCTCGCAAGAGCAGAGTAGAAATCTCACCAAAGCGGCTATCCTCAAGGAGGCGAGATGTAGACTGTTTGAACAATGTCAAGAGAGATGGTATGGGGATCTTAAAGGAAGGTGGACATATCGCCTGATCCTCCCAAAGCATGATGAAGTTGGCTTTTACCTGACACAAGTGCTGTCAGGTCACGGATGTTTCCGACAGTACTTTTATAAATTTAAGATTAAGAGAGTAGCAAAATGCGCCTACTGTGACGCTGCAGATGACGCGAAGCATACTCTCTTTTTTGCAAGCACTGGAGCCATGATAGAATGGCTATGTTTACGGCAGTTGGCTTCGAAATCAACGCCGACAACATGGTGTCTACCATGGTTCAGAGCGTGGACTCGTGGAGGCACATAGAATCCTTCATTATAAAAATAATGCAGCAAAAAGATAGAAACGGAAGACGAGGTTGACCGGAGGAATCTAGTGCTCGGCTGTGTGTGAGCGTAGGGGAGGAAGTCTTTTGGTTTCCTACCACCTACGTTCTCACATAGCTTAAGCAGATTAAGGCCTAGTTAAGGAATAGGACAAGGGGACCACCACTTGCGAAGTTCAAGGCCTCCCAAATTAAGACGGGAGTGGTTTTTAGTGGGTCGACCAGAACACGAGCGGTCATCCCCACATAACCTGGAATTCATTACTCAGTTATCTGAATTTCCAGATTTTCCACTTCCGACTACAAACAAAAAATAATAATAATCTCCGCCGATGGTTGTCCACTACCGAACATCATCGATGTTTTTGATGTGCTGGGAGAAGCAGATACCTATCCGCTGCCAAACATGACTGACATCATGGATATGTTCGGTAGACCTGCACGAAATAATTCGCTGGAACATGCGATTTATCCCCGAGCCCTTCATAATCCCAGAACCAACAAACGCAAATTGTGTTACACCAACGCAGAGGTGTGTTGCGGCGAGCCCGAGCGGTGCAAGAAATGATATAAAGCGCCGGAGAAGCGGGAATGGTCCAGAAGCAACATCCTGATGGCCAGTCCAAGAAGAGGAAGCGCGAGGACGAAGCTGCGCAAACCCTTCAGATGGAGTCAGGTAGTGAAGGAGCAGCTGAGAAAAATGTCAAAAAGACTTACGCTTCAGTTTGCTCAAAGGATGACACAGCAAATGGCGACGACTTTGCCGCTGTCCTCGATAAAAAGGCAAAGGCCAAAAAGAAGGCCTTAAAAAAGAAAAAAGAGAGGAAGTTCCAAAAATATCCCACAATGTCGAGAAACACGGAGGCAGTCAGGATTTCGGCAAAAAGCCCAAAGGCTATCGCTGACATCCTGACAGAAATGAAACACTCTGTGAGGCCTGCAGAGACAAATATAGAGGTTCTTAGGATCAGGAGGGCACTTAATAATGATGTTCTTCTGGTTGTAAGAAAAGGCGGTGACACCTTAAAGTTTGCTGGGGCTCTGGCTTCGGACTCACATGGTAGGGCCGAGGTTACGGCTCTCGTAAATAGTTTCGGTTTTGAGGGAGAAGTTGGGAAAGCCTGACACGGACATGGTGTGCAGACTTCTGTTACGTTTTAGTGGCACAAAAGTCGCGTTGGCCCGCCTGGCAGAGACTGATAGTCAGACTCTGTTAAAGATGGGCAAAGTAAAAATAGGATGGCTAAACGTCCAAGTCAGAGAACATCTGAAAGTTGTGAGGTGCCTAAAGTGCCTTACATATGGACACGTGACCCGATCATGCAAAGACCCCGATAGAAATAAAAACTGTCGGAGATGCTGCGGTAAGGGTCACATGGCAAAGAACTGTTCTGTCGAACAACCTAAGTGTTTAACATGCACAGACTTAGGGAAGGCAGATATTGTCCATATCTCCGGGAAAAGCCCTTGCCCGGTTTACAGAGAATTGCTGCAGAGGCTTAAAAAGGCAAACCCTTACAGTTTCTGCAGGACAGCGCAGGCTCTCCTGATGCAGACGGTCAAGGAAAAAGGGATCGACATCCTGTTCTGCAGTGAGCAATATAGGAAGAAAGATCTCGCTCCCTGGTATCAGGATAACTCAGGTAGGGCCGCTGTCCAAGTGTACAATCCTGAGCTGCGGGTTGCCAGGTACCTCGAGACGAGCAGTGGATTCGTTTGGGCGGAGGTTGCCGGCATACGTATGTACAGCTGCTACTTCTCGCCGAACGATCCACTGACAGACTTCAAAGCCGACATCCAGGAACTCGAATCGAGCCTTAGAGAATCCAGGTTGGATGTACTCGTCACCGGTGATTTTAATGCTAAGTCGCCGGAGTGGGGCGAGTCAAGGCTCGATAAAAGAGGCAGAATGATCGGAGAAATGGTCTCCAGAAGCAATTTAACGATTGTGAACCGGGGAAGGACTTGGACGTTTAGGAGAGGTGCAATTGGATCGATCATTGACCTTACGATTGCATCATCTCCTCTATTCAGACGCATAAACGAATGGTGAGTCTCTGAGGAATATACCGCAAGTGACCACCAGTACATCGAGTTTTCAGTCTCAGTGGGAGACACAGGAAATGGCGGAAGACAGGAAGCACCGTGTCGAAAATGCCTCTCCTGGAATGTGAAGAAAATCGATAAGGAGAAATTTGTCCGATCCCTAGAAGAATCTCGCCTCATTGAGGAATTGGATTGGGTGCAGAGGCCAAATACCCTGGATGCAGAGGTACGAGCGATGAGGAAAACGCGGCCTGCGATGCATCTATGCCGCGGCACAGATGTACCGCTTTACGTAAAAGCTCGGTGCACTGGTGATCGGATGCGCTGTCCTCCTTGCGAAAAGCGTGCTCCAAAGCTAGAAGGAATTATACCCGTTCTAAGGGAGATCCTTTGCTGAAGGAAGCATTCAAGGAGGCCAAGAAAAACCTCAAGAAAGAGATTCGTGCGTCGCAATGCCGTTGCTGGAATACTTAATCGAGAATGTCGATAAGGACCCATGGAGTCTGGCTTTTAAAATCGTTACTAAGAAATTAGGAACGAGGCAAAAGACCCCCGGCCTGGACAGTCCCGATTGGGTCAAAGACATAATACAAGCTCTCTTTCCTCCTGCGGAGCCATGACTTAGGAGGAATTGTTTGTTCTTTTTAAAGAAAAAAATCATCCCTTAAACCCAGAGTCGGGAAGACTCAGTAAGGCCTGCATCCGCAAGAATGCGAGGAGCAGACTCGTCAAGACTTGGCAAGACAGATGGAATAGGGAGGAAAAAGGCCAATGGACTTATCGGCATATTCCAACGCTCACCACCTGGATAAACCGAAAGCATGGAGAAGTCTCCTATTATTTGACGCAAGAGTTTACAGGCCACGGGTGTTTTAACGCGTACCTGTATCGCTTTAAATTACGCGAAAATGAGGTGTGTGCGTACTGTTAGTTTCCCGTGGACAACGCAGACCACACCCTCTTTTCATGCAAGAAGTGGGACTTGGAGAGGCGGGCCATGTTCGAAGGTGTAAACAGTGAAGTTGCACCGGAGAACATGGTATCGCTGATGACCCAGTCAGAAGAAAATTGGCGGCAAGTCGAGAACTTCATAATCTCGGTCATGTCGAAGAAGGATTTCGACGGCCGCCAAAAAGCGTAATTTAAACAGCTTTTAATTGGTTTGTTCGTTTTTTTTGTATTAATTTGTTTTAAGATTTATTCGTCCTTAAACACTTTTAATTTATTTGGTGTTTTATTTGTCCTTATACAATTTTAAATTATTCTGTGATATATTCGTCCTTATTTATTTTAAATTATTCTGTGATTTATTTGTCCTTATACAATTTTTATTTTTTGGCATTATATATCTGTTGGGTTTATATGTTTCTGTCTTAGACTCGTTTAGTATTTTATCTATTGACATTTTTAACTATTTTAACATTTGTTTTTTTTAAATTTTTGTTGTGCTGTTAATTCCGCTTTTATATTGAAATGGTTTTAAATTTTTTAACTATTAACGCAGGAGAACCGCAGGTAAAGAACAAAGTCGCAGCAGCGACAGAGATGGAGCGCCACCCTTGAAGACTAATGTCTTACGACAGTTCCGAGGGAGGGTAAATGGCTCCAAAAGAAGGGTTACGGGTTTTGGTGGGTCGGGCTGTCAGTAGGTCGCCAGTATTCTAAATTTACTATATTATTTATTTATTATTTTTTTCTTTATTTTCTCTTGTTTTATTATACCAACCCCACATAACTTTTAAGTGCGGAATCCAAGGAATCTGTAGGCAGATTTTCCAAAAGTCCCTAAGGTCAGTCGAAATTGTTGATCTCGATGAGACCGTTAACATTTCTAGAGTACAGAAAGATGTACAGAGTTGCCTGGGCAAGCCCAACTTAGAAGTGCCTTGACAGTTAGTGACTCGATACGGCAACACGCAGATGGCAATTCTTCGACTGCCTGATGTAGATGCAGAGTCACTACTTAAGGCCGGTCGAGTTAAGATTGGTTGGGTCAACTGCAGGGTCCGAGCCAGAGTGGAGGTAGACAGGTGTTTAGATGCTTATGCGACGGCCACTTGGCACGGAGCTGCAGTTGCCCAGATAGAAGAAACGCTTGCTGAAAGTGTGTTGGTCTGGACCACCAGAGCAAGTCTTGCAGGGGCCCAGCTCGTTGCATGACCTGCTCCGATAAAGGGTAGATGGAGACAAGCCACCTTCCGGGAAGCAGGGCTTGCCCAGTTTATTTGGGAATCCTGTCCGGTTTAAAAACCAAAATACGGGGTTCTCCAGGTTAACCTCGGAAGAGGAAAAGCCGCGCTGGACCTCCTGATGCAGACTGAAAGACAGAGAAAGGCTGATATACTGATCTTCAGTGAGCAGTCTAGAAAGCCAGAATTCTCTGTCTGGTTTTAGGTACCCGTGGGGTGCCCGGGTGCAGAATAGGCTCCCTGTGACCGGCTACAGGTCGTAAAAGGCGATCATATGTGGCTCAGAGTGGCGCCACTGCTTGCGGTTAGTACTCGGTTTGTCCCAGGCTTTCTTATAGAGCAGTGGCATACGATGATGATGGGCAGTGCCGTGACGGCCCGGCAAGTCTAATTATAGACCGTCGACCTCACTTGCCGAAGCAAGGGTGGTAAGACTCTTAATCGGTACTCATACCAGAGTACTAAACGGTACCTTGGGGACCGGTCCGAACCCGGGGGACTTGCCGAAAGGCTTGTTTCCTTCCGGTCATTGGGTTGGACTCGTGGGGGCAGTGGTTATAGCCTACATTGCTATGAACGGACCAGAGCTTCGCAAAAACGGAGTAATGGACCTAGTAACTAGCGCTTCGACATGTGAGTTGTGGTGACAACTCGGTTGGTTACCTGCAGAGTAACCAGAGATTGGAAAGGTCTCGCCCTTCACCGAAGGGTTGCAAATGTTCTTACCAACTTTGCGGAGATCGGCAGATGGTCACTTGTTGACCATCGGCGTTGGAGAGCGTAATCTCTTCTAGTTACGCTCGTATGCGAGCCGTGTGGTAATACCAGTATTGGGAGGTGCTGCACGTATACTCTACCTAGGCGCTGTCTGGTTTCAGGACTCATCAGGAAGGTCCGGGATACAAGTGCTCAACTAGGACATCGCTGGCAGTGATTTCTTAGAGACCGATAAGGGCTTTGTTTGGGTAGAGGTGGCGGGTGTTCGAATATACAGCTGTTACTTCTCCCCAAATGATCCCCTTAAGAAGTTCGATGCCGAGATCAGCTCTCTTGAAGAATGCATAAATGCTTTCGACGGGAATGTCCTGAATGCGGGAGACTTCAATAGTAAGTCGCCGGAATGGGGAGAGACCCATCAGGACAGGAGAAGGGGTCTTGGTCACGGGCATGGTCTCGACGAATGACCTGGTAGTGATGAACCGGGAGAAAGAGTTCACTTTTAGGCGGAGAGCGTCAGGATCAATTATTGACCTGACATTAGCATCTCCCCGACTGGTCCGCAGAGTAATAAACTGGAAGATGCTGGACCAGATGACAATGAGCGACCACCAAAAGGGTAAGAATAAAACCTCCTGGAATCTTAGGAGACTGAACAAGGAGAAGTTGGCAAAATCTCTGGTTGAGGCTCGCCTTATTAAGAGACTCAACTGGCAGAAGGAGTTAACTTCTTTAAAGGGCATAGTGTGTGAGGCGAGGCAAATTATAGTGGATGCTTGCAACACTCCATGCCTCGCCGGCACCAAACAAAAGCAAGGAGAGGTGCTCTATACTGGTGAAACGAGGAACTAGTCCGCTTAAAAAGAGAATGCACCGCGGCGCGAAGGAAATATACCCATTCTAAGGGAGACCTCACGCTGCAAGAAGATTGGCATAAAGCCAGACACATTTTCAAGCGGGCTATAAGGAGTAGCCAGCGTAAGTGCTGGAAGGACCTAATCAGTACGACCGAGACCGATCCATGGGGTTTGGCGTTTAAAATTGTTACTAAGAAATTAGTTTCAAGGCAACAAACCCCCGGTCTAGGCAATCCGATATGGGTCCAGAAGATCATAAAAGCACTATTTCCCCACGTGGAACCGAGCCCCAAGTAGGACTTTACTTGCGTAGTACAGATGGAGGAGCTCTTGAAGCAGGAAGAACTTATAAAGGCGGCAAGGGCGTTGAAGAAAGGCAAAGCGCCAGGCAATGATGGAATACCGAGCGAGATCCTAAAAGAGGTGATCGCAGTGTATCCGGAGTTGCTTCTCAACGTCTTTAATGCATGTTTAAAAGCTGGAGAGATCTTCAGCGACTGGAAAGTGCAAAAGTTGGTCCTTCTAAGGAAAGGCGATAAGTGAAGTCTCATCGTTCAGACCAATTTGTCTGTTGGTTACGATGGGAAAACTTCTGGAGGCTATGGTTCTAGAAAGAGTTCAGGGGATCCTGGTAGCCGAAAAAGCCTATCGGAGAACCAGTTTGGCTTCCGGAAAGGCTGGTCACCAATTGATGCAATATTCTCTGTTGTGAACCTGGCAAAGGAAGTCAATCAGGGGAAGAAGAAGGGTTTCTGTGCTCTTGTTTCTATCGACATTCGGAATGCGTTTAATTTTGCGAGATGAGACATCTGCATTGAGTCGTTAAGACAAAAAGGAGTGCCGACTTATCTGTTGCGAATGATGGACAACTATCTTAGCGACAGATGGGTCGTTTACCAAAGCAAATGTGTGCCATCTCAAGGAAGAAATGACCTGCAGGGCACTACAGGGGTGGAAGGTGGGTCCATTCATATGGAACGTCATGTACGACGGACTCCTGAGTATGGAACTGCTTGAAGACACTACCCTGAAAGCCTTTGCGGATGACGTACTTCTGGTTTGTAGAGCACAGGAAACCAAATTTCTTCATATAAAGCTCAATGAAAGTCTGCGGCGAGTAGAGCGTTGGTTATATCGTCATGGGCTGCAAATGGCCCTAGAGAAGACCGAGGCTTTGCTCGTTACGGTCCGGAGAGCTTTTGAAGCCCCTAAGGTGAAAAAAGGTGAAACTAAAGTCTCATGGGGTAAAAAGCTTAAGTACCTGGGAGAGACGTTGGACCAAAGGTTAAATTTTGGCCAACATGTGGATATCACAGCGCTCAAGGCCACCGAATGAATGGGTAACATATCGAAGTTAATGCCCAATGCCATATGCCCACCTCGCCATATGTTTAGAAAGAAAGCACGGAGAGGTTGGCTACTACCTTACGCAAACAATGACTGGTCACGGCTACTTCGAACAGTACCTTCATAGATCAGAGAAAAGGCAAAATGTGTATATTGCGGCGCTAAAATTGACGACGCGGAACACACTCTCTTCTCCTGCGTGCAATGGAGTGAGCTGAGACGGACCATGTTTGACGCGGTGAAAACTCAATTCACCGCTGATAACATGGTCTCGATTATGCTCCAAAGCGCGGACTCTTGGCGCCACATCGAGTTCTTCATTACTACAGCAATGAAGACAAAAGATGTGGATGGAAGAAGAGGTTAACCTGGAGAAATCGCTGGGGGCGTTTTGCGGGAGGGGGAGGAGGAAATAGTTTTAGTTCCTCTTCCCACTCCATCCTGGTGGTTAATGGAAATAATTGTCTAGCATGACGGACAGGGAGGACTAAAAGAGAGGACTTCCAGTTGCGAAGTAAAGCCAATAGGTAGTTCCGCAAGTGGAGTAGATGTCCCAGAATAAGACTGTAGTAGTTTTTAGTGGTCTCGACAGCCGCCAAAAAGCGTAATTTAAACAGCTTTTAATTTGTTTGTTCGTTTTTTTGGTATTAATTTATTTTGTGATTTATTTGTCCTTATACACTTTTAATTTATGTTGTGTTTTATTTGTCCTTATACAATTTTAATTTATTCTGTGATTTATTCATCCTTATTTAATTTAATTTATTCTGTGATTTATTTATCCTTATACAATTTTTACTTCTATATATCTGTTAATTTTATATGTTTCTGTTTTAGACCCGTTTAATATTTTATCTATTGACATTTTAAACTGTTTTAACATTGGTTTTTTATTTTTGTTGTGCTGTTAATTCCGCTTTTATATTGAAATAGTTTTAAATTTTTTAACTATTGACGCAAGAGAACCGCAGGTAAAGAACAAAGTCGCATCAGCGACAGACTTGGAGCGCCACCCTCGAAGACTAAAGTCTTACGATAGTTCCCAGGGAGGTTAAAGGGCTCCAAAACAAGGGTTACGGGTTTCAGTGGGTCGGGCTGTCAGTAGGTCGCCAGTTTCTTAAATTTACTATATATATATATATATATATATATATTCTTTTATTATCATACCAACCCCACATAACCTTGGGGTGCAGAATCCAAGGTATCTGTAGGCAGATTTCCCACAAATCCCTAAGCAAAAATAATAATAACACATTCACACAAAAAAAGTGTCTTGATCTGGGGTCGAGACATATGTTTTCCGACGTATTTCGATGCGCTGAATCCGAATCCGTTGTCAGAATTTGGTTTCGCCCAAATCTCAAAAAATACCCTAAAATCGTTAAAATTGTCACTTTTGAATTATCAAAATTGAATCTCACCCCATATTGATAATTTTCTAAGATCCCTTAATTTAAATAAATTATTCTATAAGCTTTTCAATTGAAAATCCATATAAAACATTAAATCTATCGAACCTAACCTCAAAAACACATCAAAGATTCCAAACAAACAGATTACACCATACAAAGCGCAATAAAAAATAGGTAAGCTCATGAAAGTTACTACTTAGAAGATTCTATGATTACTGATTACAAATCCGGTGTTAGTTTATCAAAATTCAAAATGGCGGATCTAATATGGCGGACATTATTATTAAAATTTGTTCGGATTTGCTTGAAAATCGGTACTCGGGGGTTTTCAGGGTCGCTGATTACGAATCCCATGTCGGCTTCTAAAAATTTTAAATGGCGGATCCAATATAGCGGTATTTATTATTTTTACAATCTTTTAACATTTATTACTCGCGGTTTTTCAGGAGCTTTGATAACAATTCCTATATCAATTTTTATAATCTTGAAGTCTTACGAATTTTTTTCTAATATACTCTTCAGTAAATAACCCCTTGTTCCGTTCAACATATTTAAAATAATACTTTTATTAATTCTGTTACCGTTAGAACATCCCTTCAGTCTATTGTCTTACTACTGTAGTGTGTTCTTTTTTCTTCAAAGGATCTATGTAAAGGGTTTCGCTAACGTTTCTTTCCTTTCCTATTCGTTTCCCTCTTCAACATCCAACAAAAGTCAGCCATCATTGCTTCATCCTATCTTCCCTGATACCGTTCTTCCATCAATTTGATATCTTGATGAAGTCGCTCGCCTTGTTCTTCGCTGTAATGTCCACAATTTTCGGGAAACTTATCCAGGTGTGAATCGAGGATGTGCAGTTTTAAACTCATTAAACATCCTAATTTTTTATAGTTTTTCAACATTTGAGCTACAATTTGTTTATAGTCGGGACTCTTATTGTTGCCTAGAACATTTGTTGAAACTTCTTTGTAACTTTCCCAAGTTGCCCTTTCAGTGTTGGTCAATTGAGAAACGAAATTAGTGTCTCTAAATAACGCTCGAATCTGTGGTCTATCGAATACACCTTGTTTTAATTTAGCATCAGAAACAGTTGGAAATTTTTTCGCTATGTACTTAAAGCATTGGCCGTCCTTATCTAACACTTTCACGTATTGTTTAATCCCACCAAGCTTAATGTGAAGAAATGGAAATATAATTTTGTCGGGGTCTACCAAACTTTGGTGAATGACGTTGTGAGAACCTGGTTGTAACGATACTCTTGGAGGCCAAATTTTTTTCTTGTAATGGTTTGCACGATCTCTGCTATTCCACAGACACAAGAAGCATGGCTCTCTCGTGAAACCTGATTGTTGTCCCAGTAGTATTGTTATAATTTTAAAATCACCACAAATTAACCATTTGTGTTTTTCGTAATTCACTTTCCCTAGAAGTATTTTTATATTATTATATTCTTCTTTGATTTGAGTGGAATGAGCTATTGGAACTGTAGCGTAGACATTTGTATTGTGTAGTAAAACGGCTTTTATACTACGTTTGGAAGAATCGATAAAAAGTCTCCAGTCTTCATCTCTATACACATTTACCTTTAAATTGTCCATCAAACCTATTACGTCAGTACAGTACACCAAAGATGTCTCTTTATCTTTCGTAAAATATTTTCAGAACTCTTTATCTCGATCTCTATAAAATGACATTTTCGTATTCGGATCCAAAAAGTTTCTTTTCTTCATAAATGAAGCAGCAAGTTCTGCACCATCTTTTGGTAAACCTAGATCTCTAATAAAATCATTTAGCTCCGGTTGCGATACTAATAATGGCTTTTTTTCTTTAGTGCAATACTCGGTGAAATCATTTTCCTCATCGTCATTTTCATCACTGTTACTACTAAATTCTTCAGTTTCGTTGTCGACTTCTACTTTTTCGACAGGTTTTTCAAAAGTAACAGCAGGTATGCCCGCTTTTCGACCAATTTCAGTAGGTCTGATTACTGTTGACACATTTATATATGTAATGGTACTTTTATTTTTGTGGTAATTCCTTTGATGTCGTTTATACAAAAATAGCAATCTTTTAAATTTCGTGGTTTCTTCCATATCGTTGGTGTAGAGAACTTGAGATATTTTTCATCTTTCGAATTTTTTGAGCGATACAACATAAGTTGGACTACAGGAGTTACAAACAATATGAGGAACCCAATTTGTTTCTTGGTGTAATAATTTACGACCGAAACAATTTTCGTAAAGCTCTTCCAGTTCTTTATCTATTTTTTTCCTCAAGGAGCTGACTTCATATTTGCTACAAATATAACAAAATGAATCGGGACTTTTATTACAATTATGTAGTCGAGAATTCACATTTCTTGTAGCATCGTACTCTTTATCAACCAAGTTACCCATCAATAAAGAGCTACGGTTGCCGGATGACGACGTCGGAGGGCCCGCTTTCCCACCCTGACCAGACGCCGATACAGGGGTTCCTAATCTCTGCATCGTAAAACATTTTTTTCCTGTATCTACCTTGACAGCATGAACGCCGTTTACCCAGGGACTCTGCCAGTATGGATCCGTTGCCCACCGTCACCACGTGGAGGTGCCTTGGTTACAGATACAGGCGAAAAATGCTAACAAAGAGAGATTCTAAACTATGAATTAGCACTAGCATACATTTAAAGATTTAATACTATTAAGTACTGGACACACAATAAATGTAATCGGCTTGAATTTATTTACTAGAAATATTTAGGGGTCATCAATAAAAAATTTAACGTCAGATTCGTAATCAGCGACCCCGAAAAGCCCCGAGTACCGATTATAAAGCAAATCCGAACAAATTTTAATAATAATGTCCGCGATATTGGATCCGCCATTTTGAATTTTGATAAACTGACACCGAATTTGTAATCAGCAATCATAGAATCACCTAAGTAGTAACTTTCATGAGCTTACCTATTTTTTACTGTGCTGTGTATGGTATAATCTGTTTGATTGGAATCTTAAATGTGTTTTTGAGGTTAGGTTCGATAGATTTAATGTTTTATATAGATTTTCAATTGAAAAGCTTATAGAATAATTTATTTAAATTAAGGGATCTTAGAAAATTATCAATATGCGGTTAGATTCAATTTTGATAATTCAAAAGTGACCATTTTAACGATTTTAGGGTATTTTTTGACGTTAGGGCAAAACAAGGACCCATTGGCCAAATTCTGGCAACGGATTCGGATTCAGCGCATCGAAATACGTCGGAAAACATATGTCTCGACCCCAGATCAAGAAACTTTTTTTTTGTGTGGCTGTGTAATAATAATCTCCGTCGCTGGTTGTCCACTGCCGAACATAGGTGATATCTTTGACGTGCTGGGAGAAGCGGATGCTTATCCTGTCCCGGTCCCAGCTGCTGTCTTGGATGGCATGGATGTGCTGGTGTAGGTTCACCGGGGTGGGTGGTTCCTTCATGGACCGAAGCATGGAATCTTATGCTGGGGATCATGAAGGAGCAGAGATCTTAGATTGAGGATCTCGAAAAGGCTCTTCTCGCCACAGAGAGGGCTTTTTTAAAATACCCTTAATACTGTTAAAGAGGCTATGAACGAAGCAAAGGAGATCTTTGGTTGCGTAAGGAGTGCAGGATTTGCTCTTCGCTCGTCGGCGGATAGGTTCCAGAAGACTCTGGAAATTTCACCTGCGCAGCGAACTGCTAGGCCCAAAATACGCCTAAGTGTCTCCAAAAAGGTTAACGAGACCAAGGGGATGGGGGTGACAGCAACCCCCAAAAAGTCTTCAAAGAGGAGCGCTTCTTCTTCGCCCGAAGAAAGACCGGCGAAGCGAACACTCGAAGCGCCTCATCCTGGATCCGGAGAAGAACCTGCATGAACGAAGGTGACAAAGAAAAAGAAACCAAGGAAGAAGATCGTACATCGTAGATGTTGTCGGTGCGATCCAAAAATTATTGGACAGGGCCGACCTGGAGGTCTCCTGGCGACTTCTCACTTTGAAAAGAGGAGTTAAACTAGTAATAGTTCTACTCCAGGAAGCAGAGGCCGAAGCTCTGCTAAAGGCGGTCAGGATGAGGGTCGGCTGGATAAATTGCAGAATGCGGACCAGATTGGAGGTGACAAGATGTCACCTCTGGTGACATCTTGTCTGGGATACGGACATCTGGCCCGGGACTTCAAAGGGACTGACAGGAGTAAAGCTTGCTAAAAATGTTGATCTCTTGACCACAAGCACAAGGACTGCAAGGAGACAAAATTTGTCTGCGCATCCTGTGTAGATAACGGAAGAAAAGAAACAAACCACCCTCCAGGGAGTGGGTCCTGTCCAATCTATAAAAAAGCCCTGGAGAACTTAAAACAGGAGAATCAAGATTCCTTCAGGTTAACCTCCGAAAAGAAAGGGTAGCACAGGATCTCCTGATGCAGACTGCCAGAGAGAGAGGTGCTGATATATTGCTTGTCAGTGAGAAGTATAAGAAGCAAGGATACTCAAACTGGTATCAGGATGCATCAAAGAGATCTAACATTATAATAAATAACACGACCCTTACCATCGACAAATTTGTGGAAACAGGCAGGGGCTTCGTCTGGGTAGAGGTGGCAGGTGTTCGTATATACAGCTGCTACTTCTCCCCGGGCGATTCTTTTGCTCAGTTCGATGCCGAAATCCTCGCTCTTGAAGAGAGCATTAGAGCTTTCGACGGGGACCTCCTCATTGCGGGAGACTTTAATAGTTAATCGCCGGAATGGGGAGAGACTCGCCATGACAGGAAGGGATTTTTGGTCTCCGAGATGGTTTCTGCAAATGGGTTGGTGGTACTAAACCGTGGCCGGAAGTTTACATTCAGGCGGGGAACGTCGGGATATATACCCGATCGAAGGGAGACTCCGAGCTGTGAGAAAAATGGCATGAAGCCAGGCAGACCTTTAAACGTGCCATAAAAAGTAACAGCCGTTGTTGGAAGGACCTAATCGGAGAAACCGAAAAAGACCCGTGGGGTTTGGCTTTAAAAATTGTCACTAAGAAATTAGTGACAAAGCAAAAAACCCCTGGTATGGAAAATCCGATTTGGGTCCGGAAAATAATAAAAGCACTGTTTCCCCACGAAGAACCTAGTCTCAGAGAAGACTTTTCTGATCGTGCGGTCCAAAGCGAAGAACTCTTTACGTTGAAAGAGCTAAAAAAGGTAGTAAAGACGTTAAAAAATGTCAAAGCGCTAGGCAGTGACGGAATACCGAGCGAGGTCCTGAAGCAAGTAACCTCTATATATCCGAAACTTCTTCTCAGCATCTTTAATGCGTGCTTACAAGCTGGAGAGTTCTTCAGGGTTTGGGGAACGCAAAAGTTAGTCCTTCTCAGAAAGAGAGACAAACCTCTAGATAATGTCTCATCGTTTAGACCAATTTATTTATTGATACGATGGGTAAATTTCTGGAGGGAATGGTTCTACTGAGACTTCGGGAACTTCTGATAGGCGAAAAGGACCTATCCGTGAACCAGTTTGGCTTTCGAAAAGGCTGGTCAACAGTTAATGCAATACTCACTGTAGTGAACTAGGCGAAGAAAGTCAAAGAGGGCAAGAAGAAGAGATTCTGCGCGCTGGTGTCCATCGACATACGTAATGCGTTCAACTCGGCAAGGTGGAATCTTTGTATTGAGGCGATGTGTCGTAAGGGGGTACCAATCTACCTTATGCGAATTATAGTCAACTATCTTAGCAAAAGGTACATTGTGTACAACAGCGAAGCATGTCACCTTAAAGAGGAAATAACATGCCTGAGCTCCCCAAGGATCAAAGGTAGGTCCTTTCATATGGAACGTCTTCTATGACTGATTTCTTCGAATTGAACCTGAGGACACGAAAATGGTTGGCTTTGCCGACGACATTATTATAGTGTGTTGCTCGCAGAGTCCAAAGATTCTTGAAATACGAGTCAATAAAAGTCTGAGACGAGCAAAGCAATGGTTAGATTTTAATTATCTACAAATGGCTGCGGAGAAGACCGAGGAATTGCTCGTGACAGACCGGAGATCTTTTGTTGCCCCAAAGGTTCAGATCGGAGAAACCGAAGTCTCATGGGGAAAACAGATGAATTACCTGGGAGTGACGTTGGACCGAAAACTAAATTTTGGTCAACATTCCATCAATACGTCACTCAAAGCCGCCGAATATTTGGGTAGCCTTTCTAGGCTAATGTCCAACATCGGTGGCCCTAGGGAAAAGAAAAGGCGATTGGTAGCGACCGTGGTTCTTTCAAAGCAGCTTTATGCTGCCCCTGTGTGGGTTGACTTCCTTAAGAACCGCGGCATCTCTAAAGGATTGCTCTCTGTAAAAGGAGGCACCGCGCGGAGAGTAATCTCTGCCTTTAGAACAGTCTCAACAAGTGCCGTTCTAGTCCTTGCGAGCATTCTGCCGATATAATTGTTAGCACATGAAAGACAGGAAGTCTTTCTGCAAAAGGAGAGGGTGGACTTACAGGACTATAATGGCAATATCCGTAAAGGCGTTATCCGCAAAGAAGCGCGAAAACGACTTGTTGAGAGATGACAAGAGAGATGGGATGGGGATTCCAAAGGAAGGTGGACGTACCGCCTAATTCCCCACCTCGCAACCTGGCTCAAAAGAAAACACGGCGAAGTAGGCTACTACATGGATGTGAACTCCTGGTCACACATTGAGACCTTCATTATTTCGGTAATGAGGACAAAATATGTTGACGGCAGGAGGTTAACTGCCGGAGGTCGAAAGGCCAGGATGAGTGCGCTTTTTAAATTTTTTATTTATTTATTTTTATTTATTTATTTAAATTATTTATTTATTTGTATTTTATTAAATATTTATTTCTGTTCTGTCTTTTAAACTATATTTATTTGTTTATGCTTTTTTGTATTTCATAGTTATGTTTTTTATATATTTGTTTTGTGCTTGTTTAACTACAATTTTATCTATTTATTTTGCCGTCCTTTTTATAATTTTATTTATTACTTAGATCATTTTACAATTTTTAATTTTGACTTCATAAAGTATATGTTTTTTAATGTGTCCCGGTTGTTTTAAAGCATTTACGCAGGTAACGAAGGAAGCGACAAGGAGACCCCTAATTGCAAAGTTTTAGGCCTGACGGCAGTACCGCAATTGGGGATTTTCTCATCTTAAGGGTGTGGTTTTTAGTGGGCCAGCCAGAACAACAGCGACAATCCCACATAACCGTAAAATACGGGGTTTACGGTATCTGTTTCGCAGATTTTCCACATCCACAAAAAAAATAATAATAATTAATAATTAATATTTAATAGTTAATAATTAATCATTGTAATAATTAATAATTAATCATTGTAATAATAATAATTAATCTTTATAATAATTAATAATTGTAATAGAATTTTTTTTGAAATTTTTGAAAAATTAAAAATCCGTTTTTGAAAAAACATCACCAATTCGATTTTTTTCAAAATTTTACTAAATGTTAGGGCAAATGTCCCCGCTTGGCTCGGCGGACGCTTAGGACCAAGGGAGTACTTGCTAAGCGCCCATTAGCCTGGGATTTTTCCGGCACGTGAAATAATCTGAGCGGAAGGTTTGACGTCAAAGTATACTGATGTGCACCGTCGATTATTGTCCGGTACACACCATTAGAATTCGACTGTCGATAAACTGGTTGTACTCGGAGAGGTTTTCTACAGTTTCCCTCTCCACTGACGAGAAAACCTATTATACGGGTGGTCCAGGTAAATGCGAGTACTCCTAATTTCAAGCCGTTGTGTAGACGCAAAAATTTAGTATAAGTATAGTTTGTAAGAAAAATTTCCACGGGGAACACTTGTAACGCTAGTATTAAGGCAAAAGACGAGTGTATAAATAAATAAATTTAAAGTATGAATAGTGATTTTTAAAGGGGTTTTCACGGGTTATAAGCTGGTGATGAAAAAAAGAGTTGTTTTTTGTCAATTTAACATTGAAATTCAAGGGCAAATTTTTAATTTTGATATACAGTAGAACGCGGTTTAAACGATCCCGTTTAATACGATTTCCCGCTTACGACGCTCATTTATGGTGGTCCCTGCTATTAAAGACATACATTTTATATCCCACCTAATACGTTTTTCCGCATAAGACGCATTTTTAGTGCGGTCCCTACAGAATCGTATTAACCAAGTTCTACTGTATCTCAAAATCGGTGTTTTTTGTAACCCATCCCAATCGAAAGCTTAACTTTTTTTATATGAGTCACGTAAAATGGTAAACTTCTGAAAACCCACGTGTTTCTAATATGAAAAATATCTTATACATGTGTATTAAATAGTTTTCATTCTTATGTAATATGAATGGAAAGAATGCTTTTGAATAAATTTAAAGGGACATTGTTTCAACTGATAAGATCTTGTTTTGACAACATATTGTAATAGATTTGTTAAAAATTGTTGTAACCTTTGACCTTTTTAGGTCGTTTTATCTAAACTTGTCCAGCTTCCACCAACCAGAGTAGCTTTTTAACGCAGTGTCAAAAAATTGTACCACTGAGAGTATGTCAAATTATTAAGCCACGCCCCCACAAGAGATCCCAATACCTTGACGTTAAACCTCCCTCTTGATAAATCACAAAAGTAGTGAGAAAAACACCGGGCTATAGCGGACACCAATGCGGTCACCCATCCACTCCTACCAGGGTTTGACTTTGTAGATAATTTTTGTTTAATTACCAGGTAGTAAGTTGTAAAATAACAAATTCTTGAGAAATTTTTACGATTTGTAAATGTTTGTGTAAATGTGTATTCTATATTGTAAACTTTAGGTCGTAAATTGTATAACAACGAATTCCTGTGTTAAAAAATAATTCTATGTGTGAAATTGTGTTATAAATTATAAAGTTCAGGTCGTAAGTTGTAAAACAACAAATTCCTGCGTTATATAATATTATAACAATGTCTGTGTAATTGTTTAAATAATGTGTATATATTGTAATTAATACTTTTAACATCAGGTAGTAAGTTGTAATGTAACGGATTCCTGGGTGTTACGAGTATAGAGTAAGAATATACTCACGTACCTTTGTGAATAGAGAAGTCGAAATAAGCGAGCGAGACCTTCGATTTCGCTGTTTATATACCCTTTTGCAGACGCTATAGAATCTTCTAGGACTCTCTAGAACTCTCTATAATTTTCTATAATAATATTCTCCCTTATTCTCTTCCGGTTAATTGTGGTCATTTCCGCTTCGCGAGGCTGGCTTTCTCTATACTCACGGAAATTCGTAGCGCCTCATATTCTTTCCACCAATAATATTTAAATTTTTCCCAAATGGACAGAGATATATTTTCTCTTTCTCTTCACTCCAAATTGTCTACAGTTTACCCATAACAATGCTATTGCGTAACTGCCATTTATTTCTCTCTCTGAATTAATTTTATTTCTTATAATTTAAATAAATTTTCAAATAATATACTTTTATCAATTTAACTTTTTGTTTTAATATATGCTTATTTTTTTACTATTTATCAATATAAATTTTAGTACTACTTTATTTATTAAAACCTATTATAATAATTAATAACCTAACTTTAATTACTAAAATAAATTCATACTACTTTTATAAAAACAAAATATGCAATTCTATTTGAAAACTTATCATTGTGTTAAACTCTATACAAATTGAGCATAAAATTTATCTTGTCTTCAAGATATATGGGACTTTCCATGTTAACTAGATCAGAACTCTATGTATAATTCTATAGACTTATTCATAACGTGTAAGGTCGTAAAATGATTGTATTGAAGTACTCTAATAATTACGATCTGGCCTTTTTAAAAATCCAAAATGTCGGACAAGTTACGACACATTATATGACTGAAAAGTAAAAAATGTCTAATTGAAACATTATTTAAGAAGAAAAAAAGGTTCCGAGAACTCATTGACACCACCATGTGGAACTACACATTTTGTTTTCTCATGATTTTACCTATGTTAGGTATAGTTACCTAATTCAACACTGCAGTTTACCATTTTCATAAAGAAAATTTAAATTTCTATTATATTGGCGATTTTCTGCAAACTGTGATATTTATGTCCCTAACGAATTTTAACTGCAAATTAATGAATTTATGATCTGCTTCAAATAAATTACATTTGGGACTCACTATTTTAAGTGGACCCACAAAAAAGTGGTTTATTTTTACCCATATCGATGTAATGACATGAAAATCTCCTAAAATGTCACTACCGTGACATGTCCTCTATACAGTTTTTATAACTTTCCACTTTCTATTAAAAAACAATGATTGAAAAAGCAAAAATATCATAGTGTAATTATGAAGATGATTAGACTCACTGCATTTAAACGTATTATTTTATATTATGTTGTTAATTTTTTTAATACTTAATATGTACAGTTTTAGTACAGAAAAATAAATAAATGCTGTTTTAGTTATTTTCGAATTATTTAATAATGAATTAATAAAAATTAGTAGGAAAGTAAATTGTCTACAAACAATTACACTTGTTTTATAAATAATTGTTAATAAAAAATGAATTAAGTTAAAAATGATATAAATAAATGTAGAAGTTAAAAAATTTAAAAGTTATGTTCCATCAAGAAAGTTGATAAATATAAAAAAATATCACTGTGCTTTTCTCCACAAATGATTATTTTTTATGCATTTCACGTCAGCAATATCACGATTTCTAGAGGGTACGCCAATTTTCGCGAAACTTCTTAGGATCACAATTGTATATAAGAGACATCTTTTCCTCAAATTAAAAAAAATTTTAATTGTTGAAGATACTCCATTTCTAATTTTAATATTAATTTTACACCCTTAAAAAATTATTCTTGATTTGATGTGGATTCCTCTAAACTGAATGCATATTTTCCTCTTATGTATGGTATCAAAAGTAATATACGTTGCTTTAGAGGATTTTCATCTCCAATATTATTTACTAATTATGGTTATGAGATAATAAAGAAAAGATATATTTATGCACTGAATTAAGCTTTTTTAATTAAATAAAGTGTCTGACCTGACATCAAAATATATTAATCTCCTATATTAACAAATAATAACTCTTTAACAACAATTTTCTATTTTTTTGAGTGAAAAATAATATTTTTTACAATGTGTATGTGGAAATATTATTTTTGAAGTAAATTGTAGTGTTTTATTAAAGGTGGTTCAATGTAGACACAGATTCTTCAAAATAAGAAAAGTGTAACTTGTTAGAAAAAAATTAAATTTAATTATTTAATCATAATAATTTGTGTTTGTAACGTGTATATTAACTAAAGGAGTACTTCAGCTTAATGTTGATATAAAAACCTGATCAAAATTTGTAAAATTTAATTAGTCTTGGTCTTTAGAAAATACCCAGTTCAATGTAGCCTACCCTCCCCTATATATATTATATATAGGGGAGAGTAGGCTACATTGAACCAGCGTCAACAGTGAACCACTTTAATTTTCTAAGAAATGACTGAGTGGAATTTTTTCTTATTTAATATATAAATTAGTATTACCGAAAGCGACTACGTCTAAAAATTTCGAGCACGTAGGTTTATTATTTACAAAGAAAAACGAAAAAAACTGTTTTTCACGTACAAAACAAAAAATTTTGTGGAAATATAATGAATTTTTTTTATTCAAATAGGAAGTTTTAAAAATTAGTAAACTTGTGATTTATGTCGCTTAGGGTGTCAACTTCAATATTCCGATGTGATAATAGTATATTTCGATACAAGGTGCCAAGTGAGCGTTTTGCACATTGCGAGTGTAATGGCGTGACGAGAACTCAATGCGAGGCGAAGCCGAGCAGTGAGTTCTCGCCAGGTTATTACACGAGCAATGGGCATACGCTCACGCGGCACCGTGTATCGAACAATATTTTTCTTTATAAGTGCAGGCATAAACTCGTTTGGTAAGCACTTGCAGTAGTTCAAAATGTCCGATCGCCTTACAGTACGAACAAACGATGCGCAAAATATTTTACCCACCGCTACACTGTGAGCAAAATGTTTTGCGCATCGGTTGGTCGGACTGTAGGGAATCGGACATTTTGGAGTGCTGCCAGTGGTTGCCAAACGAGGGTTTTGCATGTACGTATAAAGAAAAGAATTTTAAGCCTTACATAAATTTATTATAAACAATTTTTGTTGTGAATGTCATGTATTAGTGAGTGCGGCATCATTGAACCACCCGAAAAAGGAAAGAATTTTCAATTTTAAGAGTGGTAAAGTTGTCTGATCTACTAATTAGTAAGAAAAATACTAGAAGACATGTTTTCATCACAATTGTGATCGAGATAAACTCAAACTGTCACTTCACCTACCTAACCTGACATCAAAATATATTAATCTCCTATATTAACAAATAATAACTCTTTAACAACAATTTTCTATTTTTTTGAGTGAAAAATAATATTTTTTACAATGTGTAAGTGGAAATATTATTTTTGAAGTAAATTGTAGTGTTTTGTTAAAGGTGGTTCAATGTAGACACAGATTCTTCAAAATAAGAAAAGTGTAACTTGTTAGAAAAAAATTAAATTTAATTATTTAATCATAATAATTTGTGTTTGTAACGTTTATTTTAACTAAAGGAGTACTTCAGCTTAATGTTGATACAAAAACCTGATCAAAATTTGTAAAATGTAATTAGTTCTTGGACTTTAGAAAATACCCGGTTCAATGTAGCCTACCCTCCCCTATATATATTATATATATATTATATTATATATATATATATATATTATATATATATATATATATATATATATATATATATATATATATATATATATATATATATATATATATATATGGGGCAAAATTTCTCAAGTGTACCAATGTCAAAATTGCAAGTTGTTAGATCGGGCTAATATTTTCCCAGTATTTAGTACTATGCATGAGTACTTCAACCACCAAGTATTATGAAATTTTATAAAAAATTGTAGAGGGGGGAGGGGGTTGAAGATTTTGGATAAGTATCAACAGTGATTTTTCAAAAAAATCGTAGCTTCTATATAATGAAGTAAAAACAAATTTTGACCCATATGTTTTTTGTAGGGTTTTTCCTGCTCTTTCAAATGGTGCAAAATTTTTTTTTTAAATTCAAAATTTAACCCTTTTTTTTGAAAATTAAAAATTTTTTTGGTTTTTTTTTCAAAAAGGACCCTTTTTTCCCTCTTTTTTGTACGAAAAGAAAGCTTAAGATGCGTACTTTCAATAACTAAAACGGAAAAAATGACGTTTTTTTTTTATTTTCTAATTATTAATTAATTAATTAATTAATAAAAATTAATAAAAATTGAAATATTTTACAACAAAATAAATTTAACGCAATTCTGAAGTTACTACTGTAAAGCACTACAAAATCCGCATCCAACGAGTCCAATATGAAAGATTTTGGATAAATTGACGTTTTATAAATAAATATTTATAAAAATTAATTAACAAATGAATATAATTTATAAAAATAAAGATAAAGTGTTAGTTTTTTTTAAACAAATCCCTCTACAATTTTTTATAAAATTTCATAATACTTGGTGGTTGAAGTACTCATGCATAGTACTAAATACTGGGAAAATATTAGCCCGATCTAACAACTTGCAATTTTGACATTGGTACACTTGAGAAATTTTGCCCCATATATATATATATATATATATATATATATATATATATATATATATATATATATATATATATATATATATATTTCTTTCGATGCAAATAAAGTTGGCATTTGTACCACATATATATAACTTTAATTGTAAAAAAACAAAGTACAAATAGCTTTTAAGGGAGTACTACTAACGACTGCATGTCTGCAAACGAAGAAAAACCACATAAATTAAAAGGTGAACTCCACGTCAATTCATCGCATATATTTTGTGGACTAATTGGGATTTGGTTAATACTTTGTGTATACACTCCTTAAGCGATGGGAAAAAAGTACCTAAAATATTTGTTGAAAAAGGTAAAAAAATGGCAGAGATATGACACTTTGAATTTTTTAGTACTTTTAAAAAAATTCTTACTCCTACTCTAATAATCCAATTTTAATTTTCAATATCAGAAATTGTTCGTAAAATACCATATTTTAAACCAAAAAATATTATAATTAACAAAAAATATTTTTACACTATTTTTGACAAATTTGAAAAATAATAATCGCCATTTAAAAAATATGGGATTTTCAATTTCTTTTTAATTTTTACCAAAAGATGCCAAAATTTGTCTGTTTAATGATCTTGTAAGCTTCATTGTGGGACCGCCATTAGTTTTCGAAAAAGATTTAAATTTAATGTGATGCATGATACAAATTTATACGTCCTTTCAGAAAATGTAAAAAAACAAATGATCATCACAAGTAATATAAATTCATTGCTAATTGTTCCCTGTCATTTCCAAAGTTTTTTTTAGGTACTTTTCCCCATCGCCTAAAGAGTATATACACAAAGTATTAACCAAATCCCAATTAGTCTAGAAAATATCTGCGATGAGTTGACGTGGAGTTCACCAAAAGTAAAACAAAAATTCAAAATGTCGGATGAATTTTTAAAAATTCTTCTGATTTACTTGAAAATTGTTACTCGGAGGTTTTTGAGGTCGGTGCTTACGAATCCGGTGTCAGTTTTTAAAAATTCAAAATGTCGGGTCCAATATGGCGGAAGAATTTTTAAAAATTCTCCAGATTCACTTGAAAATCGTTACTCGGGGGTTTTTGAGATCGCTGATTACGAATTCAGTGTTAATTGTTAATAATTCAAATTGGCAGATCCAATATAGCGGATGAATTTTTAAAAATTCTTCGAAATCCCTTGCAAATCGTTACTCTGGAGATTTTTGGTGTCGCTGATTACGAATACGGTATTTAAAAAACACTCTGCGCACACAGTACTCTGTGCAACAACTGTTCAGAAAAAGTGCCATTCTAAACTTCTTGGGTAAATAAAAAGCTACAAACAATAATTTTATTTATGATTAACAGTATTTATAGAATTCTGAATAAGCATTTTACACAGAAAAAGTTTTAATTTAACATTATATTGGTGTTAAAATAACACTAGGGTGTGTTAATTTAATAATAAATGGAGTTAAATTAATATACATTTTTAATAGGGTCTGTTATGTCTTACCTTATTATTATATTCCCTATTTTTTCTCGATTTAACTTTAATTTAGAGAAATTAAAGTTGGGACGAGGTTGGATAAATGACAAGAATAAATTTATTTGAACACAGTATATTTGAAAAAGATCAAAATTATGCAAAGATGAAATGGACACTAGCTTTCTAAAATGAGTCTTAAGTGGTTTCTCTGTTTACCTTAGAATAGCGAGGTTTTGGTCCTGGCTGGCGACGTTGTAATACAATGGCAATTGTGCGTTAATGGGTTACTAAGTGGTGCAGGTAGATGATTTACGACACTCGTAAATTAGGCAGTTGAATAGGTATTATGTTTCTTTCAGCTTTTGTCACAACTCGAACGATATTTCTAAACACCCAATTTGACTTCAAGATGCACTGAATTTAGAAGTTCACGTAAAGATCAGGACAACTACTATACTGGGGTTGAGAGCACTATTACAAAGAGAACCACTTATGATGATTAAAAAATTAAGACTGTAGTCCAGGTGACTACTACTGACGATTACATTTTTAAGACTGATGACTGTTTGATAGTCTGGGTCTTTTTATACCAAAATGTTGATACCATTTGCCATGTGTTTTAGATTTCGATGCCATTTGCCATGTATTTGAGATTTCAATACCATTTGCCATGTATTTGAAACATCGATGCCATTTGCCATGCATTTGAGAATCCCATTGTTAGAGAAACACTTGTGTTGATTCAGTTTTTAGATCGCACGTGTTTACATCCTCTTAGTCATATGTTTTTACAATTTAATATTATATTTTTATGTTGTTTGTTAATTATTTATAGTTATTACAATTTGCTACTAACAATTTGTTATTATCTTGTTATTACAATTTGTTATTAATGCTTACATTATTATAACTTGTTGTTAATTATTAATTTGTTACAATTTATTATTATCTTGTTATTATTAACTATTATTTGTTGTTAGTTTGTTATTACGAATTATTATTAACTTGATATTAATAATTATTATTTTGTTGTTACATTTTATTTCTAATTAATTATTATTAATATTTGTTATTAATGTTACAATTATTTATTATTATTTTGATATTATTGTTATAATTAATTATTATTATTTATTGCTACAAATTGTTATTATCAACTATAATTGTTGTTATTACTATCTTGTTATTATTATTACAATTGCTTATTATAATTATTTAGTTATTATTGTTACAATAATTATTACTATTCTGCCATTATAAATCATTATTCGTTTTTATACATTATTATTTAATTATTATTTATTATTCTTATTATTACTATTTTCATTATTTAATAATTGTGTATAATTGTTAATATGTTAATAACAACTATTTGTTGTTATTTCCATTATTATTATTATTATTATTATTATTATTATTATTGAAAAATACGTTACGATGACGTAACAGGTCGAAGAGAATGTTGGAAGGGGAAACCGGCCTACGTATCATGTATTCGAGAGGGGTACCAACTATAGTCTCGACAATGAATCAGCCTACAGTTCAAATTTGAGTAAACCTTCTCCCACTACAAGTTCTGTTGACATTTCGATATATTATCAAAATGTGAGAGGTTTACGTACCAAATTATTTTCTTTACGTGAAAATTTTATTTCTTTTTTTTATAAAATAATTATTTTTTCGGAAACATGGCTTACAGGCCTTTTGCTCTCTTGAACAAGGGCTCAATAATTATGACATTTTTAGATGTGATAGAAATATTTATACTAGCGACATTATGCGTGGTGGAGGTGTTTTAATTGCTTGCGATTCTACATTGTGTGCTTCAGGATTATCAACTAATAATCCCACTATTTAACATATTTTAGTTAAATATATTAGGGGAATAGGTTCGGTTGTGGGCATAGTTTCGTTTTTGACTCATAATTTGTTTCCTTGCTGATATTAAGCTTACATATGTATATGTATTTATAGCTAGGGACCTTAGCTAACTACTCGTGAAGGAAATAGATTGATTCCGTTGACTAGAAAAATTTTATTAAAAATTCAATAAATTGGTCATTTTTCTAACAAAAAAATTTTTGGTTCGGTTGTGGGCACTCTTGAAAAATCTATTAAAAGTGCAAAAAAATTAATTAAGTAACTACATAAGTTAAATGTAACACATTAACTACATAAGGATGATTACTTCTAATTTTGACAATATATGCTCCCCATGTAAGGGCATATAAGATTTCTCACACTGAACCTGAACTGCTCAGTTACTACAATTATTATAACTGCGAACGATGTACGGACATCAAAGTCTCATTATATTAATTTCCGTGCTGGACCACAAAACTCTTAAAATTCATAAAACACTATTAAATGTTGTAAGGAATTACTTATGATTATATCGACAACGATATTTCACGATTTATCAAAAATAAGAGTGGTGTCCACAACCGAATCAATTTAGATGCCCACAACCAAACTTGACGATCATTTTAAAACATCATGAAAAAAATTTTACTTGTGGACATTTTTGTGATGCTTGGTATTGGATTGAAATATATAATACATTTGCTGTGTAAATACGCTTTGAACTTATCATTTTAATTAATTCACTTCGATTTGTTCAACATTTAACAATGTTCAAAAATACATTTTTGTTATATTCAACGTGTCGAAAAATTAATTTATATATAGCAAAAAGCAGAGTTGTCTAATCATTTTTGTATTGACATAGAAAACTACGTTAGGTCATAACATATACGTAATATTTGCCAGATTAGACAAATCTCATTTCTGTCAAAAGTTCTGCGTGGGTGTTCACAACCGAACCATGCCCACAACCGAACCTCTTCCTCTATAAATTCAAATACATACATTTTAGAAACATTATATCCCTCCTAATTCTAAATTGAATATTTACCTGCATGTGCGTAGCATACTTGAGGATTTATATACTTCGTATCCTAACGCAATTTTTTGTGTTATGGGTGACTTTAACTTACCAAACGTTTCATGGGATACAATGCTTCCTGATGAACCATCATACGTTCCAAATATAAATTCTACAAGAATATGTAAGGAAATAGCTACTGTTTTATCTAATTGCATTGATTATAAAAGTCTTTCTCAAATGAATAGTTTTGTTAATTTTCAAAACACTATTTTGGACTTAGTTTTATATAACTCGCAAAATTACTCATTGGTTGTTTGTGATAATCTAATCTTACCAGTGGATAGTTATCATCCACCTCTAATACTTACTATATATAATATTACTAGTGGTAGAGAGAATGTTTTTATAGATCAACACTTATTTAAATATAACTTTGAGAGATCGAATGTTTCTAGTATTTGTAATATGCTTGATGATTGAGACTGGAGTCTTATTCTTGATACACCAAATTTAGATGATGCAGTTTCTATTTTTCAGGGACTGTCTCCAAAGTTTAGTTTCGTTTCAGTTTCTGAGTCGACACGAAACTAAATTAACAAACTGAATTTAGTTGCGTGTCGATACAATACTAAACTAACAAAGTAAATTTAGTTTCATGTTAACACGAAACTAAATTCAAATTCTTAATTTAGTTTCGTGTCAATACGAAACTAAAATAATATATGAAATATTTCGTATCAACTAAAATTTCATAAATTTTTAAACCCAACAACAATCTGACTAAATTCGGTGCAAACTCAACACGTCTTCTACAGGCAATTTTACCTACACTCGGACATTCCGATGAGATCGGAATTCCGTCGGCAATCAGAATTTTAATTGGAATTCTTTTAAAAAATTCTGTCGGAATTTTGATTGGAATGCCAAAAAGAATTATGTCCGAATCCATATCGAAATTTTGATTAGAATTCCTGTAAGAATTCTGTCAGAATTCCGATCTGGATTCTAAAAACTTCGATAGGATCGGAATTTTGATTGAAATTCCTAAAAGAATTCGATCGGAATTTTGATTGGAACTCCTATAAAAATTCTGTTAGAATTCCGATCTGGGTTCTGAAAATTGCGATGGAATCGGAATTCCATTCGTAATCGGAATTTTGATTAGAATTCCTAAAAGAATTCCGATCTAAATTTTGATTTTAATTCCTATAAGAATTATGTCATAATTTCTATCTGGATTCTGGAAACTCCGATGGGATTGGAATTCCATCAGAAATCGGAATTTTGGTTGGAATTCTTAAAATAATTCTGTCGTAAGTTTGACCATTGACGTTAGTTACTGTAGTTACGTAATTTACTCCGATTACGTAACTTACATTAATGTTAGAATTTATTCGCTGATTGAAAATTTGAAATATGAAGATTTCGACTATATCAGCAGATAGTGACATCTATTAGATGTCATTTGAACTCTTTGGTTTAGAGTTAGGTGTTACAAATGATAATTACTTTCGATATGGTTGTCGATAAGTAATTAATTTTTAAATTAATTTTTGATCTGAAAAAATAAGCTGCGTGAACGAATGCACTGTGCATCTATGAGGACTCGAACCCCAGTTCATAGCTGCCTGTCGCGGGACCTACGCCTATCAATGCACCTTGCCAACACAGCCTGGACGTACACGCTTCTTATATTCTCAGATCAAGCCCATCACTAGTCAAGAGCTATATAGTTAATGTTAGAATTTATTCGCTGATTGAAAATTTGAAATATGAAGATTTCGACTATATCAGCAGATAGTGACATCTATTAGATGTCATTTGAAAATTAATTTAAAAATTAATTACTTATCGACAACCATATCGAAAGTAATTATCATTTGTAACACCTAACTCTAAACCAAAGAGTTCAAGTAACTCACATTAATTATTTACGTTGCTCTAGTTGCGTGAGTGGGAGGAACCAATTTTTCTGTGATTGACACTAAATAATTATATTTTTAAAATATTTTGTTTTGCGTTGACACTAAACTAAATCTAATTTGTTAATTTAGTTTCGGGCCGACACGAAACTAAACTCAGCTTGTTAATTTAGATTCGTGTCGACATGAAACTAAACTCACTTTGTTAATTTAGTTTCGTGTCGACTCAAACACTAAAACGAAAGTAATTTTCTATTTAGTTTCGTTTTAGAAGCGGTCCCTGATATTTTTTATAATAAACTTTACTTAGTCACCAACCTTTTTGTACCATTGAAAATTGTCTTATTTTGGATTTAATTAAATAATTTTAAGGTTTTAAACACTTAATTTAACAATAGTTTATTTTTTCCTTCTATTAACAATTCACAACTTAACATTCAACAATTATTAGTGTGTACCGTCGCGTCCCTCGTTCTCTCACATACTGATTTTAATATGGCGAACAAACTCACAAAATTTCTCCCAATTTAGGGAGAAATTACCCTCGCGACATTTAGAACGATTCGTTGCCTATTATCAGGCGTTCAAATTCAAAAGAATCTTTATATTCTCGAACATACCACCCACCTTCTTGTATACAAGAAAAACAAAAAAATTAATAAAAATAATAACTAATAATTTTAACGAATTGCAGCCACCCATCGTAAGAAAACAGAAGGATATATAATTACAATTCGACGTACAACTTAACTCAATTAAAAACGAATCAACACACCATACAATTTACAATTTTTCATTTTCTCTCAATTCAGCACTCTTCGAACAACGCACAGGCAATAAGCATAGCTTTGCAATAGGTCGGTCAAACTCAGAATCGGCAGTTCTGACTCTAACAACACGGACCAAATCATCTTTTCCAAGATAACATTTAATGATTCTACCAAGTTTCCATTTAGTAGGAGGCAAATTATCCTGCCGTATAAGAACCATGTCTCCTAATTCTAAATTAGGCAGTCTATCGAACCATTTGTACCTTTTCTGCAAAACTTGAACATAATCGATTGTCCATTTACGCCAAAACAATTGAGTAACCCTTTGAACACGTTGCCAACGCGAAAGGCGATTTTCTGGAATAAATTCTAACGAGGGTTAAGGTACACTATTAATCGACGATCCCACCAAAAAATGACCCGGGGTCAAGTATGAAAAATCTTTTGAATCATCAGACAGGGGCGAAATGGGACGAGAATTAAGTGCTGCTTCAATGCGAGTAAGTATCGTATAAAATTCCTCAAAATTAAATTTCAGTAAACCCACAACTCGACGCAAATGGTGTTTGACACTCTTTACCCCTGCCTCCCATAAGCCCCCAAAATGAGGCGCGGAGGGAGGGATAAAGTGCCATTCTGTACCTCTTGTTATTAAATCACTACATAATTCGACATTTTGTCCCAATTCAAGGAGGTAATTTTCCAACTCATTGGAAGCGCCTACAAAATTCTTCGCATTATCGCTGTACAAATGTGCGGGCACCCCTCTTCTCGAAGTGAAACGTTCATAAGCTGACAGAAATTCCTCAGATGAATAATCAGATACTAACTCCAGATGGATATCCCGAGTCACGCAACAAACGAATAAAGCAATCCATGCTTTTCTAGTTTTAGAACCTCAACCAAATCCAACAAGAAGATCGTATGGACCTGAGTAATCAATACCTGTGTGCATAAAAGGCCTACTTGGAGTCACTCTAAAATCCGGTAAACTTCCCATTAATTGTTGCGAAGTAACAGCTCTCTGCTTTACACAAGTTACACATTCCCTTATTATGCTCTTGACAATAGATCGACCGTTCAATACCCAATAATTTTGACTCAAAGTGTGCAGAGTTAATTGAGTCCCACCGTGTAAAGTTCGTGAATGAGTGTGACTTATAATAAGCCTGCTTATGCGATGATTCGGCAAAATAATAGGGTGTTTCTCATTAAAACTGATAGGCGCATTTTGAAGACGTCCTACCAAACGCAAAATCCCCATTTTATCAACAAATGGAACTAGATTTTTAATAGGAGAATTTAACAATTTCAATCCTTGATTTAATTGATTTATTTCTTTAGAAAAAAATTCCTTTTGTAATAATTTAATCCAAAAGAATCTAGATCCTTCAATCTCCATTGAAGACAAAAAATTTGATTCTTTCTCATTTTTGAATTCAGTCCCCTTTGAATATTTATTTACAAATCGATTTATAAAACGTTTGCAGTAAGCTGTTACCCGCAACAATTTTGGCCACGATGAAATTCTATCGAATCTGTCAACAATAGTCTCCCGAACATTTGAGGACAAGTGCGTATTTACTGAAGATCTTGTTTCCAAATCAACATTAGAATCAAGCGAAGGAAACTCACTAGGCCAAAAAATGGAATTTTTTAACAGCCAAACAGGGCCCTTCCACCACAACGGGTGATTAATGATTTCTTGAGGTGTTAAACCTCTTGAGGCGCAATCGGCGCAATTTTCCTTCGAAGGAACATATCGCCATTTAGCGTTAAGCAAGGTTTCATGAATTAAAGCGACACGATTTGCTACAAATGCTTTCCATGATGATGGATGCTTCTTTAACCATGCCAACACAACACTAGAATCTGTGTGACAATAAATAGGAACCTCGTCAATTTTCATGTTAACTATTGTTAATTTTAACAAATTTATCAAAAGAACTGCACCACACGACTCGAGTCGTGGTATACTCACGAGCGAAATAGGAGCGACTTTTGTTTTAGCGATTACAAGATTAGTATTAGCCTTTCCAAACTCATCAATCGTTCTCAAATAAACACAAGCAGCATACACTTTGTTGGAGGCATCGCAAAATCCGTGTAATTCTGAAACATGATCAGATTTGACTCTTCCCATCCATCTTGGAATCCTCAGTACCTCTAACTCACCAAGATTACGATAAAATTTAAACCAATGAACAAGCAGATCCTCAGGGAGTTTTTCATCCCAATCCAATTTTCTAATCCACAATTCCTGCATCAAATTTTTAGCTACGACAACTACTGGAGCCAACCAGCCCAGAGGATCATATAATTTGGCCACAATCGATAGGACCATTCGTTTAGTAGGGACATCATGATTATCAAACTTTACTTCAAATTGAAACGAATCATGACCTGGATTCCAAGTTAAACCTAGCACTTTCAATTGAACTCCATCCTCAAAGGGCAAATCAACCGCTAATTCATGCGAACCTGAAGGACAATCATCCAACAAGGATGGTTCATTGGATACCCACTTTCTTAGATGAAATCCGCCACTTTTTAAAATTTCAGTTACTTGGAACTTAACCTCTTTAGCCTCCTCAATGTCATCCGCTCCGAATAGACAATCATCCACATAAACATTTTCCTCGAGTATACCCTTTGCTAATGGAAAATTTTTTCCTTCATCTAGAGCCAATTGTTTAATAACTCTGTTTGCTACGAAAGGAGCACAAGCGGTACCATAAGTTACCGTTAATAACTGATAAGCAATTGTTTCATTTTTGGATGAAAGTCATAAAATACGTTGATAATTTAAATCCCGAGGGTCAATCAAAATCTGACGGAACATTTTTTCCATGTCAGCCATGTAAACAAATCGGTACTCTCTCCATCTCATAATAATAGAAATCAAATCATTTAACAATTTTGGACCAATCAATAAGTGAGAATTCAAGGAGGTGTTATTAGAGGTGGTACTCGAAGCATTAAAGACTACACGCAACTTTGTTGTGGAACTAGATTCTCTGATAACGGGATGATGAGGTAAGTAAATAACTTGAGTGGATTCATTTGCTTCGTCGATCTCAATTCTTTGCATATGACCCAAATTTTCATACTCTGTCATAAATTCAGAATATTGGGCTAATAGTTTTGGATCCTGATTTAAACAACGTAGAACTCTATTCAATATTATACGCGCTCGATTCAAGGAATGACCAATGGGAATTGGAAGGTCCTCCCTAAATGGATACCTAACCATATATCTACCCGATGGTGTTCTTTGATGAGTTTCAACAAAATGCTGCTCACATCTAAGTTCCTCATCAGTCAGGGATGAAGTTTGAGGAAGCTCCTCAATTCGCCAAAAACGCGTCAAATCTTCCTGAAGAGTCTCAAAGCTAACCTCATGATGAATCAAGATTGGAGATCTCAAGAAAGCAAACTGATTTCGAACCGATCCCGACAGTACCCAACCAAAAATCGTATTTTGAGCTGTCAAAGATCCCAAGACATTATGTTTAAGTCCCTCTATTAAGCAAACACCGACCTGGTCTGCTCCTAATATAAAATCTATTTGATGATTTTCAAAGGGAGTCGGGTCAGCCAAATCCAAGTTCCCCAATTCTAAATTTAGATCCTTATCACATACAATTGGAGGTTTATAAGACGTAAGATGAAATAAAACTAGAGATTCTACGGTAATAACTTTATAATTCTTATTTTTTGGAATAAACTGAAAAGATGCTAATTTTTTCGCGTAACCCATTTGAGAGCCACCGATCCCATAAACCAATGTGTTCACGTTTTCATATCTCGGATTAAGGAGCTTTGTCGCTCTTTCCGAGACAAAGGAGCATTCAGATCCCTGATCTAGCAAAACTCTGAACTTTTGTGGACGCCTACTTCCACCCTTTCCTTCCACCAGAGCCGTCGCCAGAAGAGTGTTTCCAGAAAATCCCGTGGAATTGTTTAAAAGTTGAACTTTTAATCCCTCCTTATTTATTGAGACATGGTTCACCACAGCAGAAGAAGTTGCATCCTGGTCTAGTTCACAATTCTTAGTAACAGTTTGAGCCAGTGTCGCCGTTTGTGAGGTGACCGAAGAATCTGAACTTGCATTACCTGAAACATTATATTTCTTAATCTCAAAATGTAAGAGAGTGTTGTGTTTTCTATGACATTTTGTACAGGTTAGTTTACTAGAGCAAGAATTTGGCCTATGGCCCGGAGTTAAACAATTGAAACAATTGAAAGTGATTTTGCAAAACTATTTCTTTACGTTTCTCAACTGGAAATAATTTAAATTGTAAACATCTAAACAATGGATGATTCTATTTACAAAACACACATTTTGAGCTCGAAGAAGCAGCGTGACTCTTGGTTGACTGAATTTTCGAAATTTTTATTTTTTCTTAATTTGAATCTTTCAATACTTGTATAGCTTCTAAGGCTCGAATTCGCGTTATTAAAAATTCATCAAGTTTTAAATATGTTGGATAAATTGTCGAAGAGCCAAGCTGCATCTCCCACTCTCTTAAAGACGCTGAGTCCAATTTTTGGGTAGTAATAAAAACAAGCAAATCACTCCATTGATCAACGGGTCTCTTCAAATTTTTTAAAGCTTGTATTGATTCATTTGTTGTATCTCTAAGATTTTTTAAATCCGCAATTACATTAGCATTGACTATCGGAACTCTCATGAACGACTGCAAGTGGGCAAAAATTAAAGAACGTTCGTTATTGTATCTGGAATTAAGCAATTCCCATGCTGTTTCAAAATTAGCATCAGTTACCGCTACATTTTTTATTAATTGACTAGCTTCTTCCTTTAAGGAAGTCTTTAAATAATGTAACTTAGCAACGTTAGATAAATTTTCATTTTTAATAATTAAAGCCTCAAACAAATCACGAAAATTCTCCCACTCACTATATCGTCCAGAAAATTCAGGCAGACTTACTTGTGGCAATTTAACACAAGTGGTTTCAAATCTTTGAAAAGACTCGTTTGGAGGAACCTTTTTTGGATCTACAGTTTCATTTAATTGATGAAGTTTACAGTTAAGAAAATCAAGAGCACTCAAATAAGCCTCTTCCAATTTCAAGAATTGAGATTGTTTAAAATAATCATTTTTTAATTTATTTTCAGGAGTTATTGTGGTTTGAATTTTTACATCTAAAGCTTGAGCAACGCTATAACGTTGATTTAATATTTCTATTCGACCTTTAATTACAGTAGAATTAAAATTGTTCTTGCCAATTTTTTTAAAATTAGTTTCAGTTCTAAGTATATGTTGATAAATTGTATCAATTTCTATCATCATAGGATCCATCTTGCTCCCCCCTTTTTTTAAAGGAAAGCAAAAACAAACTAGATAAAACTACAATAAATTGTATGAAATTTTAAATAACAACAATAATCACAATTAAAATAGACAATTCCACAATAATGATTAAAACAATTAAAAAATTTTAATTCGAATCCATTAATAAAACTTTAAACAGACTTAAACTTATCTTTCAATCTGATGATAATAGTCATCTCGCTGACATTTGTGAGAAGCGTTGGTATGTGTTGACTTTTCAAAATAATGACAACAATAGTAGTCATGAAACGAAGGTTCTGCTGCATTCGCCTTGAAATTTTTACCTCTGTTGGTTTTACAGACCGTAGAATCCCATCTTGAAATATGAAACCTCAGCATCCAGACGATGATTATTCAAATTGATCATTTAGTTCATTAATTAAATTAGTTGATCAATGATTAAAATCAATAAATAATAATAAAAAGTATGTGAGAGATGTTTATTTAAAAATAATTAATTAAAATTCTTTCACGTTCAACAAACAAAAAATGTCAATGAATAAAATTTCATTACCAAATTCCGGTGGAAATAAAATTTTGATAAGGATATTAATTAGCTGTCTGATCGAAGGCAAACAGTAATGATATCAATCCTTTTAATTTTACTCCAATCCAGATTCTCCTTTTGAAAGAAATAGACTTTTGCAACGAGTCAGCAAATTTTGCGGTAACGTAAACTCCGTTTCAATGCTGTCTGCTCCTGCAAGGCATTTCTCCTCCTTTCTCCTTCCAATTGGCAACTTGACGTCATAGACTCTCCCCCATAAATTTGGCGGGATCTTACAGAATTGGCGGGCTTGTGGCTTGGCAGTAGATTGATAATTCCCTCCACTCTGTGGAAATTTTCCTGACGTCACAGCCTCTCCCCCTTGATTTAGGCGGAATCTTGAAGAATTGGCGGGCTTGGCGGTAGATTTTAACCGGAATTTTTTACTTTATTTTAACTTTGAGGCATTCAATTAATTAATTGAACGCATGTTGAACTTAATATTTATAGAGGGAACGCTTTTTAATTCGATCAAAGGACTTTGACTCAAACTGTTTTAACACACATGAACACAGTACATTTTTAACTTTCAATTTTTCAAAAGGAAAAAAAATAAGAACTGTTAACAAGGAATAAATTGTGAGTTTCGATATAGTTATTAAACTTTTTTATATTCACTGTAGTGTTAGTTTGTACTCCAATTCTGGTTTCACTTCTCCATCACGTGCTTTTAATTTAGCCAAAATCCGGCTCGAAGGACCATGTCTTATTTTGGATTTAATTAAATAATTTTAAGGTTTTAAACACTTAATTTAACAATAGTTTATTTTTTCCTTCTATTACACAGGCCGACAAAATTCCAACAACTTTATGTTGACTAAAATGTGACAATTGATTCTTATAGGATTTTTGCCGTAGAATCCGAATCTAACCTTGAAAATATCCAATTGGCTCTAGTTTTCGAGCAAAATGCGATTTAAGGTGCTAAAAAACGCGTTTTTGGCACTTTTTGAGCAGCTGTAAAACAAAAACGCGAAGGAATAAAATGGTCTATGTAGAATCAAATGAAAGCTTAAACATTGCTTTTTAATATCCACAATTAAAAAAACTAAGTATTTAACAATTTGAACAATGGGTAACAGTTTTTGTGACTGCGCGCGCACGAATTCTGCAGCATCCTTGGGTGTGTATTTTCTGTAACATAGAACGAAAGCAATGAAACGTAAATTAGTAATTAATTTTTAGGTAAGGTAAAAATATGTTTACAGTGTCAGTAAAGCAATGTTGATTTCGGGGGGGGGAGGTCATGACAGTTTTGTTGCACAAATAGCAAATAAAAAATTTGGTTGGGAGAACCAAACTTTGATAAATGATACGAAACAGTTTTCTCAGTGTCTATGTTTTTATATTAAGCCAAAAAAAGAAATTTTCTTAGAACTAACCTGTAAGTCCGAAGAATGACAATTAACTGTCCAAAAATTTTTGACTTAATGACTTTCTTTTGTGCTCTTTGGGACAATCACGCATCAAATTCCAGCAATAGTCGGCCATCATATGTCTGTCCCACCTTTCTTGATATCGCTGTTCCAAGGTTTTCAAATCCTGGTGAAAACGTTCCCCTTGCTCTTCGCTAAAGTCACCTAGGTTTTCCGGAAATTTATCCAAGTGAGAGTGGAGATAGTGGACTTTAATACTCATATTAGCACCAAGCTTTTGAAAATTTTCTAACATACTCTGAACCAGCTCTTGATAGTTTTGTGCTTTGTAGTTTCCTAAGAAACCCTGCATGACTGCAACAAAACTTGACCAAGCAGATGCTTCGATATCATTCATGCTCTTCATGAAATTTGTATCTTTAACCAGCTGTCGAATCTGGGGCCCATCAAAAATCCCTGCTTTCAATTTCTCCATACTAATTTGAGGAAACGATTTACAAATGTATTCAAAGCATTTGCCTTTTTTGTCTAATGCTTTGACATATTGTTTCATATAACCCAATTTAAAATGCAGCGGAGGAGGAATGATCCTATCCCTGTGTACCAAAGGCTTGTTTATGATATTTGCTTGACCGACAGTTAAGATCTCTCTCAATGGCCACGTCTTTTTTGTCCAATGTTGTTGTTTCGCTCTACTATCCCACATACAAATATAGCAAGGGTATTTCGTGTACCCACTCTGCTGACCAAGCAAGAAATTTACCATTTTCAAATCTACGCAAATTTTCCACTGGTGTTCTTTGTATCGAATTTTGTCCAAAACCATCTTAACGTTCTCATGCTCTTCTTTGAGCTTTGTTGAATGAGCAATTGGTATAGGTGCGTAGGAATTTCCATTGTGCAACAGAACACATTTTAAGCTTCTTTTGCAACTGTCAATGAAAAGTCGAAAAGATTCAGGTTTATATTCTTTTAAGCCCATTTTTAAAAGAAGTCCAGAAACATCATTGCAATAAACGAGGTTTTCACATTCGCTGAAATACGGAAGAATATCTTGCTCTCTTTTCCTAAAAGTTGATATTCTTACTTCCGGCAATAGACAATGTTTTTCTTTTAATCGAGATGCCAAAAGTTCAGCTAATTCTTTCGATAGATAAAGATCTCGCACTAGATCATTGAACTCAGCTTGAGAAAATTGTTGTGGGGTAGACTTGCTTTTCTCATCTTCACTTTCACTGCTAGAGTGTGGAATGTAGTCATTATTCATAGGTATTTCATCGTTAATATTTGAATCCTTTTGGAGTTTTTTACAAATCGGTATTGGAATATCTTCGCTATGTGGTACAGGTCGCTTTGATGAGTCCAAATCAGGGTATTCCCATGATTTTCTTTTGAAACTATTAATTCCTTGAATATTTGCCACACAAAAATAACAATCGTTGAAGTGGTTTTTTGGTTCCATCCAAACCATTGGCACACCAAATTTCAAGCTTGTTCTAATTCCCTTATCCCAATGTCGCAAAGATTCAACACATGTTCGACAAACCTTGTGAGGTGTCCAAGATTTATCTTGGTTGTTTATCGCGAAACCGAAGTAATCAAGATATGCTTTTTTGACAAATTCAGAAATATTTTGCCTTTGCTTTTCAGCAGTATATTCACCACAAATATAGCAAAATACATCTGGATGATAACGGCACTTTTCTCGCCTCGAACTCATATTTATTCGTTAGCACACATTAAATAATTACATTTGATCATCAAAAACTAATTCTATTTTCATTTGTTTTCCAATTACATGTCAAAAAATTAGATTAACTTGATCTTTATTTGTTATTTTTTCATTTCACTTTGAAAATTATTGTACGTTCATTTAAATCTTCATTTATATAATAATAATTATTATTATTATAATTATTATTATTCTTTAAATATCCAGTTCAATTTTGTTATGTTTGTCATAAATATGATATTGTAAATCGAAGTTTTTTTACACGTAAGAAAATTTTTACGATTAATGTTTCATTTGAAAATGGGTTGGGTGAAGTGTGAGTGCAAAATTAATTCAAATTTATATAAAACAAAGCTTTCCAAGCTTACATTGCAAGCTTTTCGTGCAAGTTTACCATAGTGGTAACATTTTGCTAAGTGTATAAAAAACCTTGCAAGTGAATTGGTGTAGGATGAAACACATAAAAACATTCTACAAAATTTATGCGCGCTCAGTGATAAAAACTTTTCTCAATTGTTTAAATAATCTGGTATTAATTTTGTTGACATTGGACCTTGAAGAGCAATGTTTAAGCTTTAATTTGATCTATTGTAGACCATTTTATTCCTTCGCGTTTTTGTTTTACAGCTGCTCAAAAAGTGCCAAAAACGCGTTTTTTAGCACCTTAAATCGCATTTTGCTCGAAAACTAGAGCCAATTGGATATTTTCATGGCCAGATTCGGATTCTACGGCAAAAATCCTATAAGAATCGGCTGCCAGATTTTAGTCAACAAAATTTTGTCGGCCTGTGTTAACAATTCACAATTTAACATTCAACAATTATTAGTGTGTACCGTCGCGTCCCTCGTTCTCTCACATACTGATTTTAATATGGCGAACAAACTCACAAAATTTCTCCCAATTTAGGGAGAAATTATCCTCGCGACATTTAGAACGATTCGTTGCCTATTATCAGGCGTTCAAATTCAAAAGAATCTTTATATTCTCGAACAAAAATAATCAAGAATGATAATTATCCACCATGCTTCTCTCATTACCTTAAATGTTTTATACACCTCAAAAAAATTGCACATAAAAATGCGATCGGAATGTAAGAAGATTTCAAAGCTAACTTATAATAATTTTATAACAATGGTAGAAAATAATGTAATTTCTAATTCAAAGCAATTTTTGAACTACGTAAATTCGCTTAATCGTGAAACTCGTATTTCCAGTAAAATTTTGTATAATAATGTATCTGCGACAACTCTTGTTGTCTAACAAAAGAAATGATTGCAGTAAAGTTAGAAAACTTTAAGGTTAACAAGGGCGCTGAAGCGGGACTCTGAGTTAGCGCCCCCATAATAGCGCCACTATAATAGCGCGCACTATAATAGCGCCACTATAATAGTGCTCACTATAATAGCGCCACTATAATAGCGCTTACTATAATAATGCCATAGCGCGCACTATAATAGTGCCATAGTGCTCACTATAATAGCGCCACTATAATAGCACGCACTATAATAGCGCCACTATAATTGCGCTTACTATAATAATGCCATAGTGCGCACTATAATAACATGCACTATAATAGCGCCACTATATTAGTGCTCACTATTATAGCGCCACTATAATTGAGCGTTTCGGTGCAATAATCGGTCTTACGCGTGAACGCAAGCGCTAATACCAGTCGGGTGGCAGTGAGAGGCCCAGAGGCGCTCACTGCCACCCGACTGGTATTATCGTTTGCGTTCACGCGTAAGACCGATTATTGCACCGAAACGCTCAATTGCGCTCACTATAATAGTGCCATAGCGCCACTATAATAGTGCTCACTATAATAGCGCCACTATAATAAAACGCACTATAATAGCGCCACTATAATAGCGCCACTATAATAGTGCTCACTATAATAGCGCCACTATAATAGCGCTTACTATAATAATGCCATAGCGCGCACTATAATAGTGCCATAGTGCTCACTATAATAGCGCCACTATAATTGCACGCACTATAATAGCGCCACTATAATAGTGCTCACTATAATAGCGCCACTATAATAACGCTTACTATAATAATGCCATAGCGCCACTATAATAGTGCTCACTATAATAGTGCCATAGCGCCACTATAATAGCGCTCACTATAATAGTGCTTACTATAATAGCGCCACTATAATATAGTGGCGCTATTATAGTGAGCACTATGGCACTATTATAGTGAGCGCTATTATAGTGGCGCTATGGCACTATTATAGTGAACGCTATTATAGTGGCGTTATTATAGTGCGTGCTATTATAGTGGCGCTATTATAGTGAGCACTATGGCACTATTATAGTGAGCGCTATTATAGTGGCGCTAACTCAGAGTCCCGCTCCTGATTCAGATCAAATATCCTTTGCTCTCCTCAAGTCATGCAGTTCTGTACTTCTTGAACCGTTATTTATTATTTACAATCGTTCTTTAAAATGTGGAATTTTTCCGCATGTTTGGAAAAGAGGTATCATAGTGACAGTCTATAAAGATATCGTTAAAAATAATGTGATTAACTATCGCTCTATAACACTCCTGAGTACACTAGCTTAAATTTTTAAAAGTTTAGTCTTTGATATAATTTATAATCAAATGGAACATTTTATAATTAATGAACAGCATGGCTTTATGAAATGCGGGTCTGTGTTAACTAATTTGGTCTTGTTTACCAATTTTGTTTCAACAAATATTGAAAAGGGTATTCAAACTGATGCAATTTATACTGATTTTGCTAAGGCCTTTGATAAGGTTGACCATGCGATTCTGGTGGCAAAGCTGGAAGCCTTGGGTTTTTTTCGTGAATTTACATGGATAAAAAATTATCTTTCCAATAGGTACTCATCTGTACGCATCTAACATGACTTTTCTGAGCCTTTTTTATTAAACTCAGGCGTGCCTCAGAGTTTGAATCTTGGACCACTATTCTTTTTACTATTCATAAATGATATATCTGCAGTAATAAAGTACAGATCAATTCTTATATTTGCTAATGATCTTAAAATTTTTAAAACTACAACTTGTAATGAAGACCTCTATAACCTTCAATATGATCTTAACCCATTAAGTCCCATGAAGAAACCAGCCATTGTATTAAAAAACTAACAATTGGATTCATAGGCAAATGGAAAAAAGATATACCTGTTTTTTTATTTTTAATTTCCATTTGTTTAACAACAATTGTTTAAACAAATTAACAAAAATTAAAAATTTTTTGAAATCTGTTACCGCTAATCGATTCTACGTGAAAAAATTAGAATATTTTGCATGGATCATTTTTCTCTCCAAATCGTATTTTGTTTATAAAATTGTTATAAACAAATTAAACTGCGTAAATAATTGTTGGTAAACAATTTGAAATTAAAAACAAAAAAACAGGTATATCTTTTTTTCCATTTGCCTATGAACCAAATTTTTAGTTTTACTTAAAATCCATTTGTTTATGCTTGGGATGAAACACCCTTTACTCAGCTTAATTTGTTTATAACAATTTTATAAAAAAATACGACTTGGAGTGAAAAATAACCTATTCAAAATATTCTTATTTTTTCAAGTACATGTGATTGGCGTTAACAAATGTCAAAACAGTTTAAATTTTTGTTAATTTGTTTAAACTATTGTAGTTAAACAATTAGAAATTAAAAACAAAAAAACAGGTATATCTTTTTTCCATTTGCCTATGAATCCAATTGTTAGTTTTTTAATACAATGGCTGGTTTCTTCATAGTACTTAATGGGGTAATCGTCTTGTTGAATGGTACTTTAAAAATAAACTTTTTTTAACAATAAAAAATGTTTTATTATTTCATTTAAAAGGAAGTTAAATACATTAAAGTATAATTACACCATTGACAGACCACTTATTGAGTTTGCTTCAATTATTTGGTCACCCTACCAGGACTACATAATAACAGAATTAAAAAGAATACAAAATAAATATATGCGTTTTGTGGCAAGACAGATAGGGATATCGTTTGATACATATAGTCATGAATATTCTTACTTTAGACGGATTTTAGGTATCCCATTATTAAGTAGCCGATTTTTATTTTCTAAATTACTTTTTTTGTTTAAAATACTGAATGGTATTATAAATTGCTCACCTTTGTTATCACTTTTAAACTTTACTGTTCCTTTTAAATCCTTCAGAAATCCAACTCTACTCAAAGTCAATACATAGAACTGATTACATGCTGAATTCCGTAGTAGTTAGAATGACTAGAGAGCCTAATGAGTTTCATAATATTATTGATTTCTACGGTGTGCCATTAACTACTTTTATTAATAAGATAAGAAATCAAATCTTCAATTTTATGTAAACGAAATGACAGCATTTCCATTAACACTTTTGTTGTAATTGCTTTAGTATAATAAGTACTTTTGTACGAAAGGGAAATTCTCGTGTAAATAAAATAAAGTAAATAAATATAATGCCAAAATTATTTTGAAACAATACTAGCTAAAAACTATACGCAACAAATTTTACACATATTTTTTTCTGTGTACCTTTCTAAAAAACTAGATATTGCACGTAAAAACATTTCGAGTGACGCGTTACTGCACAATGCTGGTTTTTAGTATTTTTAATCACTTTGTCGCAATAGTGCAGTAAAGTACTGTTTTGCGCCTACTTTACAAGCATGTAAAGTAAAGCTTTTCTTACAAGCGTTGCACAAAATAAATTATTTAATTAATTATACTGAGATGACCAAATGCACTTTACAAGCATGTATAGTAATAATTAAAAATTAAATATAAATAGTCTCTTATTTAATAAATTAATCCAGGGACCGCTTCTAAAACGAAACTAAATAGAAAATTACTTTCGTTTTAGTGTTTGAGTAGACACGAAACGAAATTAACAAAGTGACTATAGTTTCATGTCGACACGAAGCTAAGTTAACAAGCTGAGTTTAGTTTCGTGTCGGCCCGAAACTAAATTAACAAATTAGATTTAGTTTCGTGTCAACGCAAAACAAAATATTTTAAAAACATAATTAATTAGTGTTAATCACAGAAAAATTGGTTCCTCTCACTCACGCAACTAGAGCAACGTAAATAATTAATGTAAATTACGTAACCAGAGTAAATTACGTAACTACAGTAACTAACGTAAATGGTCAAACTTACGACAGAATTATTTTAAGAATTCCAAACGAAATTCCGATTTCTGATGGAATTCCGATCCCATCGGAATTTCCAGAATCCAGAAAGAAATTATGACAGAATTCTTATAGGAATTAAAATCAAAATTCAGATCGGAATTCTTTTAGGAATTCTAATCAAAATTCCGATTACGAATGGAATTCCGATTCCATCAAAATTTTCAGAATCCAGATCGGAATTCTGACAGAATTCTTATAGGAATTCCAATCGAAATTCTGATTTCTGACGAAATTCTGATCCCACTAGAATTCTGACAAAATTCTTATAGGAATTTTAGTCAAATTAATCTTAGAATTTGAAACTTGGTCGATATAGTAGGTTTAAGCTTTAGTTAGTAAACGGATTTATTATTGAATTGACAATTGTTTGGTGAAAAATTGTGGGAAAATTTAAATAATTTGTAGCAGAAGAATACGATGTATCATTTTATTTAATATTATTTGCGAGTAATAAACTGAAGTCGGTATAAATGCATTTTATAGTATCAGAGATTAATTTGTTTTTAAAGAATTAAATAAATGTTTTGTTTAGTCTACACCCACATAGCACAAAAACACCAGGAAGTTTCCAAAAATTTTTAAAAAATTTTTTTAGTGAAAGTATTATTTTAAAAGGTTTAAAAACATTTAAATTATTCAAATTTTGCATTGTCTTCAAATAAAAAGTGTGTTTAATTAAAACAAAACGATCTTCACAACTACAGCATACATGAGGGTAAGGCGGACTAGAACTACCATAGGCCTCAAAAGTGTGCTGCTGGGATAGCGCATTATGCGCTCTACTAATTCGACACTTAACTTTACAGGGTTAATTTATATATTAAATATTTCATTATACCTTTGAGGAAACTAATTTCTATTTAAGATAAATTCTTTTGAATTAAATTTTACGATTTTTGGATGATTTGAACATTTTTCAATTAACCCTTAAACTGCACCCTGGGTATTCTAGCTTTTTATTTTAATATTTCGGTTAAATTCGTAAAAATGGAACATGTGTTGATATTGGACAGTACATTTTGTACTTGACTTTATGTTAAAATGAAAATATCTTTAAAAAGTTGGACTTTCTTATAAAATACGTACATGTCATCATCGGTTCCGGGTTCATACAGAACTTTACTACCTTCCAAGTCATCTAAGGCAGCTTTTTGCTCCTGTATACGTAAAATTCTGCCTTCTTTGGTCTCACAAGCAGCTTTCTCTTTCGCTTTGACAAGTAAGAGGTACAATCATTTAACCTACTGTAACTTTGTTAGTTTTGCTTTAAATGGTCTAAAAATTCAAAACAATATTTTTCAGATATTGTACTTTAAAAAAAAATGGAAAAAATTTGTCAAACCCCCTTAATATTTTACTTCACCTAAAGTCGTTGCGGCCTACTTTTAGATAAAACAAATTTCTTGATTGATATTTGTTAAAAATATGTTAATTTACTTGTATAAATTGATTGTTATATAAACATACTCAAAATAATAGATAAATATTAATTTTAAAACTTACCTATGAAATGACGAAAGTCATCACATTTCAATTAAATCTAAAATGGTTAAAAATCTGCAACGACCGTTTCTTGGAAAATATAAGATATTATGATATCATAAATTTAGGTAATTTATTTTTTAACATAAATACACAGGATGAGTATTTTGTTTCTTTTAATTATTTAGAAAACTATATTTTTAGAAAGTTAAATATGAACCTTTACGGTTGGTCCACCTCGGGTTTCTTAGTTGTAACAAACTGGTGCCATTTACCATTGCATGTAAATACTTGTTATATTAGTTATGGTAGAAAACTTTTTATGTCACTTTCATTAAGTTCCAATGAATTACGCGAGCAGTACAAACGTAAAACGTACACTGAGAAAATGTTTTGTACAAACTTTAGTCAAAAGTTGAGTAAAATGGCTACACATGCGCTTTTGAATAAAGTTTAACCAACTGTAGTTCAAAATAAAATTTTCGTAGGTGAAAATAAAATTGGTCAGTTTTTAAATTAAATTTCATAGATTTTCAACAATACTTTTTAAAGAAAAGAAAAGTGTTGGAATAAAGCCTAGTCTACGTTTGAACACAATATAAACAAAAAAATGAGAGATCGTATTCAACACATTTCAGAGAGTGACCTATGGAAACTTAAATTTCAGTCAAAAGTTGAGTAAAATGTGAACAAGCTATTGGTAAAATGTGGGGAAGGAAATGTGGTGGGGAGACTAGTAAAATCATCCTTCCCACATACCGACGGTTGATTCCTAGGACTAATTCCCGTATTACCAACATTTTTAAAACGATAAAAAAAATTAATTATCGATTATTGACTTTTATATGTTGTACGAATTTCTGCATTACCTACACATTTTGCATTAAACAATATCTCTATTTCACTCATACACCTTATAAATACTCAAACACAAATACAATACTCTTAACATATAACACAACCTAACCTAATACACACATATAACGTAAGACTAAGTTCGCACACATTTACATATAAATGAATGATTTGAACTGTCCTTATATGTAAGTGGCAGAGTTGATTCACAACTTGCGAGAAACGGATAAAAAATGAATAACTAATTAATTACTTGATATTTTAGTTTTATTACTTTATTATTGGTTTTAAATTAAATAAAACAATTCGTGATCAATTAATGAAGTGTTATTATTTATAAATTAAAAATTTCTTTGGTTTTTTCAACTTATCTTTACAAATATAAATAAAATATTAATCTATTTAAAAATTTAAAATAAAAATAAATTAAAATAAATATTTATCCGAATAAATCTTATTTTATTTTAAAATAAATAACTAATTAGAAGATAAAATAATTTTAAATTTATATATTAACAGATTTTTTCACGTACATATATTTCTCTATTTATACATATTTTTTTTATAAATTTATACAGACACAAAAGCAAATAAAAAATAAAGAAAATAGTTTAATTTAACATCATAATTTATAATATCTTTATTTCATGTAAATTATAACTTTTAAATAATTGAAATAGTAAATTATTGATAATTAATATCTTTGATCTTCCTTAACTATTTTGTTAAAAGTAAATGTTAGTAATTAAGGTTTGATAGATTTTAAAATACATTTATAAATATTGTTAAAAGGACAAATTTCCTAAGGGCTCCTAGAATTTCACATACAGTCCTGATAGCATAGTTGCGTGGTGGGGCTTTCATTTTCCCCAACTTCTGGACAAACTGTGACACACGTAGGTAAATATCTACCAAAGTACAGCATAAAGTATTATAAATAGTAAATCAGTTTATAATCAAATGCATACCAATGTTTAATCTAATGTCTGTTTTAATCTTTAAATTACTTTTTGAACATTCTTTAAAAAATGCATTTTAATAACCATGCAAGAGAATTTTAAACATTATTAAAATGCCTATGTGTAGCCATTTTAACCAACTTTTGACTAAATTTTATACAAAATATTTTCTCAGTGTAGATGTGTGGTGATTTTTTAAAGCAAAGCTTTAACTTATTGCCGAGAAACATTAATTAAATAAAAGGGAAGATGCAAACAATAAAGTAAGATGATGAAATTTATTCATTAGAGAGTGCTTTAATACTTTGGTGTGTTATTTGGTTTTTATATCGTGCATTTATGTCTGTGTGCTAAAAAAATCAAAACGACACGAAACTTACGGTCGGGTCACTTTATATCGTGCAGGTTGGGACACATAATTTTACAATTATGGTGCGTTCTGACATGGGAAATTTATTTGTTTATGGTAGAGATGAGCGATGAACGTCATTTTACAGTAAAAAATATGTTCATGTTCGAAAAACGTTTGTAAAACCTTTTAAAAAGTCTCATCTCACATCTCCTTCGATAACGTATTGTTAACGTTTCGTGCACTGAGAACGTTTTTAGATTGATTTGTATATGAATTTTGTATTTACTTTTTCCATTTTCAAGTGCATTTCAGCATTCTTCTGGGTAGCTCCATGCCTAAAAAATCAAAGTTGTACCCTAGATCTTCGATTTTGTTGAAACTTCGAAATTTTAAAGTGGAATACATGCCAGTAAAAAGCCTCAATTCGATTTTTAAAAATTTTGGATTTACGAGATTAAAAATTTTTTTTTTGAAATTTTGAAAATGGTATATCTTTAAGGGGACATTCTAGTTTAAAACAGGGAAAAATTCGTCTTTTTTGGGATTTAATTAAAAAAATTACCACATTTATTTATAATTTTTTTTTAAATATTATAAACAATTTTTTTAACCCTCCGTCACACACCTAGGGAGGGATTCCCTCTACGGTTTCAGTATTTTTTAAATAACTTTTGTTTTCCTCATTGCAAAATAAAATCAGTCTCTATACCTTTCGACCATTTACTCCTCAACATATTTCTAAAAAAACATTTAGTTTTAACGTAATTAATATTTAATGATGAAGCTTCAAAGCCAGAAAAAACTCGAAAAAGTGAGGTTATGTTAAATTAAAAAAATCAAGTTTTCAAAACATTTTTTGTTCCACTGTTGGTTAATGGCAAAATTATATTCTAAATATAATTAAAATAAACTATTTTATGATTTTTTTTTTGCTTATTTGTTAATGTTACATTATTTTTACATGTAGAGTGTAATTCCTTGGAAGATGGTGCATTCGTGTAATTAAATTTTATTTTTGAGACTGAAAATTAATTTTATTAATTTTATAATTTAGAATAATTTACTACATATTTATAAGTTTGTGTCAGAATTAAATTTATATTGATTCCTTTGTTTATGTTGTTATGTCGCTTATTTTACAATATGGTGAGCGATTCCCTCTAAACGTGTGTAAAGTCGTAATTTTTTCCAAGGTGTGTGACGGAGGGTTAAGAACATAAAAAAAATTTTTTTCACTTTTAGTCCAAGATGGCGGCTATAGATGACATTTTCAAAAATGTCTATTTCCCCTGGTGAAAACGATTCCAAGAGTTCTAAAACAAATAGAGACATGAAATAAACGACATTCTCTTTGTTAGAAATTTCTTCAGGGGTGGAACCTCAAAAAAGTTCAGTAGAACTCGAGCTTTTACCAGTTCAAAAAAGTACATTTTGAGAAAAAATCGAAAAAATCAAATTATTTTGCTTAAAAATTGTTATTCGGATGTTTTTGGGGTCGCTAATTACGAATCCGATATCGATTTTTCGAAATTCAAAATGACGGATTCAATATGGCGAACGATTTTTCAAAAAAATTACCCGATTGGTTTGAAAATCGTTACTCGGGGGTTTTCGAGGTCGCTGATTACGAATCCGATATCGATTTTTCGAAATTCAAAATGGCGGATTCAATATGGCGGATAATCTCAAGACTGATGCGAGTCGGTAGAAATTCGTTTCTCGGAGGTTTTAGAGGTCGATGATTAGGAATTTGATGTCGAAAATAAAAAAATCATGTCAATATGGCAAAAATTTTAAATTTTCCGACATTTTGGTCGCTATATTGGATCCGCCATTTTAAATTTTGCAAACATGACCTCAAATTCGTAATCATCGACCCCTAAAATCCCCGAGAAACGAATTTCGATCGAATCGCATCAGTTTGTTAAATTATATTATATTAAGCCACTATATTGGATCCGCCATTTTGAATTTTGAAAACCGTCGAAAATATTCGTAATCAGCAACCCCAAATACATTTTATATGTCTTTTCTGGAAAAGGTAAATAAGGAAACATTTTAATCATTCGAAAGGGTTCTGGTAAGTATAAAAACATCTTTGACATGGCAAGGAATATGTACATATAACTTTTGTTTCACTTCAAATTTCGCAATAACATTTGAGTAGAGTATACTTGAGACTATAAGGAACACGAAAATAAAAAAATAAAAAGTCGATTTTTTTTCATTTTGAACTAGAATGTCTCCTTAAGGCAAATGAATGAAATTTAATGAAATTTTTAGGGAATGGTTATTGTTTACAGACAATTTAAGAAAATATTTTAGAAAAAAATGTTTGTAAACAAATTATTAAAAAAATAATTTTTAAATAAACAATTTTTGGAATGTGCCATTTTTATTTTTTTTAATAATAATGATTCGATTCCTAATTATTTCACGAGTATTTTCCAAAAAGAAAATCGATGGAGGGTCTCAAACTTTAGGAGATATTGAATTTTTTGTCCTTGCGCGCAACCGTAAAAAGCGCATTTTCCGGCTACACCGTCCGACACGATTTTGCACCCATGAATGAACCAAAGATTTTCGGAAACTAGAGCTAAAAAAAGATACCCGTGTCTGGCCGTTTTTCGAAATTATGTCGTTTACGGTTTTTAGGGGTAAAAACATCCCTTAAATAGAAGGTAACCAATTGTATTGCAAAAAATATAGGAAATGGTAAATTATTATTTAAAAATTCTTTAAACCTCATAAAAAAATTTGGATTTTTTAAAAAGTAATAGTTGGTTAATTATAATATCATTCTACAGCCTATCATTTTCAATTTTTCACCCCAACCCTTATCTCAAAATCTGCTCCTAAGCTAAATCAATATATTGAATACAGACTTACAATTTTTTGAATTTTAAAAAACTTCGTATTTAAGGGTTTTTGGGGTCGCTAATTACAAATCTGAAGTCGTTATTTAAAAATTCAAAATGGTGTATCCAGCATGGCGGACAAATTGAAAAAACCATATGATTTTTATAAAATTTAATAACCGTGGTATTTAAAAAAACTGCAAAAAAAATTTAAAATAAAAAATGCGTTATTTCTTTTTTTTTAGTTGTAATAATTTAAATTATAAATAATTTTTTAAATATCTAAAACGATGTATTGAAAAGACAATATAAAATTTTTAAAAATAACTCTAATTTTTCGGAAATTTTGGTCGCTTATTTTTGCGGTTAAATCATTCATTATATTCCACAAGTTCGAAATACCACGGTTATTAAATTTTATAAAAATCGGATGATTTTTTTAATTTGTCCGACATTTTGGACATGCCATTTTGAATTTTTAAACAACGACTTCAGATTTGTAATTAGCGACCCCAAAAACCCTTAAATACGAAGTTTTATAAAATTCAAAAAATTGTAGGGCAGAATTCAATATATTGATTTAGCTTAGGGGTAGGTTTTGAGTAGGGGTTGAAGTGAAAAATCGAAAATGACAGGCTGTAGAATGATATTACAACTAGTCATCGATTAATTTTAAAGAAATTATTTTTATTGTTATTTTTTAAAAATAAATTAAAGTAAGGGTAGTTTTGGGGTTGATGGTTGGACCTGAAATAATATTAAGGGTATGTTTAATAGTCTCAATAACTTTTAAAAAATTTTTAAATAATAATTTACCATTTCCTATATTTTTTGCAATACAATTGGTTACCTTCTATTTAAGGGTTGTTTCTACCCCTAAAAACTGTAAACGACTTGATCTCGAAAAACGGTCAGACACATGTACCTTTTTCTTAGCTCTAGTTTCCGAAAATCTTTGGTTCGTTCATGGGTGCAAAAAAAAGTTTCATTTTGTCGGACGGTGCTATACTCTACATACAAAGTAATGTTGTAATCCAAAGAATACTGTGCAATTTTTAAATTTATATTTGTTTAAACAAATTAATATTATTATTGTTAATTACTAACATTTTACATATTGTACCTAGAAAGGTGAATTTTTTCTAATTTTGCAATTTACCGGACCTAACATAAATACCAATGCAAATATAAAACATTATTATTATTGTTTAAGCCAGATTTTATCAAATTATTATTGTTATTTACTAACTATTTATAGAATAGTATACTTAAAAGATGCAGTTTTTTCTTATCATGCAAATTTACTAAACTTTTTTGATATGCAGATTTACATTAAAAATGTAATTATAATTTAAATAAAAATAAGAACAATAATTTATTTAATTACACTGATCGACAAAATTATGGTTCTTTTTGTTACAAGTATAAATTAAAGTGATTCTTACAGGATTTTGGACGTAGATTACGAATATGTAAGTGAAATTGCCCCATTGCGTTTCAATTTTGAGAAAAACGGGGTCAAAGTGCCAAAAAATGTCTTTTATGGCACTTTTTGAAGTATAATAAAGAAAGAATGCGACGAGATAAAAAGCTCAAATATGGCTTAAATGAGAGCTCAAACCCTTAACTTTAACATCCAAAAGCAAAAAACCATGAAGAAATAACTCAAAATTGTTGGGAACAACTTTTTACCAATTTACCCTATATTAACGCTAAAATAGTAACTGTTTTACGCGCATGCGGTAAAAAGTTGTTCCCAACAATTTTGAGTTATTTCTACATGATTTTTGCTTTTGGATGTTAAAGTTGAGAATTTGAGCTCTCATTTAAGACATATTTGAGCTTTTTATCATGTCGCATTCTTTCTTTATTATACTTCAAAAAGTGCCATAAAAGCCATTTTTTGGCACTTTGACCCCGTTTTTCTCAAAATTGAGGCGTAATGGGACAATTTCACTTACAGATTCGTAATCTACGTCCAAAATCTTGAAAGAATCACTTTCGTTTATTCTTGTAGCAAAATTTTGTCGAACAGTGTTATTAATTAACTTTTAATTAGGGTTGGTAAAATTTTCCCTAATTATATTATTTTTCTTTAAAAAGATTTCAATTTTTGTAATTATCAAAAAAAAGAAAAAAATTTTTCAAAAAAATAAACTTAGTTAAAAAATTGTTTAAATAATTCTTAACAACAATTATATTTATAAAAATTGTGTTACTTTCCTTTCTAAAAGTTTATTTCACTTGTTTTCTAGGTTTTTTCATCAGCTTTAGAATGACGTATTTTATTTTCAAAAAAAAATTTTTTTGGCACGAATTTTAAAAAAATAAAAATGTGTTTTTACTTTTCTCATCTTTGGATACTTTTTTTCTTTTTTTAATTTTTAAATGAAAGCTGAGATTTTTTCCGATGAAATACTTACTTTTCAGAAAACCGTTTTTTTGTTTTCGAGAAATGAATTTTTGAATATTGAACATCACGTCGTCGCGCGGCCAATACGCAATGATCTGCGCAGCCATTCGCGGTGTGTCGTTAGGTGTGCATATTTTTAATGCTTATACAGGATTATAAGCAAATCGAGTATTGCATTTAAAAACTATTATAGAAATTCATTTATTACTAAGACTTTCATGTTCTTGCCTATTTAAAATATATTTATTGTTTTTTATATTGAAGGATTCAAAATTTAGTTTCTTTTACTTTTTTCTTTTGACTTGGAAAGTAAGTGTTTTCTTATTTTAGTGACTTTTTCTGATCGTTTGTTTTGTTGATAGTTTTAAGTTGTGATTTGATTTATATTTTTCTTTTATTTTAGAAGGAAAGTGTACTATTATTTTAGCCACTGTTTCTTATCGTTTGTTTTGTTTACAGTTTTAACCTATTAACGCCTGAATGGACTGAATTTTTAGTCTGACTTCAAACTTAAATTTTTTCTAATAAACTTATTATTTTCTTTTCGACAAATAATTTCTTTTTGCATTAAAGTGTCCTCTATCCGAATATGATATTAGAAAATTAATAAAAAATTGTTTAACAATATTTTTTTTGCATATAATTAAAAAATTGCATGATTTTTTAAATGTTTTTTATTACAAATTCTTAAATTTTTAAGTCAAAAAATTTTTATGACATCTAATATTACCATAAATCGTGCACTCGATTGTTATACTTTCAAAAACTATATTGACTTTTTAAATTTAAACATTTGATTTTTCATAATGGCGCCTAAAAGCTAATTTTTTTTTTAAATTTGAAATTTGATGCTTGATATACATTTTTTTAAACTTTGGCTTGAAAATGTTTACTCGGGGGTTTTCGGGGTCGCTGATTACGAATTTGATATTAGTTTTTCAAAATTTAAAATGGCGTTTCCAATATGTCGGACAAAAATGTCAAAATTTGGTTGGATTCTTTTACAAATCTGTATTCGGGGGTTTTTAGGGTCGGTCATTACGAATTTAATATTAGCTTTTTAAAAATAAAAATGGCGGATCTAATATTAGGAAAAAAAAGAAAATTCCACTTACCTTTGAAAAAACGAAAAATTCGTATGATTTGAAGAACAAGAGATTTCTACTCATTTGTATTTCATAACGCATTTACATAGCGGGAGAAATAAATCTCTACCATCTGGCGGAAGAAGAGAGAATTATAACGAAAAATGTGCGAATTTCTCAAAATGATAAAAACTTTACATGTAAAAGAGTGCAGAAAAAATTTAATTAATATCAAACAATTAATTTGTCGTCATTAACATTAAAAAATCCTTGTTATTAATAAATAGTTATTAATTTTTATTGTTATATTTACTTTTATAATTTTTTTATTATTTTTTATAATTCAAATCTTTTATTAAATAAATATAATAAAATGTAATAATTATTAGCATAATAATTGCATAATATTAGATCCACCATTTTGATTTTTAAAAAACTAAAATCCTTTTTATAATTAATCAGCGACGCCGAAAAATCCCAGAGTAAGGATTTAAAAAAAATCCCACAGAATTTTCAAAATTTTGTCCACCATATTAAATCCGCTATTTTGAATTTTGGAAAAATAATATCAGATTCACGACGAGCGACCCCAAAAACCTCTGAATACTGATTTATAAAAGAATCCAACCAAATTTTGAAATTTTTGTTTGCCAAATTGAATCCGCCATTTTGAATTTTCGAAAACTAATATCAGATTCGTATTCAGCGACCCCAAAAACCCCTGTGTGCGGATTTGTATGCGAATCCAACCAATTTTTGAAATTTTCGTCCGCCATATTGGATCCGTTATTTTGAATTTTGAAAAACTAATATCAAATTCGTAATCAGCGACCCTGAAAACCCCCGACTAAACATTTTTAAGCCACAGTTTAAAAAAATGTATATCGAGCATCAAATTTCAAATTTTCAAAAAAAATTATGTTTTAAGGCGCCATTTTGAAAAATCAAATGTTTAAATTTAAAAAATCAATATATTTTTTGATAGTATAACAATCGAGTACACAATTTATGGTAATATTAGATGTCAAAAAAATTTTTTGACTTAAAAATTTAAGAATTTGTAATAAAAAACCTTTAAAAAATCATGCAATTTTTTAATTATATGCAAAAAATATTGTAAAACAATTTTTTATTAATTTTCTAATATCATATTCAGATAGAGGACACTTTAAAGCAAAAAAAATTATTTATCGAAGAGAAAATAATATGTTTATTAGAAAAAATTTAAGATTGAAGTCAGACTAAAAATTCAGTGCATTCAGGCGTTAATGGGTTAAGGTTTGGTTTTACTTCCATTAACCATTTGATTCGAAACGGAAGGTAATAATGGATTGTGAAGAAAAAGTGTTTAGATATAAGTGTATAAATCCATTTAAAAAAGAGAAACAACTTTGAAGAACAAGTTTGTCTTCTGTTTCTCAGAGTTTAAGATATAAGTATCCTGAATTACCGGAAGGTTAAAAAATTTGCAAAACTAGTCAATTTGAATTCTCAAAGCTAGAAAAACCATGTCTAACATTTTTTTTTAATTTTTCCGTTTAAGTATAATTAATTATCTAAGATAATCATGTCACGCAAAAGTTCAAAACTTTAACCCCCTCCCCCTCGGACAAATTTTAAAAAAATTCAAAAATATTTGTTTGACAAAGTACTAACCTATAGGGCATATCATAAAAAAAATTGGAAAGAATTGAACCAAAAATTTTTTTTGGGTGGATTTTTGATGTAGTTTCCACCATTTGCATTGGTATTTATGTTAGGTCCGGTAAATTGCAAAATTAGAAAAAAATACACCTTTCTAGGTACAATATGTGAAAAGTTAGTAATTAACAATAATAATATTAATTTGTTTAAACAAATATAAATTTAAAAATTGCACAGTATTCTTTGGATTACAACATTACTTTGTATGTAGAGTATAGCCGAAAAATGCGCTTTTAACAGTTGCGCGCAAGGACAAAAAATTCAATATCTCCTAAAGTTTCAGACCCTCCATCGATTTTCTTTTAGGAAAATACTCGTGAAATAATTAGGAATCGAATCATTATTATTAAAAAAAATAAAAATGGCACTTTTTAAAAAATTGTTTATTTAAAAATTATTTTTTTAATAATTTGTTTACAAAAATTTTTTTAAAAAATATTTTCTTAAATTGTCTGTAAACAATAACCATTCCCTAAAAATTTCATTCCTTTCCCTTATACCATTTTTAAAATTTAAAAAAAATTTAAAAACCTCGTGAATCAAAAATTTTTCAAAATTTTTTAAAATCGAATTGATGCTTTTTACTGGCATGTATCCCACTTTAAAATTTCGAAGTTTCAACAAAATCGAAGAACTAGGGTACAACTTTGATTTTTTAGGCATGGAGCTACCCTTCTGTAATTTACGGGCCATTTTTAATAATATTCCTTCATATCACATTGATTTTCTACGATGCCCTGACCGTAAGGACCTGGTACGACCGTAAGGACATTTTTTTTAAATGTTCATAACTTTTTCAATTTTTGTCCAGATATTTTCTGATGTACAGAAGAAAGATTCCTCTCTAGAAGATCTTTCCAACCATACGTCAGAAAACGTGAAATTTTGGATAGAACAGAAGTTACGGGCACAAGTCAAAAAGTGACCCGACCATAGTGACTCTCCCCTAATGAATTTTATTATGTTTATTTTTATTAAAATTAAGTTACTCACATGGATAAATTCTCTTGTTTTGTTGTTTTTAAGAAAAGGTCATTACCGTTTGGGATGTTTAAAACTGTTCATATTTAACTTTCTAAAAATATAGTTTTCTAAATAATTACAAGAAACAAAATATTCATCCTGTGTATTTATGTTAAAAAATAAATTACCTAAATTTATAATGTCATAATATCTTATATTTTCCAAGAAACAATCGTTGCAGATTTTTAACCATTTTAGATCTGCATTGTCCGTAAGTGGGACCCCCTTAAGAAACAAGTTATTTCAAGTATACTACTGTTTTATCGGATGGAAAGACTGGAAAAAATTCTTCGCAGATGTATAGTAAATCAACTAGTTGTATGATAAAACCGGCACAAAAAAAATTTCTAATGCGAAGACTGACACATGGTAGCTTCTCTTCCTTGGGGTGTATCTAAAGAGAAAAAAGCAGTCGGACCAAAAGTTTAGTGCTGGTATTTTTTACACGCCTAGTAAGGTGGTGAAGTCTGAGAAAATGATTTGCATGGGGATTTACCTGATTTTTATGTTTTAAACAGACTTTTTGCACATTTTTATTATTGATTTGAATTCAGTGACTCTAATTACATAAAAATTAAATACATAAAAAATGTTAAAACTGTCGGACAAAAGAAAATTAAAAATTAATCCGATCCACTTGAAAATCGTTTCTCTTGGTAATTTTAATCTTTGTTTCTTAAATATCTTATCCTATTTAATTCAAAGGATCTCCGAAGAGGAGCTCTTCTTTTCCTCTTTGAATTTTCGGCCTCTGGCATGTCTTTTTTTAGCGTCCAACAGTAGTTCACTAACATGTTTTTAATCCATTTTCCTTGATAGCGTTTTCCCATGTCCTTTATATCTTGGTGAAATCTCTCGCCGAAAATTCGTTGTCCGCCTTCACTAATGGGAGGTATCCTAGTCGCAAAAATAGAAGAAAAATAAAAAACGTAGAAACTATTATTTCACAAATCAAACATAACTTAAAATTGTCTTTAAACAAGTAACTATATAGAAAAAATTTGGACTTATTTTTGTTGCAGCACATAATGAGTTTTTTGTGACTTATTTTAAGTTCTGTTTTCCATACATTTCAGAAATAGGAAAAATTCTAATTTACAATTAGCGGTTTGAGAAAACACCTAAACAACAAGATTCAGAAAATCATATGCAAAAATTTTAATCCTAAGTCATATTGAAAATGACATTTACACTGCAAAAACGGGTGTCTTAAGAACGTCTCATTTTAAGACTTTTAGACGTATATAAACGTCTTTTGTCAGGAAACGTCTTAATTCATCCTAAACGTCTTAAAAGTTTAAGACGTTTAGAAAATTTGAGACGCTTTTGCGGTTATAATCTATGATTCGTAACAGAAATCGATCATAGCTTCGCAACAAGACCGGAGCGCTAGACCCAACCTCAAAATCTGTTTTTACTATTGTCTATAAGCGAAAATGTCGAATGAAAGCGCAAAAATGAAAACAGTTTATATTAATTTTAAAGAAAGCTGCAAAAAAGTGAAATTTTCAAAACAAAATAATTCATCGGATTTAATTCTATTGCATAATGTAATAGATAATTTTATAAAACTTTTTTTTAAATTTAAATTTCGACTTAGTAAAATATTTTATAATTAAAAACCTCTATTTAAAATTTTTTATTTTAGTCAGTAAAAAAGAAAATTCTTTCTAGAAATCAGGAAAAATACTAATGTTTCTTAACATAAATTTATTCGCTTGGTTTAAGTTGCTGAAGAGTGATACTGGCCCGACAACTAGTCACGACGCTGGCAGGTCAAAAACTTGCGACGCTTTATCTATTAAATCGAAAGATTTAAAAGAAACTACGAAAATTAAAACTTCTGTCATGTGTAAAGAAAATGTTCCTTATCCTGCAAGGCTCCCAAAACTGACGGAAGAACTTTTAAAAATTGATAAAAATGGTCAAACTCTAGAATACGAGAAATATTTTATAAGTTTTTGGGCATCTCATTTATTAGAAATAACAAATAGTGGTCCCACTCCGAAGGACTACCGGAATTATGCACAAACAATTGTCGACTCTTTTCCTGCATTTGCCGGAGGTTCAAATAATTACGTAAGTCAATTATCGTTAGAGTGAACTTTTTATTATTTAAAAAGTAATTATGATTTTAAGGTTAAAAATAAATTCAAGAAAAAATAAGAATTTTCAACGGTGGCTAAACTCCCTCTTTAAATTTGTTGAGAATCACATTTAGAATAAACAAGGGTGATACATGTCAGTAAAATCAGAGAAAAGTCAGTAAAAAAAAGTTTTTGTCAGGGAAATTAAGAAAAATTAAGACATTTTTCGATTTATTTAAAAAAATTGTGATTTTTCGACATTTCTTCAAACCATTGAAAACAAATTCCACAATTTTTTAATAAAAATATGCAATTTATTTTGATTTTCATAATGTTAATAAATAATATTTAGATGTAAATTTAAAAATTAAAATTATTAAAATTAACTTTTAATTGAATTCTAGAAGAAATTTCAGAAAATTTTTTAAAGAAAGATGAACTTTAGTTGGCAATCGTACAAAATAATTTAATTCAGGAAGGGTTATAATTTTAATTCTTAGAAGTGATTAAAATTAATAAATTTTTGACATTTTTGTTAAATTTTATATTTTCCTATAAAAAAATTGTCATGGAAATTCATAAATTGATACTAATGAATTTTACAGGGAATCTTAAAGGATCAATTAGTTCGAAAAGTTCGGAATACACGATACAATGAAAAATTATACGATAAAAAGAAAAATCAAAATCGCTCGGAGGCCTTTGAGAATCCGGATGCGAAAGCAGAAATTTCTATCGAGTTTGAAAAAGAAGATGACAATGATGACGAGTAAGTTTTAAAATGATTTATAAATTATTATGCTAAATTATAAATTCTATTGGGGTTGCAACGGGTCAAAAAATCAGGGAAATGGAAAGAAATTTTATCAAAACCTTTTCCTGATATATAATTTTACAAATCTTCAAAACTTTTTATTAATTAAAAGTTCTGTCTGATTTTTAGATCAATACCTGCAGTGAATGATGACGATAAAGAAGCACTGAGTTCGCTTGAAAAATGCAACTGGAATAAAGATAGTTCACACAACAGACGTTTGATTAAAGAAACAATTATTTTTTGTAGAAAATGGATTGAAAGTGAAGAAACAAAACGCGCCTTGGATATTGTAACGAAATTTCCACATCTGAAATCATTTTCTATGATATTTTTCTCAGAATCATTATATGGACACATTGAAGTAATGAAAAATAATAAATAAATTTGTTAAATATTTACTATAATTATTTTATGCAAATATATATAACTGAATTGACATTTTAGTATAAAATTTAATTTAAATGAATTTGCAAACTGTTATTCAGGCGAAAATTTTGAAGTCTGAAATAGTTTACCACGGTTATCTAAATTAATTAACAATAAATTATTAACACAATTTTTATTAATTGATTTTGGAATTTATGATAAAATACTTTTATCAGATGAATTGTTGGTTAAATGACAGTTAAATAAACAGACAAATAAAAAATTCTGGTTAATAAGATGTAAAGTAATCTTTTCATTAATCAAATTTTAAATTTATATTTTTGCAAATTGTATTTTTAATCGTAATATTCAATGTGTTTTTCAGATGTAATGATATCGCATAGTTTTAAAGTTTCTGAAAGAGTAAAATTCATTCATTTTCGTATGCGTAGTTTATCTATATATATTACTGAGCTCACTGCTCGGCAGACAGGTAGAGAGTACCGATAGCGCACCCATTGCTGCGCATCACGTGGTTTCTCTCACCTCACGCTACACCTTCTGTGGGCCCAGCGATCTATAATACTTGGTTGCACATTTCGATTCACTCAGTCTGCCTACGACCGGACTCGGGGCTTGCTCCGAGGCCGACCGACAGCAGCTCACAGTCTTATCCTTATCCTCGATCTATTTCTTGGACAGAGAGGAGCTAATCCTGGCCAAGGGATGATTTCCTTCGGTAGAGGTGGAGAACAACGAGTCTCTGTAACACCCTTCGCTTTCTCAATAATAATTTTTACCTGGTGCAAGGTAGACCGTGTGGAGCTCCACCGTGTATGCTTTGTACTTTTTCCACCTTTGTCTCAACTGAACGTGGGGCGCTAACCCGGGACGTTGAGACATCCATGTATTTTTTACCATCCTCTTACACACATACATTTACATAATTTTCCCCTGTTGAACTGAGGAGCTAATCGTTCAACAGATATGACACATTCACCTGGACAACTTGGCCTTGAGGAGCTAATCAGGTCAGGATGTCCAGAACATACAAGATTCTTACACTAATTTCGCGACGGGCAAGAATATCGACCGTAGTTCGATATCTAGTTCTTTTCGGTAATTTCTTAAATTCCGACCTAGCGTGCACGAGCCTAGTTTCCGTCCGCGCGCGTAATTGGGGGTTAATTTCTAGAATCAACCCAGTAATTTTCAGTGTCATGAAATTGTAATTTTTATTGTAAAATAACGGGGTAAATTTTATTACAGTCCGAACGAGATCGAGAACAGCAAAGAATGAGTCGGGTGTGAAGGAGAGTAATGGCGGACGCGCCTAAATTTTCCATTTTTGTTATAATAATAAATTTTCATTTGTTAAAATATTTTATTTTATTAATTGTAATTTAATTCTTAAATTTTAGTTTATTATTTAAATTTTATAATTCTTTCTTTATTATTTTCTTTGCATTGTATCGAGTCAGTTTTATTATTTTATATTTTATTTTATTTTTTATAATTTAAATCAAATTTGTTAATTATTAATTTTGTTATCATTTTATTTTTATTTTGTTAATATATTTACTTTCGAAGGTTTAAAATTATGTTTTATTATTTTGGTTTTACCGGGTCACAAATTTCTCTTAAATTAGAATATAATATAGATGGCGCTTGCGTCACAGTAAATTGATAGAATTTACAATTCTAGAGACCCGGACTCCATCCGGCGAGAAAATCCTTATTGGCAAAAATTAAGATCATTACACAGATAATGTATGAATTACAATTAATAAGAGATATAGAGTGTGATGTTGTGTACAGCAGAGTGGAGAAATTTTTGGATCAGTTAACAGTACTATGATTTAAACTTGGAATCGGAGGTTTCGAAGGCTCAAGCTTTTTCTAAATTTTACAACGAAATAACGCTGAAGAGATTTCTTTAAGTGAACGAAAAATTATTTACAATTTCGGAGGTAAATTATTTAACGATATATTTATTAGTTAAATGCTTATATAAAATAGGACATAAGTAAAAACCAATATTTTAAATATTGTGCAATCTCTACCTGTCAATCTTTTAGGGCGGAAAATCGACTAAAGAACTGCAATTTGCGGAAAATTTTTCTCCTAGGGCAGTCCTATACACAATTGAAGGACTACTTGCATATGGATTTATCGTTGCTGATGGGTCAATAAAAATTACAATTGATGAACCAACTGTTTCAAAAGTGATTGCTTGTTTAGTGGCCGTGTATTACACATGGTCTGTAAACTACCCGACAGCATATAAAAATTCACTTGATATTCTTGATTTTAAATTATTTAATTGCGGAATAGGAAAAAACACAGCTTTACAAAAATTTGACCGCAATTTAAATTGTAAATTGAAAAACGTAAGCAAAGTTTTATTTTAAAACTGATGTATACGTTTATACCTATTGTTGTTAAAAGATAGGGGAGGGTAGGCTACATTCAACCGGGTATTTTCTAAAGTCCAAGAACTAATCAAATTTTACAAATTTTGATCAGGTTTTTGTATCAACATTAAGCTGAAGTACTCCTTTAGTTAATATACACGTTACAAACACAAATTATTATGATTAAATAATAAAATTTAATTTTTTTCTAACAAGTTACACTTTTCTTATTTTGAAGAATCTGTGTCTACATTGAACCACCTTTAACAAAACACTACAATTTACTTCAAAAATAATATTTCCACTTACACATTGTAAAAAATATTATTTTTCACTCAAAAAAATAGAAAATTGTTGTTAAAGAGTTATTTTTTGTTGATATAGGAGATTAATATATTTTGATGTCAGGTTAGGTAGGTAAAGTGACAGTTTGAGTTTATCTCGTTTACAATTGTGATGAAAGCATGTCTTCTAGTATTTTTCTTACTATTTAGTAGAGCAGACAACTTTACCACTCTTAAAATTGAAAATTCTTTGCTTTTTCGGGTGGTTCAATGATGCCGCACTCACTGCATTCACATGACATTCTCAACAAAAATTGTTTATAATAAATTTATGTAAGGCTTAAAATTCTTTATCACATCGGAATATTGAAGTTAACACCCTAAGCGACATAAATCACAAGTTTACTAATTTTTAAAACTTCCTATTTCAATTAAAAAAATTCATTATATTTCCACAAAATTTTTTGTTTTGTACGTGAAAAACAGTTTTTTGTTTTTCTTTGTAAATAATAAACCTACGTGCTCGAAATTTTTGGACGTAGTCGCTTTCGGTAATTCTAATTTATATAGTAAATAAGAAAAAATTCCACTCAGTCATTTCTTAGAAAATTAAAGTGGTTCACTGTTGACGCTGGTTCAATGTAGCCTACTCTCCCCTATACGAGATTGCAGAATTATAGTGTTAACGAAATATTTGCAGTATTATCGAAAATACTGCAGTATTATAAAAATATAAAATATTTTTAAAAGTTATTATTTTAGTTTCTTATTATAATTATTTATTAGTTAATAGTTAATATAAAGCATAAAATGTAAATATTGAGACTGAAAATATAAATAAATAATATTTTATTTCTTTAAAGACGTTCGTGAAATAAAAGTTTTTATACTTATAAACAGTACTCCAAACTGATAGTTAAACAAAACTGACAGTTTGGAAAATTGTTTTATATTATATATAAAGTGTTTTAAAAAGTAAACTATATTTAAAAATAAAAACTAATTACTTTATTGCTACGCTTTATTCTCAAAGAGAAAAAAGTTTCAAGTTTCCAAATTTAAAATATTCATTCAAATCATTCGTAAAATTTGGCTTGCTCGTTGTTTAACAGTCAAACATATTGGTCACCTTCGAATTTCAATACTAGAAAAGAATGAGGGAAAAGCAAATTTACAATTGAAATCGAAAATTGGTTCTTATTTAGCGATGTTTGAAGGCCATAAGGATTAAATTGTTCGGAGTAAAAGAATGTATCTAGCATGCTGTAAATTATAATAATACATTCACCTACAACGAACATTTCATTAATCACTCCAAACAGAGGAAGAGATTCATCTACGCTTTTTACAAGAATTAAATCGTTTTTTTGTAGGTTGTTCCGTGATATTGAACTTCATATGTTCTCATAATTTTGCAATTAAATCGATCATTTTCAGCCACATAGTCGTTTAATAAATGCGAATTTAGTAAATTTTCAAAGAAAACAGTTGGACTAACTAACACATCGTGTCCTTGATACAGAAAATTTTTAGACTCCATGCTTGGAGCTGACTGAAGTAGTGAACACAGTCGAGATTGAGACCTGAATGCCAATGAATAAGGCATGTTTTTAAAGTTGCGGATCACAGGAACTAAAGACTTATAGTAGTTATGAGTCGCTTCAAAGGTAAAACACCACTGTTGACGCGCTGGTCCGAATAATTTAATGTACAGTGGTACACGAATCAAAAAATGAAATTTCGGAACAATCCTGTCTGGATAAAATCGATTGAATTTCATAATAACTTCGATCATACGAGATAATAAATCCACTGTTTCTATATGGATTTCGAACGCCAAGCAAACATTCAAAATTTGCAATAGACGAATGTGACAAAAGATTCTATTCACTATTTCAGCTTCTTTTCGACGGTAAGTCCACTCAGCAATTAGAAATGGTAAGCAATGAGCGAGGCCAAACATTTGTGAAGCACTTTGTTTGAAGGAACCACCTTCTTGTATCTGCTCTGGCGAAATACAAGCTGGTTTATTTACTTTAAAATAATCGAAATCAAAACTTGATATTCTAGAATTTAAATCTTCAACAGTAAAAAGTCCAACTTCAAAAATTATATAATGAAGGAAAGCTCACATTTCAACTTCAAGAACTCCCAAAATTAGAATGTGCATCACATCTTGAGGAAAACACTTCGTCACATCAAAGTTTTGAATCTCACTTAAAGGACTAGGTCCATTTATTCCGTATCGTTTTTCCAAAAATTTAGTACACCTGCTCTTACATTCGCTTCTCTCACGGCTTCAACATATTCTTGATGCGTAGCTGCGTCGCGAAGAATAAAATTTTTCTTATTAAAACTTTTTTTCCACTCAGATTGTGTTGTTTTACAAGTGCGACATGGACGTTTTGCTGACACTGACATTTTAAAACCTCTTATTTCAGCTGAACCTGGTGTGTCTCCTGACGCAAATATTACTGACCCTTTAAATATTTTCACTTGATTATTAATTGTAATTGAAATTCTCTCGGTTTCAAAAATATGTACGGCAGTAATAAAATCTTTTAATACATTTTTTAAAGCATGCCATTTCAAAATTTGTGACTTGACTATTGCTAGTAACTGAACAACGTCTATCTTGCTACGAAATTCTAGATGTAAATTTGGAATAGTCCAGTACATCATATATAATTTTTCCTTTCTCGAACTAACACCTAAAGGATTTGCTTCTCCCAGTTCATCGATGTACAAAATTATTGCTACAGAGTTTGGATTATTTTTGAAAAATTTATTATTTTTATAAAAAGTTCCATTTAAAATTGTTCTTAAGTACCCATCCTCCACAATTCTTGGATTTTCGATATTTTCTTGTATTTGATGGTTATTTAACAAATTTTTTAAACTTGTCAAGAAAGAAATCAAAACAGCATTATCATTTATTTCCACGAGGTCCCTGAACGGGGCTGTTTTAGTTCGAACCCAACGTTCCAAAAAACCCACTGTAACTTTTCTCGGTAATAGCATTTCAAATTCTTTAATTAAAAATTTATCCAACAGATACTTAGTTCTTATTGTTGAAAAAAGTTCATTTGTATCGAATTCTTCAAATCTTTTTGACACAAGTTGGAAATTTATAAGACCTGTATTAGTATCTACTTGTCCTCTGATTTGATTTTGTAAAAACTAAATAATGTTTTACAAAATTAGTTTGAGCAATTTATATATATATATATATATATATATAAACATACGTATAAAATGAACTTTTTATTACTTGAAATAAATGTTATAATAATTTGTCTATTTTTTCAATTTGATTTATTATAATTTTAAAAGTTAGATTAGGATATTGTGGTATTTTATATACAATTATTTTTTAAAGAAATATTAAATTATATATTTTTGAATTTTCAAGGAAATCAGAGGAATTTAAAAAAAACCCGCCATTTTAGGTCCGCCATTTTGGATCCGCCATTTTTAACATCTTTTATGTATTCAATTTTTATGTAATTAGAGTCACTAAATTCAAATTAATAATAAAAATATGCAAAAAGTCTGTTTAAAACATAAAAATAGGTAAATCAACATACAAATAATTTTCTCCGACATTACCACCTTACTAGGCGTGTAAAAAATACCAGCACTAAACTTTGGTCCGACTACTTTTTTCTCTTTAGATACGTCCCCAGGGAAAAAAACCTACCATGTGTCAGTCTTCGCACTCGAATTTTTTTTGTGTGCCGGTGTAATGAATCATTAAATAAACAATCAACCATTACAAAGGTATTAATTTAAAAACTTGAAAAACTTGAACAAATATTAATAGATTTTCATTCAACTTGGTAAAATGAAGTTTTTAAGGTTGCTAAAAATAAGAAAAAAAATAAGGTTGCTAAATAAGAATATAAAATCAAATTTTTGAATTTTAAAATGGCGGATCCAGTAATTTATTCAATTATTTTCTTTTAAAATATAGTTGAAGTTCTGTTTACATTTACCCCGAGTTTTCGAATTCTCGGGGTAAATGTAAACACTTAATTATTTACTAACTAAATTGACAAAAATCAAAGTCAATTTTTGTTAAGGAAGAATTACAAATTTTAGTTTGATTTTTTAATTTATTTTTATGCAAATGCGAGACAAAATACTGAAACAGTAAAAATTGGATTTTCAATCATTTTTGCATTAAAAGATAACTTACACTACGGCATTGCCAATTGTCAAAATGAAATATTGTCAATACTCAGGAACATCTTGTAGGTAAATTGAGTTAAAAATATTGACATTGTATTTAAATAAATGATCGTGACAAGATTTGAACAGAAAACACTTCAATGTTTATAAAGATCTAATCTTTATAAATATTGAAATGTTTTCTGTTTAATAAGTTCAGCCTGATGAGGTTGGCAAACCTTAGCCAACGAAACGTCGCTATACTGACGATATACATTCAATTTTTTATTTAATATTCCACCTTCCTATGATAATTTATTTAACAATAATATCAACATAACTATGGAAGGATTTAACTCTACACAATTATTAAAAATATTGACGTCGAACTTATATTTAAATTTGAAAATTTAGCTGAAACATCTACTGTTTACATTTACCCCAAATGACCCTATTGAGTCGTTTATTATTTTCCGTGATTTCAATCACTTATATGTCCTCTGGCGCTTAACAAAAAAAGTCCAATTTTGATTTTAATATTTAAGTCGGACCTTCCTTTCCATTCTATCAAATTTTGACAATGAAGAACGAGCTACTTTTAGTTTTATTCATATTTAAAAAATAATTTTAAAAATACAATTTTTTTGGTTAAAATACAAGTAGATTTTTGCAAAACTATCGTAAGAGCCAACGCCAAAATTTGATAGAATGGAAAGGAAGGTTCGACTTAAATATTAAAATCAAAATTGGATTCGTTTTGTTAAGCACCAGAGGACATATAAATGATTGAAATCACGGAAAATCATAAAAGACTCAATATTAAAGGTTTTTTTCACATTTATATTTTATAGAACGCAAAAATCAGTACATAATGTGACAGTACATTGAATGTATTAATTATTAATCAGTAATACATTTTTTAATATTTATAAAGTCCTTAGAAAAATTTAATAGATATGTGGTGACTTTCGACATTTCATGGGTACACGGAGAGAAGAGCGTAGTAGATTCGACTGACATGGCAGTTAAATTTACTGTATGTAGAACATACAGAGCAAACAGTATATTCCACTAAATCGTGAGGTTAGGTAGTGTATTTTACAAAACATTCAGTTGACGCAACTATCGGCGTAGTAAATGTTTCACTAAACGCGTTCTGTCAAATTGACTGCACCTCTTCTCTCCGTGTATTTTTTAAAATTAATTTTTATCCATTATTTTTGGTATATTTACGAAATAATCTATTTATACAAGTAAATTAAGACATTTTTAACAAATATGAATCAAGAAATTAGTTTTATCTAAATTATTTACATGCTTTTTTAATAAATTTTCTTAATTTTATTAAGTTAACTAGCTGTCGTACCCGTCTTCGAAGGGTTTTAGTTTTTTCAAATGCATTCAGTAGTGTGTCTACCAGTCTCAAAGGATGGGAAATGGTGGAGAATTTAATTTGACCGAAAAAAATTATAATTAGCTACCTTTAACTATTTCATTAAAAAAATATTACTATTTTAAATCAGTGATTGTCTTTTATCATCAAATAATTTTTTTTAATTAATTAAAATGCAGAAAACATTATTTGTCAATTATTTGTAGAAATTTAATTATAGTATTATAAGTTAATCCAAAATTTCCACTAATGTTTGGATTTATAGTAAAGTTGAATTTGAACTAATTGTATCATAATTGCTGAAATTTAAAATAAGACCTATATTGCAAGCTGAATTCACAGTTTTCCCGATTAAATTAACTTCCTGCATATTTACCGTTTTTCCAGTTGGTGGAACCCCTGTTGAGGCTATTGGTAAGAATAAAAACCGTCGAAGAGTATTTTCATAAAATAAGTTAATTTTTGTAGCCATTTCCACCTGGAAAAATTTTGACAAAGCTGGGAAAAACCGGATAGTTTGTTGAGCAAAAATAATAATAAACACCCTGTTTAACTTTTGCCTTTACAATGCTTAAAACATCCCTAAAGGTTAAATCAGAAATTAAAATAACAAAACATTTTACTACCAAAGATTCTTCCCAGTAGCATAATGCAAGTATCATATCACACAGGTCTCCATTTATAATAATTAAAAAATAATGTTAATGCTGTGAATTAATATTTTTTAACCCATTAACGCCATTTGCATTGACGCAAAATGTACATTGATTTCACGACTCTCATTTTATATGAAATAATTAGTTAAAAAATTTAGGAAATACCATTTCCGACGTAAAATTTATCGCTTTTTCAGAATATGATGTTAAAATTTGTTTATAATTATATCAAAAAAAGTTATAACAATTTTATTGCAAAAAAACACAGTTTTTTACAAAAAAAGATTTTTCAAAAAATATTTTGACATGGAAATCTAGAGAATATGGTCTCAAAAGCCCAAAATATCGCGTCCTCGAACCCTCAGCTATAAAAATCAGTAATGAATTTTTTCAAATTCAAGATAACGGATATGAAAATGGCCATTTTTCCAAAATGCAAAAGGATGAAAAAAAAATTTCGAGAAATTTTTTTTAAAAATGAGTAGATTTGCTTGAAAATGGTTACTCGGAGGTTTTTGGGGTTGCTGATTACGAATCTGATGTTACTTTTTCAAAATTCTAAATGGCGGCTCCAATATGGCGGACAAATTTTTAAAAAAGTCATTAGATTTGCTTAAAAGTTGTTAATCGGGGGTTTTTGGGGTCGCTGATTACGAATCTGATGTTACTTTTTCAAAATTCAAAATGGCAGCTCCAATATGGCGGACAATTTTTAAAAAAAGTGATTGAATTTGCTTAAAAATGGTTACTCGGGGGTTTTTTGGGGTCGCTGATTACGAATCTGATGTTACTTTTTCAAAATTAAAAATGGCGGCTCCAACATGGCGGACAAATTTTTAAAAAAGTCATTAGATTTGCTTGAAAATGTTTACTCGGAGGTTTTTGGGGTTGCTGATTATGAATCTGCTGTTACTTTTCCAAAATTCAAAATGGCGGATCCAATATGGCGGACAATTTTTTAAAAAAGTGATTACATTTGCTTGAAAATGTTTATTCGGGGGTTTTTAGGGTTGCTGATTACGAATCTGAGTTCAGAATAAGATTCTGTTAATGTTGCACGTCCGTTAGCCGTCAACAAAATTTTATTGACGTTGCGCAGCTCTTACCACAAGGAGGTCAACATGCAAAAGAGCCCATTTTTTGTAATTTTTTCATAAATTTTTTTTATTTTATTTTTTCTTTGTTTTTTTAATATATTTTTTTGATTTTCCAATATTTTCTTCAACAAATAGTATGAATTACTAACCCCGAGTAACACTACATGTGGTTCGATTGAAAGCAAGTGAGGCACTGATATGTGCCACATTGAATGCACATTTTGTGTGTCCTTTATTGCACTTTGCATTATAGTGGCAATTTTTTTTCGATGCGATGGTTTGCAATTTATGAGATTTTAAACTTGCAGTACCAGACTTTTTCAAATAATAATCAGCAATAGCTAATGCAAAATTTATTGTTGCAACTTTTTCTCCTTCTAAAACTATAATGCAAAGTGCAATAAAAGGACACAAAAAATGTGCATTCAATGTGGCACATATCAGTGCCATATTGGAGCCGACATTTTGGATTTTGAAAAAGTAACATCAGATTCGTAATCAGCGACCCCAAAAACCCCCCCGTAACCATTTTCAAGCAAATCTAATCACTTTTTTAAAAAATTGTCCGCTATATTGGAGCCGACATTTTGACTTTTAAAAAAGTAATATCAGATTCGTAATCAACAACCCCAAAAACCTCCAAATAAACATTTTCAAGCAAATCTAATCACTTTTTAAAAAAATTTGTCCGCCATATTGGAGCCGTCATTTTGAATTTTAAAAAAGTAACATCAAATTCGTAATCAGCGACCCCAAAAACCCCCGAGTAACCATTTTCAAGCAAATCTAATAACTTTTTTAAAAAATTGTCCGCCCTATTGGAGCCGACATTTTGAATTTTAAAAAAGTAACATCAGATTCGTAATCAGCAACCCCAATAACCTCCGAGTAAACATTTTCAAGCAAATCTAATCACTTTTAAAAAAAAATTTCCGACATATTGGATCCGTCATTTTGAATTTTGAAAAAGTAACAGCAGATTCGTAATCAGCGACCTAAAAAACCCCCGAGTAACCATTTTCAAGCAAATGTAATCACTTTTTTAAAAAATTGTCCGCCATATTGGAGCCGCCATTTTGAATTTTGAAAAAGTAACATCAGATTCGTAATCAGCAACCCCAAAAAACCCCGAGTAAACATTTTCAAGCAAATCTACTCATTTAAAAAAAAATTTCTCGAAATTTTTTTTCAGCCTTTTGCATTTTGGAAAAATGGCCATTTTCATATCCGCCATCTTGAATTTGAAAAAATTCATTACTGATTTTTATAGCGGCGGATTCGAGGACGCGATATTTTGGGCTTTTGAGACCATATTCTCTAGATTTCCATGTCAAAATATTTTTTGAAAAAAATTTTTTTTTGTAAAAAACTGTGTTTTTTTGCAATAAAATTGTTATAACTTTTTTTGATATAATTATTAACAAATTTGAACAACATATTCTGAAAGAGCGATAAATTTTACGTCGAAAATGGTATTTCCTAAATTTTTTAACTAATTATTTCATATAAAATGAGAGTCGTGAAATCAATGTACATTTTGCGTCCTGTTGGGCGTTAATGGGTTAATATAATTTACCATTTTTAATATTTTCGAAGTTTTGCAATTAACAATTTTTTGATTAATAAGATAAACAAATAATTCTAGATTCCATTATTTTCACGTCAAAAATTTATCAGAGACCCCAAAAATACTGCTGAATTAAGCTTGATAGTAATTGGTCTGTCAATTATAATTTTTTAATTTTTTGATATTAAAAACATTTTTATACTTACTTCCATCTTATAGATATAGTTGTAGGACAATATTTTTTCAAAATTATGCTAAAATATGACTAAATAACATGTAATATTTAATTACAGAAAGTTTAAAAGTTATACATTCAAGAATATGAAAGTCTGGAAATTTTCTATTTTTTAAATTTTTTGAAAAAATTTAATATCTCCCGTTCTAATTAATATGTTAAAAAAACTGTAAATTTATTTTCCTTATACGTACATGCAAAACCCTCGTTTGGCAACCACTGACAGCACTCCAAAATGGCCGATTCCCTACATACCGAGCAACCGATGCGCAAAACATTTTGCTCACAGTGTAGCGGTGGGCAAAATATTTTGCGCATCATTTGTTCGCACTGTAAGGCGATCGGACATTTTGAACTACTGCAAGTGCTTACCAAACGAGGTTATGCCTACACTTATAAAGAAAAATATTGTTCGATACACGGTGCCGCGTGAGCGTATGCCCATTTGGCACCTTGTATCGAAATATACTATGTTTAAACAAATATATATATATATATATATATATAATATAATATATAATATATAATATAATATATAATATATAATATATATATATATATATATATATATATATATATATATATGTGTGGGTGTGTGTGTGTGTGTGTTACAAAAGTAATAAGTAAGTAAGTAATTAATTTACTGCAATCTGTCAAAATTAAAAAAATAAATTTTTTTTAGGAAAAATTCAAATAATTTTTTCATATTAGTATTATTTTTTAATAAAAAAATTTGTTTATTATTATATGTATATTATATATCTTTAAAATCATTTATATTATTAATAAATTAAGAAATTTATCCCAATCTGAAAAAATTGAAAAAAAAAATTTTTTTGAACTTTTTGAAAAAATTCATAACTTTTGTTCAGCTCAATATTTTTTCATCAAATATAGCTAATATTTTAAGTTAGACCAATACTTAAAAGATTGCCAAATTTTACTTTATTCGGTCAAGATGTTTTCAAGTTATAAGCGAACAAAATTTTGCAGACACACATACACATACATACATACAGGAAATTTTCTATTACAATTTTTGGAATCTCCGTTGCTCAAATAAATAAATTATGTGAGAAAAAATTAATTTCGTGCAATGTACAGACAAAAGTCTGATTTTATTAATATAGATTTTACTTAATTTAAGAATTATAATTATAACTTTAATTAAAACATTTTTTGAAAATAATTATCGAAAGTGAATTTTACAGACATTAATCATTATTTGTATAAATTATAATATTTTTCTAAAGGTAGGGCGCAACGACTTTAGGTGAAATAAAATATTAATTCAATTTTTGAATTTGTTATTTAATTGAAAAATTTTCGAATTATCCAAATATCGTAAAATTTAATTTAAAGAATTTATCTTAAGTAGAAAATAGTTTCCTCAAAAATATAATGAAATATATAATACATAAATTAACTACGTAAAGTCAAGTATCGATTTGGTTCAGCGTATAAAGCTCTATCCCAGCAGCACACTTTTCAGGCCTATGGTGGTTCGATTCCACCTTACTGCTGTAGTTGTGAAGAACATTTTTTTAATTAAACTCTCTTTTTTATTTGAAGACAGTGCAAAATTTGAATAATTAAAATGTTTTTAAACCTTTTTAAATAATAATTTAACTTAAAAAATTTTTAAATAATTTTTGAAAACTTCCTGGTAACTTCCAGGAAACTTACTTTGACAAGTTCCGAGAAGTTTCCACTTCTAAGGGGAGTTTCCAGGAAGTTTCTATTGGAAGCTGCCAGGAAGTTACCGGGAAGTTTCCATGGGAAGCATATTGATAATTAAAAAAACATTATTAACAATTTTCAAAATTCTATCGTCACAGTCGATGCTTAATTTTATAATTTTTTATTTTAAAAAATTACTAAAAACAAATAATATAATTTGTAACCACTATAGACTGATTTGTCCATAACCACCAACTTTTGTGCCACTTGGCGTTGGTGCACGTTTTGAATATAAAATTCGTTATGTACATTACAAATGGAAAATACCAATACTTTCTTTTTTGAGCTTCAAGAGGAGACCACTGAGTACACTTCCTGTAAGTTTTTTTATTACAATTGGAGGGACAGATCACCTAAATAATTAAAATTGTTTATAAAATTGTTATTACAGTCATGCAAATAATTTGATTTAAAAGAGTGAATAATTTTCTGTAATCGTTAGACGAAATTTTTCACTCTTTTAAATCAAAATATTTGCATAAATGTAAATTTAAAAATTAAATAATTTTAAAAACAATTTTATAAACAATTTTAATTATAAGAAATATTATTATGATTAATTGTCATTCTTTAATGAGTCATATTTTTTAAGTGTCGTAGCGAAATAATCACACTCAATATACGATACTCATGAGTGTCACATTTTCCGTAAGGGTTGAGTTATTTTTTTTAAATGTTGTAATATTTTATTTATGTAAAAAATAACAAAACTTAAAATTTCAAGAAACGATTAAAAGAGTTTTTTGTTTTGCTGCGAACTACAGATTTTCATATAGGGAAAGTGTACCAATTGTTGCGGATGCTTTAATTACTATGCGTTTATAAAATATGCAATTACTTATCATTCAATAAAATTATATTAGTGTCGATAAAATGTTAAAAAAATTATTTTGAACAATACTTAATGAAATATTGTCTATAAAGATAAACATTTATAAAATATTACTTCAATTATTTAACTTTAAAGCAGAAACTAAAGCGCGTGTGAAATGCATGTGCTTCAACTGCTGTGGGCTAAGTGACATCTAAATGCATGTAATTTTGGCCGCAGAAATATTCTTATTATATATAAATATTCTTTATAAATATTTATTTATAATTATATATTATAATTATTTATATAGGTTGAATCCATTTTAAATCAGGCAAGCCGACTAACTTCAAGTCGTAGAATTACCTGTCGATAAAATATGCTATTTTATACGGAAAATATAAAGACACGTATTTTTTTATTTATCGTAAAAATGTTTTTTGACGAAGTTAGACAAATTTGAACTTTGAGCGGAAAAACCCTAAAAACAGTGAAAACAATGGTTTTACTTGTAATTATTTTTCTACTCTGTGTTAATAAATTTTTCTTCATGATTCTTATTGGGAGTCTTTTTCTCTTTAAAACCCCGTTTAAAATTTATAAAAAGTTTCAAAATTAAAAAAATGGTGGCAGATTTTTCAAAAAAAATAAACTTAATTTTCTCGAAAACACCATCTTTTTTGCTCAAATTTTTAGAGTGACGTCGTATATTAATACGAATATATATATATATATATATATATATATATATATATATATATATATATATATATATATATAAACCCAGATAACCAGCGTACTAGTACGATGCATGTACAATACGAGTATGGCGTGTAAGTCGTACTGGTACTGTACCCGCCATCTACCTTCGCACGGTACCAGGTACTGTACTAGTATGTCATACCAGTATGATATACTCGTATAATACGAGTACGATAATAGTATGGTGTACTAAAGGTTTTTGTAATTTAGTTCATCGTAGGGTTACTGTATTGGTACTATACTAGTACCGCGTGTAAAGCCTTTTATATCCCTCCCCCTATTGTGCCTTAGTTTGTATTAAGTATATTAACTATTTTAATTTAATATTTTATGATAAATTTTCTGAAAAAATCATTATTAAGATCAATTTAATTTTGAAGTAATCTATTTTTATTAAAAGAGTTCTTTTTTGTACCTAAAAGATATTTATTACATGTCAATTTTGTAACTTGTAATCAAATTTATTTATATTAGAACAATCAGTGTTTTGAAGTATTTTAATTAAACAATTCTGCAGTGGCTTTGCTTTGTTAATTTTTAAACATTCTTTAAAATAATTATGAATAATTACCATTTATATAATCTAAAAGTACTTTAATGTAAGGAAAATATTTTGGACGTTCTAACCTATAAACGATGACATATGTTTATGTAATATATAACAAAAATTATAAAAGAATTGTGCGATTGCTATATATATTTTATTGTAACTCTTGATTTAAAAAGTTTTTCTTAAGTGTAAAGTACAAAACAGTTGAAAATTAAGAAGATGTTCATTGTTGTAGTAGTAATTAGAATACGCTAATGATAAAAATAAGCATGATGACAAAGCAAAACCACTTGAGATTAATATTATACACTTAATACTTATGAATTAATATAAACTAAACCACTGATTTCTAATTTAAATATAAAGACACATGTTACAAAGATTAAAACTTTTGGATTGCATCCTAAAAGTCAGCTTTTCCACAAAAAATCATTGCACCATGTGCACTGGATGCATATGACATTGACAACTGTGAAGTAAATTAGGTTATGTTTGCATCACCACGCAGAGTATGGTGTACCGATATTGTACTTGTATCGTACGAATATGCTGTATTTTAATAAATGACAGTACAACGTAATGGTATTATACTAACCTCATACTTTTATGAAGTACTTATATTTTATAATTATAGTCGTACGACATACCGTCGTTATACTGGTACCGTACCAATACGTACATACTTAATTATTTCGTACTGGTACCATACGAGCATAATCTCAGTACGCCGTACTGGATAATGACTATATCAGTACGCTTGGCTATCTGGGTATATATATATATATATATATATATATATTAGTAAACCTTTTTACTAATTCAGATTTAGAGAGTATAAATCTGAATTAGTAAAAAGGTTTACTAATTGGAATTAGTGACTGACTGATTGTCACTTAAGTAAACATTAATAACAATTTTAGTTATGAAAAATCTTATTATATATACCCAACAAATTTTCATTTGTTATTGTTCTTTGTTTTAAACAAATAACTTCAATAATTTTGACCTTAAAAAAATTTCGAAAAAAAATTCTTCTAACTACAAATATTGTTTAGCCCACTTGAAACTCATGTAATTTCATCTTTATATTAATACGAAGTCACTTTAAAAATTTGAGCAAAAAAAGGTGGTGTTTTCGAGAAAATTAAGTTTATTTTTTTGGAAAATCTGCCTCCATTTTTTTAATTTCGAAGCTTTTTATAAATTTTAAACGGGGTTTTGAAGAGAAAAAGACTCCCAATAAGAATCATGAAGAAAAATTTACTAACAAAGAGTAGAAAAAAATTACAAGTAATAGTATATTAAGCAACAAGAGGATAAAGGCAGCCATTTCTTTACGGTGATTTTTGTGACACGAGTGGAGGTCGAGGGCGCCCCAAAACCTCCACTCGTGTCACAAAAATCATCGTAAACAAATTGTCTGCCTTTATTGTCGTGTTTCTTACGATATTTTTCTTCATACGTACATGCAAAACCCTCGTTTGGCAACCACTGGCAGCACTCCAAAATGGCCGATTCCCTACAGTCCGATTAACCGATGCGCAAAACATTTTGCTCACAGTGTAGCGGTGGGTACTGTAAGGCGATCGGACATTTTGAACTACTGCAAGTGCTTACCAAACGAGGTTATGCCAGAACTTATAAAGAAAAATATTGTTCGATACACGTGCCGCGTGAGCGTATGCCCATTGCTCGTGTAATGGGGGTTAAGCTGTTATTCCTATTAACTAAACACAATAATGCTAACTTAAAATTTATTAGGAAATAATTTGCTTACAATTAAATCAGTTGATAAATTACTGGTACTTGTTTCATTCTTGAAAATTTCACTTTTTGGAATGTTAATCTCATTTTCCGTTATATTTTTTGTATACCAGACAGGCATGTTAAGAATAGGAGCCACTTTGTTGTATAATTTAAGTGGTAGGACACGTCGAAGTTGTCGGGAATTACATTGGAATGGCTGTTGTAGGGAAAATTCAAGATCAGGAGAAAACTTATCAGAATTCAAATACCGTCTCGATTCTGCGAGTAATCTCAACAAGTTCAATGAAATCTTTAAAGTATTTTTTAAATCGGGGTCAGTATCACTTTTTCGAATTTCTTTATTACGTATTGAATACCAATCACACAAAATATTTAAAATTTCTATAGATGATTTTTCATTATTCAAACATTTTTCTGAAAGCTCTAACAATTCTTTTTGATCTGGGGATAATTCTAGTGATTTTTTTATGTCTTTTAACTGATTAAAATTTTTATTATGCGAATTTTTATCGTTTTCAGTGTCAAAAGATATTTTCCTTGATTCAGAAAATTTTAATTTTACGTCAAAACTTGTTTCTGCTCTTTTGAGACGTGCTTTTTTTTCTTCATCTTTCGAAAAAACATCAATTTCTCCCATTGTAGTTTTTGTTCTTGATAACTTTATTCGTTTTGCTTTCAAGACAGCTTTATCAATGTCTCCTTTTTTCGAATCGATTTCTGTTTTTTGACTCTTAATTGTCACATTTTTAATTGATGATTTTTCTTCTTGCTTTTGTAAACCTTTTGGCGTTGATACGTCAGTTGATACATCATCAATATCACTGTCATTGAGAGACTTGGAGACAGTTAAATTGGCACGCGATTGAATGGAAATTGCTTTTCGTAAACGAAGTGCTTTTAATGACTCCAAACTAGGTTTCCAGATTAGTGGAGTATGAAAAGGAGCAAGATTTTTCGTTATACATATTGCTTCATTGGTTATATCAACTTGAGCGTCTTCCGATTCGGAACTCTGACCACTCGGTGTTGATGGTTTCGAAATATCTGTCGATTGAGCAGAACTCGATTTCAAACTAAGTTTCTTTAAATCGGTACTCTTTGGTGACAAACTATAATCTTTTGTCAAAATACTTTCTGATTCTGGTGATATTTGTAATTTATAGTCTTCTATTAGATCCTTTGTTTCTTTTGCAGGTGGTTCTCGAACGGGAATTAGGGATTCCAAAACAGAATTTTGTAAATCAGGAATGGTGATAGAACTTTCATCATCAGATGATTTTATAATTGATGGTTGAGGTGATATAGGTTTTAAAGTATTTTTGAAAGTTTTAAAAAGACAGGGAAGACATCTACCAGAATTTTTTCTTGGATAAATTTTTAATGATGGTATACTCGTAAGCAATTTTGACTCAAATTGAATGTTCTGAAATTTTTTACTTGATCCAGAAGTGCTGCGAGTAGTAGAAATAATTGTTTGTATCTCGTCACTTTTCTTTATCAATGAGAAACTGTTTTCATTTAGATATTTGGTGGAAACTGTTCTCAATTTTTCTTGAATTTTTCTGTAATTTGAAAAAACAATTTCTTCTTTTCTTCGTTTTGTACTCTTGTTTTTGTTCTTAATTTCAGAAATAGATGGGGCCTCTGATTTTAATATTTCTGAGTTGTATTTAAAAGGAAAATAATTTAAATCCTTTTGCTTTGTTAAATATTTTAGAGCACGATGAGCATATCTTATAGATTGGTTTTTTTTACTTGGAATTTTGTTTGTTTCTTGTGCCTTTGTTTGTGATACTTGTAAATCAATATGTGTTTTTTTATTATTACAATTTAACGATTCATTTTGACGAGTTTTAGAATTTTGTTCAATTTGGAATGTTTTTTCAATTTTTGTGAGAGTATCGTCTTTACTTTCATCAAATTCGGGTTTATTAAAACTGAAAGAATATTCGAAAACCGTTTCTTGAATAGAATTATTTTCAGCTTCAATTTTATCATCGTGGGAAAAGCTATCCATGGGGATTAGATTTCGAAAGCTAGGATGCAAGCTTGCATGCCCTAATTTAGGTACTTTTAAGTAATCTTTTAGGATATTTTTTGGAATTTTAAGCTTTTTTTCTGATTCTTCGTCTAAAGATTCGTACGTTTCTATGGAACTAGGAATCGATACTGTTTTAGCAAAACTTGATAGTAGACTGGCTTTTCCTAATTTTGGCGCTTTAATAAGTTTTCGAGTATTGAATGAAACGGAATTTTTCTTATGTAAATCATTTGTTTCTATTAAATTGTCTAAATTATCAATTTCCCATGAAGTTTGATTTTTTATTTTTTCTATTATCTTATCATCTCTCTGGATATTATTTGAATGTAATGAGCATGACATTTTTGAAATTGAGGGTTGAACTTTTTTCGATGACAAATATTTTTTCAGATCATCGTCAAAAATGTAAGGGACAGGTTCATTTTTGTGAAAAGGACATTTTTTCTTGGTGTAATATTCTAAATTGGTAATATTATTTTCATCATTCATAAAACTATTTGCACGGAGGTCTTTTCTTTCTCTATTCTCTTTGAGTAAATGTAACTTTAATAAGACATTTTCATCAAATTGAATATCATTTTTATTTACTGTATGATTCTTATTGTGAAAATTATTCGTTGCGAAAATGAAAGACGATTTTCGTGAAGTTGTTGGTGGTGAGATTTTAACCACAGGTTTTTCGAGAGATTGAACCTGACTGAGATTTTTTAATTCTACGGAATCGAGAGGGTCAAAACATAAATTATAATTCGAATGATATATAAAAGGAAAATGCGAGAAAGGATTTCTTACTTTGCGTACATTTTTTTCAAGATCATTACATACGTCATTCCAATAAGATTCTGATTTTTGGTTTGGTGATTCCCATCTAGAGAAGAGATAAATAATATTTTAATCGTTTATAATGCATAAAATGAAAATGAATTTTATTTAAAACTATATAATTCTATAATTAATATAAATTATAACTAAATAAGGTGTCCAGTGCTCAGGGAAAAGTCAGGGAATTTTCTAGCTTTTAAAAAATTAAGTTTTTGTGCATTAAAAAATTTTGGAATCTAACAAGGCTTAAATGATTTTATTACTGTTTGTTACTCTCATTCGATATTAGTTTATTTTGTAAAATATGTTATTAAATTTATCTTTGTTTCAAAAATTCAAAAATAAGGTTAGTAAAAAGTCAAGAAAGAGTCGAGGAATTTTTTTTTAATCTTTGCTAGTCACACTGTTATATAATTAATATAATATATCATTTATAGAATAGCAAAAGAATTATTAAAATATTAAAAAGGTTATTCAAAACTACCTGGTTTTTTTAATAAAACGCATGTTCGTTCTATTGTAACGAAAATGTTGTGCATGTTTTTTTCTTAAATCACACATTTTAATTAAAAACTAAATTCACTGGATTATCAGGTTCAAAGTGTAAATTAAAAGTTTTTTAAAACTTATTAAACAAATTATTGCACCAAACATTCACAAATTTTTGTTTCTCTATAATTTTTAACTATTTTCACAACAAATATTGATCAAACATTTCCACCATTTTCTTTTATCTTTCGAGTAATAATGAAAAATGCGAATTTCTAAACATGATGGCGTTGCGAAGGATAAAAACACATATTTGGAAAAATAAAACCCTGGATTTTTATTAGTAACTGACAGTTACTAAACAAATTAGTAAATTATTATTAAATTGAATATCAGAAAAAAATAAATGAAATAGTAGTTTGTATTGTCGTGCTTAAAAAGCTGTCAACACAATTGTATAATATAAAATTTCACCAAATTTTTTTAAATTTAGGTTTATTGAGATTATTTTCCATTATGATCAGTTAAGAATTCTCATCATTACGACGAATAAAAATCTAAATTGATAAATAAAAGTTATTGAAAAAAATCAACGGTAGGTTAAAAGATGCTGTAGGTAACTGAATAGTTATCTTGCAAAGTTAAGAGAACAATCATCGATTAGAGCTTTCGTATTTACCGACCAACGTTCCTTCCGATTTTAAAATTTCAAAGATTCTTTATATACCAGAACATTTCTTTACCCTGTCAGGATAATGAAAAATATTTAATACAAACTATGATAAATATTACTAGAAAAAAAATAATCAAAAACGACCAATTAAAATTTTTATAATACAATTTTCTTAAATGTAATTGGAACATAAAATTTCTATTAATGAATTGAAAATATACGTTATCTTAGTTTAAAAACTTCTTTCTCTTTTCTCATTTTACATATATAATAAAGATTTGGGTAGTAAATTTATGATAATTTGATTTATTATTTACAAAGAGAATCGAAATACCATTGTTTTTGACTATATACTATACTTTAAAATAAGATAACTGTCGATTCGATTTATATTACTTCGGACTTTAACTATATTTATATACATTAAATAAATTTATGATAATAAATAACTGTTGTTGCAAATGTCGTTATTAATTTTTAAGTATGTACTAGCTGTCTACGCGCGCCTTGGCGCGTGTGAAATTTCTTTACATTTGGACAAGTAAAAATCTCTTGCTTCTAAATCCAGTAAGAAATGAAAGATCTATTAGGCGTCTCGAAACACAGATCTAGAATAGAGATTTTTGTTGTTGCATAAAAACAGTTACAACTAATTATTACTTTACCAAACCACATAAAATTATTTAAAGAATTATTAAATAAATATAAATTTACTTTTCGCATAAAATATTATTTATATTGATAACAAAATATGCTTTATAATAATTGTTAAAATAAGATTGTGTATTATTTATTGGTACAAATTTTCAAGACCTATATTCTTTTCTTGTTATAGAATAATTATAGAACGTGTCCATTGGGCTTTTTCTTTAAAAATAGGGACCGGGGCGAAACCGGACGGATTTGTTCTTTGGCCAAAAAACTCATACAAAAAAATTTTCTTTTGCTAGAGAGTAATATACCGTTTTGAAGCTTGTACCTTCACCTACAAATCGCACTTGTTCGATGTAGAAAAACTACAGTAGCTTTGGAGATATGCTGCTTCGAAGATGACTACCTCAAAAACAAAAATCTGAAAATTGGTGGGGCTAAACCGGACACCCCATGGGGATAAATCAGACACGGCTAATTAATTAAAGAATAAGACACAAATTTTCGTTTTTTGTAGAAAAGTCAAATCAATTCTTCTCTTATTTAAATGTAGGTAGTTCTATACAAAGAATATAATATAAAATGTAAAATCGGTAATTAATATAATATAAAATGAATTACAGTTTTCAGACTTATCTATTTGCAGCAACTCGCTTGCAAATTCGAGTTTTAAAATAAATTCTTTATTTATTAAGTTTTAAAGTGGTTCTATGCAAAGAATATAATATAAAATAGTTAATTAATATAAAATAAATTAAAGTATTCAAAGATTTGGTTGTTTTTTATCACGATGTCCGATTCAGCCCCACACCGTCATCTAATAATTAAACTGCAATATATTTTTTCTTCTTAACGTTTTTCATTAAACTCTTTTTCTACTAAACTCAGTACACCATGAGCTAAAAGAAAAATTGCTGTGTGATATTTGGACTTTAATTTTAACGATAAAAACCCTAAAAAATGAGAAAAATTTTTTTACTTTTACCTCAAAAAATGACATTTTCACATATTAACGGCAACTATTATTACAAGAAAAATGACACGTCCCTAAAACCTCATGCAGCATTTGCATCACGAAATTGTGCGTACATAGGTTATTTACACGGTTTGAAATTCTTTACGGTTTCGGAAATATTTGACTTGTCCGGTTTATCCCCGGTCTCCCCTACAATAATACGTAATCGGACTAAATTTGGTTCCGACTGTCTGTTTGATTTTTCCTTAAGAAAAGTTCTAATAATTTTGGATAAAACATATACTTAACACGGTCAGAAGTGAGAAACTATCCATTTTTTGGTGAATGGAAAACAAAAAAAAATTAATAAAAACTGAATTTTTTTATTTAATTATTAAAAAATTATAAAATTGTGAAAAGAATAAGTTCTTATAGAAGTGATTTGGCTAACATTTTATTTAGATATTTTGATAGAAACCTCATTTCTAACGTTTAACAAAAATTTTAATAAATTATTAACCCTCACGGGCTCGAGTTCGTTTTTCCGCCTGCGCGCACAAGCCGGGTCCGAGGGACCCGGTATTTAAAATCAATAGAAATAAAAAATTTGATAGCAAAATTGTTAATATTTTTTATCTAACATATAATTGTATCATTTTAGAGAAATTATTTTAAAAAATAGTTTTAAAAACAACATTATTTATTATAAAAAAATAAAATAAAAAATATAAAGAACAAAAAAATATTTTCAGACAAATCACCGTATAATGTATAAATAATTATATAAACATTATATATATATATAAACATTATATATATATATATATATATAAACATTATATATATATATATATATATATATATATATATATATATATATATATATATGTATGTATGTTAAACGATACTAAATGGGACCTCTTATATATGGAGTAAAGTAAAGAAAGAAAAGTTATAAAAAGGACTTAGGACTTGACGGGACTTGAATAGATAATTATATTTTAAGGCTATTATTGGTACATGTTGTTTATTAATAGGGCATTATCGGAACATGACTAGCAGTTATATGTAGCATATCGGTACTGTACCATTAAGTGTCTTTTTTATGAATATAATTAAAAGATAAAAAGTTATATAAATGACTTAGGACTTATCGGGACTCGAATACATAATTATGTTCTAAGGTTATTATTGGGACATGTTGTTTATTAATAGGGCAATATCGGAACCTGACTATGAGTTGGATGTTGCATATCGGTATTGTATTTCTGTGTCCAGCGTACATTCGCGGTACCAATTTAGATGATTAATTATCGAATCATTTTAAAGTCATTTGATATATTGTCACTTTAGAATTTTAAGTAGAATTTTAGTAAAAAATAAAAAAATTTAAACATTTTAGTGTATCATGTGATACCACGGCACTGACACTTGACACATTTTTAAATTTTTTCGATTTCCTTTTAGAGATAATTTTTCCCACATATCGTCTTCAAAAAATTATGACAATTAAAGAAAATAGTGTCTATTTAAATACAATAGTAGTGACACGGTAATGACTGGTTTTTTTGTACAATTCGTTTTTCTATAAAAAACATGTTTTAAATATTGAAATCGTTTAATTTTATAACTTTCTTTAATGTCACTGTTAATTAATATAAAAGACATATTATAAAGTGTATTATGCACACAAATTATTCGCATATTATATGTTATTCATGTTATCAAAATTCTGATTTACAATTTGAAGATTTTTAATAAAAATTGATCCGCAGCGTGCAATAATAACAGATACGCTCGAACCGTCTTTCTTAATCGGAATACCTACTTTGAATTGTGCAGTGGGGACTAAATCTGGCCACAATAAGACAACTGGATTCGAAGTAGATATTGCGGTTTAGAAAGGCAGCCCGAGCGTAGCTGTTGTTATAAAAGCGACAAACCACGGTACCACATGTTGTGCATTGTGAATATAACAAAATATTTTTTGTCGTTATTTAAAACGGAACAATGTGACTTATCAGTACCGTACAATTAAATGCCCGTATTTCAGTTATGCACTATGAGAGAAAAAGATGTTACGGGGTACTGTAAAAATATTTTTCCGATCACTCGGAGATAAAAATACAAAAAAATTAAAAATACTTTCTTTGATATTTTTCTAGGAAAAATTTTTTTTATACTTTTTTTACGTAAAATTACTTTCCCGGTCACTTTCGTGACACACTTTCCGAGCAGATAAGACAAAATATATTCGTAATTGGCACAATGGGACTTATTAGTACCGTACCATTAAATGCCTTTATAACAATTATAAAACTGATACAATATTCTACGGAGTTAGGTTCTAAAGTTATTACAAAAATATATGCATATGTTTATAAGAAGAAGAATTATATTAACAAATTTTAAATGGTTTTAATAAATCCTTCTTCCTCTCAAAGTAAGCCTTATAGTGACCTTTATTTTTGAATTCCTTAGAATCAATTATTTTTACAAATTTTCAAGTAGTGTATATATCAGGGTGGTTAATATTTTGTAAAAGTTGAAATTTTTAGGTCTGATGAAAGCTATTAAATGAGTATTCAACTTTTATAAAATCGAATTTTCCAAATGCATTTAATTCTCCGTGTAATTTTCACTCACAAATTTTTTTATTGAAACAATTTTTTTCGAATTCTATATGAAAAATTAGTGAATACGTGTTTTCTTATTTTTTTATTTCATCAAATTTATGAAAGTTATGATTTTTTAGATTTAACGTTTTCAGATGCAGACGACTTTTCAAATAGAATATTCGTAAATATTTTATGTTTAAAATGCGTTTTTCGTTGTTTATAATGATTGTAAACATTAATTTTGAAGTAATAAAAAATTATTTGAGGTTCAGAATTATAAATTTTTAAAAGACAATGATGTGGGCGATCTATACGGGCCCCCTGCGTGGCCTACATCGATCAGCCCTCGTCGGGGGCCCTCATGTAGTGTCGACTTGATGGGGGTTTTTCCACAAGGGAATTAATTTTCTTTTTTTTCTAAATGTTTCTTCAGTCAGAGGAATGTTGTCAATACAAGACAATTTTTCTTTTCTCTCCATTAGGTGCATAACATAATTTGTTATTAACAATTTATAAACAAATTATATAAAAAACTATTAAAAATTAATTTTTTAAAAAACAAAAAATATTTTTAAATACTTTGTTTCATGACGAAGGAAACCCATTTTGATATTTTAAAACAAGTCAACTGGATTTCGAAAAAAAAAATTTAATTTAAGACTACAAAAAAACTAAATTGTTAATAACATTAACAATCAAAATACAGTAGAGTCCGGTTATAACGACATTCAAGGGACGGACGATTTTGGTCGTTATAACCGGACGTCGTTATAAGAGTCAAATGTCAATGTAAACCAATAAACTAAAAGGTTTATGTACGTCGTTATAACCGGTCGGTCGCTATAAGCGAAGTCGCTATAAGCGAAGTCGCTATAAGCGAAGTCGCTATAAGCGAAGTCGCTATAAGCGAAGTCGCTATAAGCGAAGTCGCTATAAGCGAAGTCGCTATAAGCGGATTCTACTGTATATTAAATTTTTATATATAAACTCAAATTTGTATAAGAAACTCAGTGAGAAATTGTCAATTAACAATAGTTGGTTTAATATCGGTCCAATATTGTTTGTCGTGTTAGCAGCCTATTGACTCCCAATATTAGACCAATATTGGCTGATGCTTGGGATGTAACGGGTTTGCCAAGCAACGGTTTTTGATATTGTTTGCCAATATTGGCCGAATATTGGCAACCAATATAATTTTTTTAAAATAAATTTCTTTAAATAAATAATGATAATAAATTAATGTTTATAATTTTTTTTAATATATTTAGTTTTAATAATTTATTTAAATAATAAACTATTTATAAATTATAATTATTTTAAAATGCAAGACTTATTAAGAAAATAGCATTCTGCAAAAAATTCTATCATCCTTAAAAAATCAATGATAGGTGAGAGATATCTGCGGCAATGAAGATATTTACTCTGCGATCGCAACGAATCTCTCGATACTTATATACTTCAGTAGTCGTGTCATCGCTAACATTCTATTGTATTATCGACGGCACGTCCACACTTCACTTTACTACGCGAGAAATCCAATTTTTGCCATGAGAGGGACGCTGTAACCTTTCTCACAGTTGACACGACTACTAAAGTATATAAGAGATGCATGAATATTTCCCAACTGACAAGTAACCGAACTGTCATGTAACAGAATTGTCATTTGACGAAATTGTCATTTGACAGAACTGACATGTAACCGAATTGTCATTTGACAGAATTATCATGTAACAGAAATGTCATTTAACAGACACGTCATGTAACAGAATAACTGTCATTTAACCGAATTGACATCTAATCGAATTGTCATTTGACCCACCCGTCATTTAACAGAATTGTCATTTAACCGAATTGACGTGTAACAGAATTGTCAATTGACCGACCTGCCATGTAACAGAATTGTCATTTGACCGACCTGCCATTTAACAAAATTGTCGTCTGACAGAACTGTTTTGCAACTAGCCTTTTCATAGAAATTGGTATGAATTTCTTTGATTTTGAATTTCTGTAAATTTCTAAGAAAAAGGTTGTTACAAAACCGATCTGTTATTTGACAGTTCTGTCAGATGACAATTCTGTTAAATGGCGAATCGATTAAATGACAATTCTGTTAAATGTCAGGTCGGTCAATTGACAATTATGTTACATGACGTGTCGGTCAAATGACAGTTCTGTTACATGACGTGTCGTTCAAATGACAATTCTGTTAAATGGCGGTTCGGTCAAATGACAGTTCTGTTGCATGACGTGTCGGTCAAATGGCAATTCTGTTACATGACGTGTTGGTCAAATGACAATTCTGTTAAATGTCGGGTCGGTCTAATGACAATCCTGTTACATGACGTGTTAGTCAAATAACAATTCTGTTAAATGTCGGGTCGGTCCAATTACAGTTCTGTTACATGACATGTCGGTCAAATGACAATTCTGTTAAATGGCGGGTCGGTCTAATGACAATCCTGTTACATGACGTGTTAGTCAAATAACAATTCTGTTAAATGTCGGGTCGGTCCAATTACAGTTCTGTTACATGACATGTCAGTCAAATGACAGTTCTGTTGCATGACGTGTCGGTCAAATGGCAATTCTGTTACATGACGTGTTGGTCAAATGACAATTCTGTTAAATGTCGGGTCGGTCTAATGACAATCCTGTTACATGACGTGTTAGTCAAATAACAATTCTGTTAAATGTCGGGTCGGTCCAATTACAGTTCTGTTACATGACATGTCGGTCAAATGACAATTCTGTTAAATGGCGGGTCGGTCTAATGACAATCCTGTTACATGACGTGTTAGTCAAATAACAATTCTGTTAAATGTCGGGTCGGTCCAATTACAGTTCTGTTACATGACATGTCAGTCAAATGACAGTTCTGTTGCATGACGTGTCGGTCAAATGGCAATTCTGTTACATGACGTGTTGGTCAAATGACAATTCTGTTAAATGGCGGGTCGGTCTAATGACAATCCTGTTATATGACGTGTTGGTCTAATGACAATTCTATTAAATGTCGGGTCGGTCAAATTACAGTTCTATTACATGACGTATCGGTCAAATGACAATTTCGGCAGATGACAATTCTGTTACATGAAGTGTTGGTCTAATGACAATACTGTTAAATGTCGGGTCGGTCCAATTACAGTTCTGTTACATGACGTGTCGGTCAAATGACAATTCTGTTAAATGGCGGGTCGGTCTAATGACAATCCTGTTACATGACGTGTTGGTCAAATGACAATTCTGTTAAATGTCGAGTCGGTCAAATTACAGTTCTGTACATGAAATTACATTCTGTCAATTCTGTTCCATGACGTGTCGGTCAAATGACAATTCTGTTAAATGGCGAGTTGGTCTAATGACAATCCTGTTACATGTCAGTCCTGTTAAATGATTTTTTTGCAGAATGCAAAAAATATAATCATTTTAATAGCTATTGCATTTTAAAATATATAATTCATAAATAATTTTTATTTATATAATTTATTAAAAATAAATAATAATTAAAAAAATAAATATATTAAACACAAACTATATACCTAAATTTATTATCATTATTTATTTAAAAAAATTTAATTAAAATAATTTATATTGGTTACCAATATTCGGAAAATATTGGACCAATATGAAAAACGGTTGCTTGGCAATCCCATTACATCCCAAGCCAAAATTAATTTATATTAATAAAACCAGATTTCTGTCTGTACGTTCCTCCAATCTTGGAAATTCTTATATATTTTTTCTTCGTGAGACATAAGAATTCGAAAAATGTAAACAAATGTCTGGCTGTCTGTATGCAAACCTTTGTTTGCGCATTACTTGAAAACGGTTTAACCGTTTGAAGTGAAACTTGGCAGTCTATTAGGTATTAACGTAACTTAATATCATAGCCTTATCCGATTAAAAAATATTAATTTGAACGGAAGTTATGACATTTTTTCAAAAAATTCGAAATTTAAATCCCTGTCTTTTCCAGGTTTTACAGGTTCTGTAGCAACCCTGTAGTTGAAAATGTTGAATAATTTAGAAAGAAAGAAAAAACGCAAAAATTTATTGAAGAAAGGGCTCTTCACTGGAAATCTATATGACATAAGGATGATTTAAACAAAAATGTCAAAAAAATATTGATCTTTGTTGCCTATAAAAAGGGGTTTTTACAATTCCAAAATTAGCAATAGTTTAACATAGAAAAGTTATTAGCGTCTCATTTTTAAATATCGTATACAATTGTAAAATAAATAAGCACAATTAAATTAAGTATTTTCATAGAAATATGTGACGTGCCGCTTCAGAAAAGCACCCATTCTACTTTCCAATACAACTACACTGGTCATATACATACAATTCGTGCGCTTCGTGTAACGCGGACAAATATCAATGTGTAGTGAGTAGTGGGGCTAAATTGTAGTGGAACGTCTCCACCAATCAGAGACGCTCTACTTCAATCGCCTTTCCTGCAAAATTCACTATTGGGAGCTAAGGTCCCTTTTGTCGCGGCACGTCACATATATGAAACAAATAAATTTTAATTGATTAGAAAACCCGATGAAGAAAATCTTGAAAGCAACATTTTATTCTACATGTAATGGGATATAGTATCGATAATGTTTTAGTTATTGAAATTTTTTGTTTTGACTTACTTATTTTAATGATTGTGAATCACTGTGAAGCGAAAGGAGGTAAACTTAACAAAAAATACAATTTTACATACCAGCAACTTTTTAAAAATATACTTATTTGATATAAAAGCATATACAGTGTACTATGGGTACCATTAAGCTAACGATACTTATCGGGACTTTCGAAGACTTATTGGTACGTATACCGTGCTGATAAGTACTCTTCTGTCAGTTACCAAATTAACGAATAGCGTTCTAAAGAGTATTATGGGTACCACTTTAAAGGGGTTACATCACTTTGAACTTTTCAAAAAATTGAAATTTTTTTAAAATACTCTTTATGGACACCAAAATGATACGTCATTAATAAAATATTGATATATCAAGTTAAAGGCCAATTTTTGAACTGTTCAAGCAGAGTCGCGCGCCTTCGTTTATATCGTAATGGAAACTTTAAACGCGTTTTTATCATGACTGTATTTTAAAAATCGGTGGACACTCTTGCTGCCACAAATTTCAATCGATCCTCTTATTTTTTTATCTTATTTGTGATATAATTATCTAACGAAATAAATAAAAAAATTAATTTTTTTAAATATGGATATGTATTTCGCTAGATTTTAAGCTACAGAAACTAAAGCTTTTTTACTTTTTAGTCTAGCTCAAATTGACATATCATCTATCGAATCGACAATTTAAAAAAAGAAATTTATATATATATTTTTTTGTAGTTCAAGACCCAGATAAAAATGATTCGTTCGGAATTCGTTTGACATTCGTTCAGAATTCGGGTTGAATTCCGGTAGAATTTCGTGTGGCGTTTTGGAAACTAATTCGGACGAATTCCAGGCAGATAAAAGAATACAAAATTGATAAAAATAAAATGCCACACAGAAATCAGAACGGAAATCTGGCCGTAAAATCTATAGGAAATCTTTAGTAAAAATTCTGCTCGGAATCAGGTCGCAATTCTGAACGAAATAATTGATAAAATTTTTTTAAAAACAATATCTCTTTCGAACGAATTTTGCACAAAATGCGGATGAATTCTGAACATTTTTATTTTTTAAACATTTTTTGTAAAAATTCTGCTTGAAATCCGGTCGCAATTCCGCACGAATTAATTGCAAAAAATTTTTTAAAAATAATATACGGCCACTTTTCCAAACGAATTCGCCCGAATTTCGTGCAGAATTCGTTCGGAAGAGTGGAAAGATATTATGTTTAAAAAAATGTTAGAAATTATTTCGAGCGGAATTTTTACCAAAGATTTCCTATAGATTTTACGGCCACAATTTCGTTCGGCTTTCTGTGTGGAATTTTATTTTTCCGAACGAATTCCATACATAATTTGAACGAATTTCGTACAAATCATTTTCATCTGGGCAGTAGTACAATACCCTACTGTGATTTAATTTTTCTAAAAAAATTATATTCTTTAATACAAAATGTTAAAAATAGCTTATGTTTTGGACTGGTCAAAGTATAACCCCTTAATACATAACGAGAATTATCGGGACTCAGTGCCTTAGTTAAAAAGGATAGGGGACCGAAGCGGTCGCCTTGGACGTAAACGCTACGGTGCGCAAAAAATTAACGCGAAAAGACATTTTATAAGAATAAATTTGTTTAAAGATAATATTATTACGTCCATAGAGACCGTTCACAAATCACGTGATGATACTTTTGACCATTTTTGATCCCCCACCCCCATGTGATACACTGTTGAATGTATTAGAACCATTTTATTTGCAAGTCGTGATTAATTTGTTGACCCCTCCCCGAAGTTTAACGTGATTTATGGACGGCCCATACACCCTAAAAAAGTAGTCTCATAGATAGAGGAAAAATCCTCTCCTAATATCCTCTCAACCCTACCAAAAAGTAATGACAAACCATTAGAAAAATAATCAGAATTTTCGGTGTTTTTGGCAGTATTTGTTACAATCGTAGCGAAAAACATGAAGAAGAAATAGAACCCTTTAAAATACTATCAAGAATTATCAAAAATTTTATGACTGACACCGATTTTTTATAGTATATCAAAAAATCTTTTTTGAGACTTTATTCTTGTTGCTTTATGTAAAAAGTCTTGGTCTTGGCTTAAAATTAAAAAATGATATCAGTTTTTACATATTAGTTCTAGTTTACGAGATAGCTTATAATTTCTTGAAAATAAAGTTTCTTAGAATAAATTTTAGATATTTGGAGTCATGAAATGTCATAGATTCTAAATTGTTAAATTATAAACTTCAATTAGTTAAATTGAACGATTTGCAGGTACATATGTAATAAAAATTATGTTTAAACAATCATTAATGGGATATTGTATCGATAACATTACAGTTTTCATTGGAATTTTTAGTTTTGACTTTCTCATTTCAATAACTGACAATCACTGCGAATTGAAAGCAGGTAAATTTAACGTCAAACACAATTTTGCATGCTAGAAACTTTTTGAAACTATACTTATATGATATTAAAGCATATACAGTGTACTATGGGTACCATTAAGCTAACGATACTTATAGGGACTTTTGAAGACTTATTGGTACGTACCGAAAATGTAACTCATCTATATCTGTTTAAATGGTCTTAAAGTTATCATGCCGATAAGTACTTTTTTATCAGTTACCAAATTAATAAAGGGCTCCAAAGAGTAGTATCACTTTAATACTTAACGTGACATCAAAGATTGGATGAAATTCAAATTACCAACGTCATTTCAACGAAAATTTTTTCTGTTTCTAATTACATATTTTGTTGTCAAAAAAATTTTTTAAAGAAATTTAGAATAATCCAAGTCGGGAAAAGCAGTGATATAGATGATTTATCACATATTTTGCAAAATTCCTTGAAATTAACCTAAATGATTGTTTCCTAGTCTCAGAAGCTGTTTTTATTCACTTAATAATTATTTATTTCAATAAAAAGAAACCATTAAAAAATCACAAAAGGATTCATGGCAGAGAAAGCAGTATTTTTTTCACTGTTAAAAATATTCTCAAGCCATTCTAGAGATATTTTTAATATGTTCTTAGGATATCCTGAGAATGCCCTATACATACCCCGAAAATATCATGAGAATAAACTTAACATATTCTGAGGGTATCTTTAAGATATACTCAATATATCCTTGAAATATAAGTATATATATCTTCAGGATATCCTGAGGATATACTCAGGAAAATTTTTCGAAAGATGTTTCGGAAAGGTGTAAAAAGGAACATTCATTCTTTGAATTACTGTCCTTAAACATTAAGAATTTGAGTAATTATTTTTTAGTAATTTTTTGTAATTATTAATATTTAGGTAATTTTGCAGAATTATAACTTTCTCAATTTGTTGACTCATTTTTTGTCGCTCTATCGGTTGATAATTAGCTTAATGGGAACCAATTGGAATAGTCATGGAAGTTTGATCTATAAAACTGTAATTTAAAAATTGATTGCTCCAGTTATTAAACAGAAGTCAACATAATTTTTTTATAAAAATCATACTTATGCTTCTTAAAATGTAATTTTTAAAAGCACCTTTATAAAATACACAATTTGAAATAATTTCATAAAAGAATTTTTATTATCATAATAATATTTTTATTTCGAACTGTCATAATGTTTAAAACTAAAATTCTTAATTCTAGTTAAAGTAATTAGCTCTTTGGCATTATAAAATTTTTAAAGTAACTTGCTTTGAGGCTTATGAAGAAGGAAAATTTTAATACATTTATGAAATAAACATTAAAGGGTTTAAGAAAAAAAAAGTTTACAAAATTTACGCTTGATAGTACATTGATTTGTGAAAATTGTCTATCTTTGGTTTTTTGTTAGATTTAGTGTATTATAATTACATTGTATTGACATAATGTTTAAAACTAAAATTCTTAATTCTAGTTAAAGTAATTAGCTTTTTGGCATTATAAAATTTTTAAAGTAATTTGTTTCAAGGCTTATGAAGAAGTAAAATTTTAATACATTTCTGAAATAAACTTTAAATTGTTTTGGTATGAGTAAAAAGTTTACAAAATTTACTCTTGATCGTACATCGACATGTGAAATTTGATGTATATCTTTGGTTTTAGTTTCGATTTAATATATTATATTTAGATTAAATTTTTAATCTAATTAAACTTTTGTGATTTATAATAATGATACTAATGAAAACCCTCAATGTAATTAACCCCTGCGAGTATAAAGTATAAAATGTGCGTAAAAGAAAAAAATTTTTATTTAAGAGAAATTCCTTGTTTTAAGAGGAAGTTAAGAAAAACTACGCATTTGATAATTTTTTTTGTTTGTTATTAATCCACAATTTAATGTGAAGGGGCTTACGCATCTTTAATAATTCATTATTTTCGATATCTAATCTGATTTGTTTCTCACTAGGTAGAGATCCTTGAATAGTCAGATAGTCACCATATAATCGTTTAATTTCTGCTACTTGATCCTCATTCATGCGCATTCGTTTCGCTTTTGGTTTCGATTCATCCTCTAAAAAAATTAAAAATTACGAACTAATTAGTTACAAAAATATAATCAGTGACAATCAAATAAAAGAATATTTTACATAAAAATATAAATAAAATTTTTTATGTAAAGAATAGAACAATTATATAAAAACATTGATTAAAGACTTCTTGTTTTTTTAAAGTCTTTCTCGCACTTTTATACATGGAAAAAATCGATTTTGATAAAAAATATTTAAGAAGCCTCGCATAAACAAACATTTACTTAAAATTTAAATAATAATTCAAATTTTGAGTAAATGTTTGTTTATGTAAGCCTTATGTTTAATAAAAATTTTAAAACCTTTTACTGTACTAAAACTAAGTTTTTTTATTAAAATTTTCAACTTTAAACAAAATCACGTTTATAGTTCACAATTAAAACTTAAATATCTCAATTTCGGTACTGTAAAAACTTTTACCTGTCAGAAAGTCAAAAATAAAATAAAAAATTTCAAAAATGTTTAATCCAAATCGATTTTTAAATTATTTTAACTATAATTCTTCTTTAAAACCATTAACTTTGTTACTTTTGAAAAAATTCTTTAGGAATGTTCAAATCCATTTAACTGCATTTCAATTTTACGATATTTTGATTATTCGAAAATTCTTTTGAATAAACACCTATATATTAAAAAATATAAACTTCAAATAAATTTTAAAAAATCAATTAAAAGTTTCTAAAGAAAAAATTAATTTTACCAAATTGTTAGTTAAGTTTGAAAATTTTTAATTTTCAAAAATTTTGATTCGAAACATTTTTATAATTAAATTATTTCTAAAAAGTTTATGCTATAATGTTTTTAACATTTAATTATCTAAGATATGAGCTCAAATTCATTATAAATCAATTTTTTAATTTTTTTAATACAAAAATGAATAACTTATTAAATAATTGGGTATTTCTTCAAATTAAATTGAATGATAATAATTTTAATATTTGATAAATAATTTATAAAGAAAAGCGAAGACAAATAATTGCATTTCGGAAAAGAATTCATTAGCCCCAAGTCGACTGTACGCATAACTTTCAGAGACATTTTGGAAGTACATATGTCTGTTTCGACTTGTAGCTAACGATTTCTATTATTTATCAAATAATTGAAATTTTTACGAGAATTTAAAAAACTTTTGAATTAATTTTTGCAAAGAATTGTATTACTTTTAAAAATTATTCTATTTTTGCAATCATTTGTTACTATTCTAAAATTCAATTTTTTAGTGATTTTAATAGCGTAGAGGCATTTTAAAGGCCTGTGAAAGATACGATGGTACGATTTATGTACCTTTCTTAATTAAAAAAAAACTACGGCCAAAAATCAAAATTTTGTCAATACTACTATTTATTAAAGAACCTTGTCAGATTAAAAATAGTAACAAGGTACTTAGACAGTCATTTGTGGACGTACACATGAAAAGGTCCCATTTTGTCACTGTTTGACTTATTTATATGGGCGAATTTCTTGTAAAATTTGGAAAATTAGGAACGGTCACACAACTTTTTTGGTGGAAAATTCAATGAGTTACAGAATTTCAAAGTTGAGAATGCCAGAAACTTCATTTTGAGAAAAACGGAATTAAAGATTTTGATACCAATAACTTGTCACATCTCTGGTTATTCTGGGACATTATTCAGACAATAATTGTTCTCAGTCAAGGGCACCTTAAAGATGGAAAAGGAACCGACAAAATGGTTCCTTTTCATGTGAACGTCCACATTTATTTATGGTGATTTTTATGATTCGAGTGGAGGTCGAGTACGCCCCGAGATGGTAAAGAGTGACACAAAAATCATGGTAAATAAATTGCCTACCTTTAAGTACCTTATTACTTACGATATTTTTTATTCCTAATGCAAAAAAATGTCGAATTCAAATAGCAGACGACAGGAAGTAATAGTTATTTCTCTTTTCGACATGAATGAAAATGGCATCCATTTCTATTCATGTGAACAAATAAATGGCTTTTACTCCCTGTCAGTTGCTATTTAAAACGCCTATTTGGTGCTTGAGGTATAAAAAAGGTTTTTAATTAATGTAATCATTGCATATTTCAAAAAGTATATCTTATAAAATAATTTCAATAAACTTTAAACTTTTAAAAACAAACCTAGAGGTCTTTTCTTTCCACACGTAGCAGATTTAGTATCAGGAAGTTTGGATTTTCGAGTTTTCAAGGCTGATTTTGATGTTGATGGTTTTGAAAAAGTATTGTTTTTTGTGGAAACTGACACTTCTTGTCCAGTCTGACCATTTTCCTGACGGTTAACGCAACTATTGATCGGAATGTCTTCTTGCTCGTTTGCTTGATTAACAACAATATTTCCTTGTAAAACTTGACCATCGTCTGGTACAGCCTCTTGTGAAACCTTGCTGTTTCCCTGCTCGTTAACCTGACGACTTAACGAAATTCCATCTGTGTCTAGAACTTCTTCACTGTCGCTATCATGTTCACTATCACCCCCCTCTGGATTTTGGGCTGACTCTAACAAACGGACTACTTTAACTATCTCTAGTTCTGGAATAGGAATGCGGTATATATTTTCATGAATTTTCGGATCATGCCCTAAATGATTGGCCAAATCTTGCTTTTGATGTTCAGTTATATTTTGTTTAAGACACTGGGTAGCAATATGCTTTCTCAATTTTGTACTACGTAAAGTCTCAGGAATTTCAGCACCACACTCTTCGCTAAACTTCTTCATCAAAACATACGCTTTGCAATATTTCAGCTTTCCTAACTTATTCATTACTTCTTGTTTTCCTTCTTTACATGGTAGTCCAAAAACGTATGGATTTCGCTCTGGAACGCCAGCTTCTAAGCGATGCTTCAATAATAGTGTAATACATTCTGCTAAATGCAGTGATAGAATAACGGGAACTGTGCGACTTAATTTTCCACGAATTGCAAACCGAGAATAATTTTGAACAGCATTTTGTCCATCTTTAGATAATGTATTAAAAATATCTTTATTAGAGTCTTTATCGAGATTTGATCGAGCTTCGAAATCTGATATCAGAACACGTTCCATTTCTCCAGGTCTTCGTCTGTTGAAGAGTTGCAATTGTATTAAGGAAACCTCAGCCAAAATGATCCAATCTTTCATAGAAAAGCTCTCTAATAAATTATTATATGCGGTAATCCCTTTCTGATCTAAATATCCATTTAATTTCTTAATATCATTTGAACTTGGAAGCTGAATAACCTTTTGTCTGCTTAACTTTTTCTTCGTTTCAATGGCAACTGTAGAAACGTTTGTTCTAAATTCTTTCTTGTGTAGAAGCATGAATAGGTTTATACCATTAATGGTATTGTTGTCTTCTTTCCTAATGCAATAGTTCACAAAAACTTCAGCCAGGTCTTTTGTGAATGTTCCCAAATTTGAGGCTACTGTTGGCGATTTGTAGTGTCCCGTGTTCTCATCTAATTGAGCAACATTGTGTACTCCTGCAATATATTTATCAAAATTTTGTGAATGGATAAGTAGCCTCATACTTTCAATTTCTTCATTAGTTTCTTTCACAGACAGTAAAAGACGACCTAATAGTCTTAGCCTATTTCTAATCAATTCGTCTAAATTTTGTGCTCTATACAAATTACACAAATAGTTGCCATATACGATTAGTATTTCGTCAAATCTAATTATCCGACCTACTGTGTCATCTCGCAAAGAAGGTAAAATGCGTTTTCGCATTGCAGCAGACGCTAATGGGTGACAGCTGTTAAAAACCATTCTCCCTAAACGTGTTCCTATTCTATCCCGTGTGTTATCGAGCCCAGTACAAGATTTGAAATGACGCCGGTATGTAGATTTTCCCAAAAATGCCAAACACTTTGGACAAGGTAAATAATCGTCACCAGTTTTTTTCTTTTTTGTTCTTCTGCTTACAATTAATTCCGTATCCTTTTTTTCGTTATCAGTGCTATATTTATAATTTCCTGTTTTTCTTAACTTCATTAAAATTTTCTGTCGGTCGGGATGTTTTTTTGGAAGAAGAAGTGCGTTGCGTACTTCTTCTTCTGATTTATGGACTGTCTCGAGGTGTCTAGCAATTTTTCGTAGTTTTTTGTTACAATAAATACAAACATTGTACCTTTTAGTGTCTTTACAACCTTTTACAGTCAATAAGGCGTCATTTGGTGCAGCTTCTCCGACCGGTTTAATGAGTTTGGACATATTTAGGAGAAATGTATCATTAGATATAGCAGGTTTGATCACGGTGGTTTTATCCAAACAAATGGGTTTAATATTCGATGATTCATCATTACTTGCAGGTATCCTTACATTGTTTGTTGCTGATTCGACTTCTGCGATAGAGGATGCATCAATGACTGGTTCGATTTCGTTCATAGAAGTATCTGTCGTGATTGCAAGCGGTCCTTTTGAAGGTTTGATATAAGTCAAATTGTCACATGGTTTTTTATTTGTAACAAAATTGTTATTTGAAGCTAAGACCGACGTTGTTTCTACCAGCTCAACTTCGTCTGATGAAGCGTAATCAGAAGCTTCTGAATCTGTTGAATTCGGAACATCTGAAATAAATTAAAAATTTGTCAATAAAGTATAATTTTGTGGTGTCATATTTTGTTATATTATTATTATTATTATTATTATTATTATTATTATTATTATTATCGAATTGGTATCAATACCAATTAAAGTGTGCGATAAACAACCTAGTTTTTGGAATGACAAATTTTTTGTTAAATTTCAAAGTTCACAAAAAAAAATTAAGTTACAATCTGTTAAAACCGATAAAAGTTTATGATTGTATAGTCATAGTTTAATTCATATCTTTATTTATTAATTTTCTTATTGATTTCTTATTTATTACCTATTTTTTAATTTTCATTTTATTATTATATTTATTATTTTATATTACAACATATTTATGTCCATAACAGAGGACGGGACAAGGATATTTAGTTGCTATAATACATAATCCGCTTCTTCATAAAGCATGTCATTCATTACATATTCGCGTCGTAACACTAATATATAATAGAAAAAATTGGAAGTTAATCTACCACCATTGATAAAGTTACAAGTTGCAAGACACAAATTTTTATTAGTTGAAAATATTTTCTACTTACAATCAGGGTCTTCGTCTACCATAGATATAGGAATTTTCATAAATTCCTCAGTATAACGATCATCAATTATGCCATCGGATGTTGCGATAATCTTGTAACCAGTTTTAGTGCCATTTCCTTAAAAATTAATTAAATTATTAGATTCTAACACATATACGATATATAAGACATATAATATACAACTGACAGAAAAATTTAAGTTCCATTATTTAAAAAATTGTTAGTAACACCTAAAGGTTACTTAATAAATTTTTACTTGGAATATGAGATCAATTTAAAGATAACACTATATTAATATTTAAAAAACATTGAAAATAATTGATTAATTTTAACTTCAGGGACTTTCACATAAAGTATTTTTTAATTTTTGTAAATAAAAGATTTTGAAATTTACCAATACTGTTTCCTTGATCCAAAGAGACGTTAAAATCGACAGGGCACTCAAGTAACGAATTTTTCTTGTCTGTCTGTATAACCTGTGCAATAGACAACTTTTCATCAGAAAGACTTTCCATTTCATCGAAAGTTTCTTTTAAAGCAGCAATAGAAATAGTACAATCAGCATCTACACGATAGAAAACAATACATAAATAAACGAAAATAATTTTAAAAAAGATTTCTTCTTTTAAGATTAACCATAACACATGGGTAGGAGTGAGACAGAATTATGCAGAAGGCATATTTTCCTGTGACTGACTGATAGCTTTTCTTACTGTAAATGCGTAAAACTAAGACTGGCCAAAAGTGTTCTTAACACATATATGTTTTCTGGCGCGGTATAATCCTATTGTCATCTACCCAAAGAATCATAATATTTACCATCAGTTTCTATTTCATCAAAAGTTTCGTTGACATCATCAGTAACAATAGAGCAATCAGCATCTTCATCAATAAAATCTTCCGGGAACATTGAAGACTTCGCATTGGGGTGAAAATCATCGTACTCTAAAATAGTAAAAATGATTACATATGTTACTTAAAACTTACAATAATTAATAATTAAACGACTTTTTTAAATAATAATAATCAATATTTTTAGGCTATAAACAATTATTTAATAAACAGTAGAAAAAGTAGAGTTCTTACCAATGCTTTCCTCACAATCAAAATTATCGATAATTTCTATAATGGGCTCATTAATATGTAAATTCTCCTTTCTCATCTGGTCAAAAGCTTCAACAGGATTTTCCTCATCTACTTTTGAATCAATGCATTCTAAAACAATAATTCATTTAAGGGTAATATAATATGTTTAATTTTTGAAAAATAATCTAACTTATACAGTAAGAAAAGCAATCAGTACGTCATTGGAAAGTATGGGAATCGCATAAGTCTGTCTCCCCCACACTCATGTGCGGTGACTGACGTGGTAGCTTTTCTTACTGTATAGTTATGAGTCAAAATATAATGAAGTAAATTAAAAAATTCACTGTTTTTATAGGGTAATGTCACCTTGACTAGATCGCCTAAACTTTTAAATTATCTAATAGCGGAAACGTAAAATAAGGGAAGCGAATAGCAGTAGTGCACCCGAAAACCATAAAAAATTATGTTCCGCGACAAATATATACTTATCGTTTGATGTATAGCATTTTTAAGAACACAAACCAAAAAAGTTGCTTTTACAATAAATAAAGTGATTCAGAAAAATAAAAGTAGTGTAAAATTAAAATTTTAAAATGTAACTATGAAGAAAGTTTTAAAAAGTAATGCCTTTTTCGGGTATAGTACATAAAGCTACACGTCAAGGTGACAAAACCATGTTTTTAAAAAAAGTTTAACAGCTCTTAATTTTTTATTACGGTATTAAATTAGCACTAAATAAGTTGTAAATTCCTATAGAGAAAGTTTTTAAAAAATTTGACTTTTGATTTTCAAAAAGTAGTTATAAAGGTTCAGAGTATTTTATAAAAAGTTATAATAAAATGTTATAGCACTAAATAAGCTTTAAATTCTTTAAAAAAAAATTTTTTAAACTATGTTCTAAATTTCTATATGTAGTTTTTTAGGTAAAAAGTAGTCTCTGGAAAAATCGATTCTTTATTTTGATTCAGCACTAAATTATTTTTGGTTAAATAAAGTTTTTAGAAAATGTCTTTCAGTTCTATATATTAAAGCACTAAATTAGCACTTAAATACTATCAAAAAGAGATATTAGACTTTCTAAATTTTGTTATGTAGTTTTTGAGGTTTAGGGTAGTTTTTAAGAATTCTTTTCTAATCCTTTTCTAGAGCACTAAATAAGTTCTAAATTTATTTTATCCTAACAAATATAAGTGTTATTATCTACAATCTCAGTACAGAAATTTCGACTTTAGTGAAGTTTGTTATGGAAATAATCAAATATATGTGAATTGTATTAAAATTGTTTCAAATTAATATTTATTAAATTAACGCTTAATCGGAAACACTACGTAATTATCGAACAAAAACTAGACCAGAGTTCCCCCACTTAAAAATTAAATTTATTTGTCTTTCCACAGTGAAAAGTACAATTTGCACTTGCTCAATTTTGAAAAACTACAGTAGTTTTGGTGATATATTGTTTTGAACATAAACCAGATAAATAATTTAAATAGTAAAAACTATAAACATTATGCAAATGTAGACAATAGTTTTAGGCTATAAACAATTATTTAATAAACAGCAGAAAAAGTAGAGTACTAATATTTAAATCTTTAAAACATCAAATATATTCAGTAAGAATTACTTTTTATAATGGAGAGATTTTAAAAAAATTGATGAAAAATTTTAAAAAAATTCTTTAATTAATAAATTATCAAAAATGCGTAAAGAGAGGATATTTCGGTATAAAATATATTTCTCAAAACATACTCGATCTGGTGGAACAATTGGAAAGCGCTCTTATCTCACTGAACGCGAGACGGTCATATTAATAGTTAACGCAATAAAGTGATCCTGTATGAACCCAGAATAGCCAATAAGACTTAACAATAAAAACTAACTTTGATTTTGATTTTACAAAACCATAAAACTTTAAACAAGGTTTTTCCGAAACAACGTTTTTTGAAGCGCGAACACCCCCTTAATATACATCAATTATAAACATAACATTTACCAATATTATCTTCGGAATCGGGAACATTTTTCTGCACCATAACTGATTCGGTAGCTTCCGATTTCTCTTCTGCACTCTCCTTAGTATTGCTCGCAAATACATTTTCAATAATTTTTGCGTCGACTATTGCTGAAAATAAAGTAAAAATATTTTTAAAAAGTATTTACCTATAGAGAAAATATTTAAAATCCCCATACAGAAACAAAATGCATTATCTGGATTAATTAATGAAGGCACCGATCCGGAAAATGCAAAAGAGAACAAAATAAAAAAATTTTTGACTCATAATTATAGATATTTTTTTGCATATATATATATATATAAATACAGTAAGAAAAGCTACCACGTCAGTCACCGCAAAAGGGTGGGAGTGAGTCAGACTTATGCAATTCCCATACTTTCCTATAACTAACTGCTAGCATTTCTTACTGCATATTTAAATAAGGCCAGAAATAAACCTCTAAAAGTCAATAGTTATCAATGGTTAGATAAAAATACTTCAAAAGATTTCTATTTACATAAACATGTTCTTAAATAAATAAAATACAGAACAACGCAACGTTCCGCGTCAAAATTCAAAAAGTATGATATGAAAGACTTATAAACTTTAAAATTAAAAAAAGACGAAAATAGAAGTTTTGTCCAGATAATCAACAATCCAGAGAATAGGGTCTCTACTGTATTTATTTTATTCTAACAAATATAAGTGTTATTATCTACAATCTCAGTACAGAAATTTCGACTTAAGTGAAGTTTGTTATGGAACTAATCAAATATATGTGAATTGTATTAAAATTGTTTCAAATTAATATTTGTTAAGTTAACGCTTAATCGGAAACACTATGTAATTATGGAACAAAAACTAGACCAGAGTTTCCCCACTTAAAAATTAAATTTATTTGTCTTTCCACAGTGAAAAGTACAATTTGCACTTGCTCAATTTTGAAAAACTACAGTAGCTTTGGTGATATATTGTTTTGAACATAAACCAGATAAATAATTTAAATAGTAAAAACTATAAACATTATGCAAATGTAGACAATAGTTTTAGGCTATAAACAATTATTTAATAAACAGCAGAAAAAGTAGAGTTCTTACCAATCTTTTCCTGAGAATCAAAATTATCAATAATTTTGATAATGGGCTCATCCTTTTTCATCTGGTCAAAAGCTTTAACAGAATTTTTCTCATCTATTTTGGAATCACTGCATTCTACAACAATAATTTATTTTAGGGTAATATACAAGAAGAGAAAATTTATTATATATAATATAAAATATCATTATCTTACAATAAGTAAAGTGATTTGGAAAAATGAAAATATTGCAAAATTTAAGTTTTAAAAGGTAACTAATTTCAAAGCAAACTACTAATATTTAAATCTTTAAAACATTAAATATATTCAGTGAGAATTACTTTTTATAATGAAAAGATTTTTAAAAAAATGATGATAAAATTAAAAAAAATAATTTAATTAATAAATTATCAAAAATGCGTAAAGAGAGGATATTTCGGTATATAATGTATTTCTCAAAACATACTCGATCTGGTGGAGCAACTAGAAAGCGCTCTTATCTCACTGAACGCGAGACGGTCATATTAATAGTTAACGCAATAAAGTGATCCTGTATGAACCCTGAATAGCCAATTAGACTTAATAACAAAAACTAACTTTGAATTCGATTTTATAAAACCATAAAACTTTAAACTAGTTTTTTCCGAAACAACGTTTTTTGAAGCGCGAACATCCCCTTAATATACATCAATTATAAACATAACATTTACCAATATTATCTTCGGAATCGGGCACACTTTTCTGCACCATAACTGATTCGGATGCTTCCGATTTCTCCTCTGCACTCTCCTTAGTATTACTCGCAAATACATTTTCAATAATTTTTGTGTCGACTATTGCTGAAAATAAAGTAAAAATATTTTAAAAAAGTATTTACCTATAGAGAAAATATTTAAAATCCCCATACAGATACAAAATGCATTATCTGGATTAATTAATGAATGTATTTCTCAAAACATACTCGATCATATTAATAGTTAACGCAATAAAGTGATCCTGTATGAACCCAGAATAGCCAATTAGACTTAATAACAAAAACTAACTTTGAATTCGATTTTATAAAACCATAAAACTTTAAACTAGTTTTTTCCGAAACAACGTTTTTTGAAGCGCGAACATCCCCTTAATATACATCAATTATAAACATAACATTTACCAATATTATCTTCGGAATCGGGCACACTTTTCTGCACCATAACTGATTCGGATGCTTCCGATTTCTCCTCTGCACTCTCCTTAGTATTACTCGCAAATACATTTTCAATAATTTTTGTGTCGACTATTGCTGAAAATAAAGTAAAAATATTTTAAAAAAGTATTTACCTATAGAGAAAATATTTAAAATTCCCATACAGATACAAAATGCATTATCTGGATTAATTAATGAATGTATTTCTCAAAACATACTCGATCATATTAATAGTTAACGCAATAAAGTGATCCTGTATGAACCCAGAATAGCCAATTAGACTTAATAACAAAAACTAACTTTGAATTCGATTTTATAAAACTATAAAACTTTAAACTAGTTTTTTTCGAAATAACGTTTTTTGAAGCGCGAACATCCCCTTAATATACATCAATTATAAACATAACATTTACCAATATTATCTTCGGAATCGGGCACATTTTTCTGCACCATAACTGATTCGGATGCTTCCGATTTCTCCTCTGCACTCTCCTTAGTATTACTCGCAAATACATTTTCAATAATTTTTGTGTCGACTATTGCTGAAAATAAAGTAAAAATATTTTAAAAAAGTATTTACCTATAGAGAAAATATTTAAAATCCCCATACAGATACAAAATGCATTATCTGGATTAATTAATGAATGTATTTCTCAAAACATACTCGATCATATTAATAGTTAACGCAATAAAGTGATCCTGTATGAACCCAGAATAGCCAATTAGACTTAATAACAAAAACTAACTTTCAATTCGATTTTATAAAACCATAAAACTTTAAACTAGTTTTTTCCGAAACAACGTTTTTTGAAGCGCGAACATCCCCTTAATATACATCAATTATAAACATAACATTTACCAATATTATCTTCGGAATCGGGCACACTTTTCTGCACCATAACTGATTCGGATGCTTCCGATTTCTCCTCTGCACTCTCCTTAGTATTACTCGCAAATACAGTATAATTGTCTTGTAGTAATTCATCGCAACGATGTAATTCTATTGTTAACGAATTCATGGATGTTGATGCATGTGGTATATCGGACTCCAGAGCTAAAACAATTTGTTTTGTTAAATAAACATTTCCTAATAGTATACGTGACCTGGTCTACAAAAAGGGACCTTACGTGTGAAAACAAGTTTTCGAGAAAGCAGCAGTTGAAGTTTAATTCAGAAGAACCTTTGTTAATTTCTTAAAGATTAATATTATTTAATAAAAAATATCAGTTATTTCGTATTTTTACTACTGTTTCTCTTGACTTTAAACAAACTTTAAAAAAAACTTGTACCTAATTAAATTATGACTTTTTGGTTTTCACAACTGTAAAAAGCGTTTCAAATTCCATCCGAATCAACAAAAAAGTGAAAAATGATTTTTTGACGCATAAAGTCCCTTTTCACACACCAGGTTATACATATTCAGGATATACTGTGAATTATTAGGAATGACTATCTATTGGCACTGTGAAATTAGGATATTCTTAGAATATCCAAAGGGTCTCAATGGCAGTCCATGGGACATCCTAGGACATATTAATTTCCCTAAACCAATGGTTCTCTTTAAACATTCATAGAATATCCGAATTTATTTAATTAACTAATGGCAGACTTTGCACTTAATAATTATTTTTAAACAAGTAGCAAAAAGTAGTTTTCTAACCAAAAAAGAAATAAAAAAGTAGCAATCGATATTTAATAAATAATAATAAAAAAATAATAATAATAAATAATAAAAAATTGAACATTCCATATTTTTTATTTTCCTGACTTTTTTCTAATTTTCATTAAAAATATTTACTTCTTTCTTATCCTTGTACTAAACAATTAAATTCCTTTAACGAATTTTATAATTTTAAAATCTTGCGAAATTTTTATTAATCATTAAAAGAATTAAATAGTTGCTAAGAATTTTATTAGTTATGAAAATAATTGAATTATTGGGAAAAATTTTTTTTATGTTTAAACAGAATTAAATTTTTGTGAAAAATGTTTTTATTTTTGAAAATAATTGAATTCCTTATAAGAATTATATAAACATTGCTTTAAATAATTAATTTTTTTAATATAATAAATATTATGATAATTTATAATTTTTAAAAATAGATTTTTAATTTATAGTTTTAGCAAATTTAAAGTAGTGGAAATTCTTTAAAAAAAACAACAGAAATAGTAGCTTTTAGTAGTTGAAATCTAAAAAAGTACCCAAACAGTAGTATAACTTAAAAAAATGAGTAAATAGTAGATTTTAGTAGATGAGTGTGAAGCCTTTAAAGACTTTTTAACAACTGTAAAGTGTTCGACAAATTTGTGTTACATTGTAATAGTTCTTTCGTTGAATATAACAATTATATTTGACGGTAAGATATTCAATAAAAAGTAAAAAATAATTATTATTATTTGTATGTTAGTACCACTTTAAAATTATATTGGTTTTGATAAATAATTATTTATATTTACATTCAAAATTATTTTTTAAATCTAAACTTATAGTTATTGTTATGGTATATATAAATATTTTAAGAGATTAGGAATAATTACAAAATATGTTTTCATGTATTAGTTGTCATTATAAACAATTAATTATATTATAGACATGTATGTTTTATATTAAATTTCCAAAAGACAAATAACATTCATATCTATGATGAAAGTAATATGAATGTACTTTAACTTTTTGTGTAAATTCAATAAAAAAAACAAAACTGAAAATTTAAAAATAATTGGAACTTACTGGCATTTACTGAGAAACTTTCTTCAACATCAGATTGGTCGAGACTGAGAAACGGTGCATTTGCATTTAATGTGTTGCACACTGATTCCAGATCTGAAGATTTAGCTAGAAAGAAAATAAATGTGAAGTTAGAAAATACTAATAGTTTTAGTAAAATATATAAAATATCTCTATTTAAAAAAATTTTTTTAAATTAAATTTTTAAAAATATTAAATAAGAGTCATTTCACGTCAGCTATACCACGATTTACAAGGGGTATGCCGATTTTTGCGAAACTTCGTGGGCTTATATTCGTTTATAAGAGACTTCTTTCCTCAATTTTTTTTAAATTCAAAATTGTTGAAAATACGTCATTTTGAATTTTAATATTAATTTTATAAAATTTTGAATATCTCAGAATATTGTTTATGGATTTTTTCAAATTTACACAGTTTTCAAGTAAAATTTCGTAGTTTAAAATAAAAATAAAGTAAATAAAAGAAGTCATTTAAAAAAAAATTTTATAAACAATTTCTTGTTTATTTACTTTTGAGAAAAATGGTATTAACATATTCGGATTCCTTATGAATTTACCTTTAATTTGATTAAAGAAAATTGATGGAGACTCAACTATTTCCGAAGATATTAAATTTTTTGTAAAAATATGCGACTAGTGCAATAAGTACACAGCCACACAAAAAAAATAAAGTGTCTTGATCTGGGGTCGAGACATATGTATTCCGATGTATTTCGATGCGCTGAACCCGAATCCGCCATCAGAATTTGGCCAATGGGTCCTGGTTCGCCCTAACCTCAAAAAACACCTTAAAATCGTTAAAATGGTCTCTTTTGATTCATAAAAATTGAATCTAACCGCATATTGATAATTTTCTTAGATTCTTTAATTTAAATAAACTATTCTATAAGCTTTTCAATTGAAAATTCATATAAAACATTAAATATATCGAACCTAACCTCAAAAACACATCTAAGATTCCAAAAAATTAAATTTTAATTAATTTTTTTAAAATGGTGGATCCAATATGTCGGTCTTTATTATTTTAACAATTTTTTTAAATTTATTACTTGCGGTTTTTCGGGACCTTTAAAAACAAATCGTATATAAATTTTTATAAAAATTGATTTGTCTAACATTTCGTAAGACTTTAAGATTATAAAAATTGATAATAAAGACCGCCATATTGGATCCGCCATTTTGAATTTTTAGAAACCGACATGGGATTCGTTATGAGCGACCCCAAAAAACCCCGAGTAACGATTTTCAAACCAATCCAAACAAATTTTAATTATATTGTTTGCCATATTGGATCCGCCATTTTGGATTTTGATAAACTAACACCGGCTTCGTAATCAGCAGTCATAAAAAACACCTAAGTTGTAACTTTCATGAGCTTATCTTTTTTTATTGCGCTGTGTACGGTATAATTTGTTTGTTTGGAATCTTAGATGTGTTTTTGAGGTTAGGTTCGATATATTTAATGTTTTATATGAATTTTCAATTAAAAAGCTTATAGAATAGTTTATTTCAATTAAGGGATCATAGAAAATTATCAATATGCGGTTAGATTCAATTTTTATAAATCAAAAGAGACCATTTTAACGATTTTAAGGTGTTTTTTGAGGTTAGGGCGAAACCAGGACCCATTGGCCAAATTCTAATGGCGGATTCGGGTTCAGCGCATCGAAATACATCGGAATACATATGTCTCGACCCCAGATCAAGACACTTTATTTTTTTGTGTGGCTGTGGTATAGATAACCCACACAGCACCGAAGCTTTCCTAAAAATTTATTAAACATTTACTTGCAAACTTCAAAAAATTTACTTGCATAATTTAGTAAAAATTGTGTAAAGATTTAATTGTCCTACTTCAATGAATGTTTATCATCAAATTTTTTAAATATTTAACTTAAAACTTTCCTGAACATTTAAATTAAATTTTCAACTTCTCTCTTATAAGAAAATGTAAAATTAAAACTTTCCTGAAAATTTAAATTAAATTTTTGCCTTTATACAGTAGGCGAAAATTTAATTTAAATTTTCAATAAAGTTTTACGCTAAACATTTGTTGAGGTGGGACATTTAAATCTTTACAAAATCTTTACTAAACTTTTCAAGTAAACACTACGAAGTTTGCAAGTAAATCTTTAATAAATTTTTAGGAGAGTTTCGGTGCTGTATGGGAAGTGATTTATTTTTGAAAGGGTTTTCGGGGTTGCTGATTACGAATATGATGTTAAATTGTCAATTTGACAGTTGTCAACTTCTCGAATAAGTAATCATTTTTTATAAAAAAGACAGTTATAAGGTTTTCGATATAGCTGATTACAAATACGATATCAAATTAAATTCTGACTGATGACAATATTGTCAAAAAACTGCCAACTTTTCTAAATTATAATAAATTATCGTCTCCGTCATTTTAATTTGCATGATAACAAAAAAATAATTTTTTTTGTATTTTTATTCTTGTTTCTTTTAACTTAAATTTTTTTAAACTTCTAATCATATTTTGACATTTTGGTTTTCACTATCTCAAAAAGTGTTTCGAACTCTATCCAAACTTTTTTTAAAAATCCCTGTCTTTTCCAGGTTCTGTAGCAACCCTGTAAATATGAAGAGATTTGTGACCTGGAGAATTTTATGCATGAAAATTAAACAAATTAATTTTTTTTGAAAAGGTACATTTTTCCCATGTATTTTCAACGGGAAATTTTAATCGATTACTGTCACGTGTTAATATTAATCAATCGGTTTCAGATTTTAGAAAAAAAATTATTTTATTGAAACCAAACTAAGGGGTGACGTAAACAAAATTAGAAAGTCGAATTTTTACGGACATCCTATTGGACATACGCCGTGAATTAGTGAAATTTCACTGATTAATTAGCGTATATACGCATTTTGAAAATATATTTGTATACTTTTACCGCTGTGAAATTTCGTTAATTAAGATTAAGAGAGTAGTAAAATCAGAATAATAATAAATAAATAAAATATACATTATCAATTAGGCTATTCCTAAGTTATGCACTTTATTTTACAACTCTGTAAATCTGAATAAGACTTATTAGGGTGTCTACTGAAAATGTAATTTAAACTTCTAGGACAATAAAATGAATAATATTTTATATTACGATTAACATATGATTATCATATAAAGAGTTAAAAATCTCTATTGTAGATACCTGTTTCTTTAATTAAACTTTAAATTTAAATTATTTTTTCATAGATCACAAAAATTATTAATTTTAGTTAGAGTAAAAATGTTTAATTATTGAATATTTTAAAGCAAAATATAGAAAATTGAAGAATAAAAGTTGAAAATCCAAGACATTTAAGGACACTTCAGAACATTTTTTCAAATTCCAGGACATCCAGGACAAGTAGACACCTTGTAAATGTATATTATTCAGATTTAGAGAGAACCTAAGACTCAAAAATTTTGGGACCACGCTTATTACCATTAAAGCTTTAAAGAAGAAGTGCAGCACACAGAAAGACAAATATATGTGACCGTCCACGAGCTAACGTGCGCCTTAGCTCCCGAACGTAAATTTTAAAGGAGAAAAAATAAAAGAAGTGGGAATGCTTGGCTGTATGTATATACTGCTGACCATCCATCGTTAATAACATAAAAAGAAATTGATATAAATCCCAAGTAGCACGCTATATCACCTGAATGTCATGGCGATATCTATTGGGGATATTCCTGTGATAATGGAGAAATGTCAAAATGTCCACTTTTTCGAATATCCCTGTGACATTTCTGCGATAATAACGGGATATTGCTATGACATCAAGGGGGATAGTGCTGTGATATTGCTAGGCTATTCAGGGAATATTGCTGGAATATCCCCTCAATATCACAGCAGTATCTCCTAGATATCATAGCAATATCCCAGCAATGTCACAAAGATATTCGAAAAAAGCGGACATTTTGACATTTCTCCAATATCACAGGAATAACCTCAATAGATATTGCCATGACATTCAGGTGATATAGCGTGCTACTTGGGAATAGATAACATGAAAACAAAAGTTACCTTTCTTTTGTTTGCGAAGCCAAGTATTTGACTTAAGTACTGGTTGACGTCGATCACCATAATCCCAGACAAGCTCAGTATTAGGAAAAATATCTTCCTTAGCGAGAAAAAAAAAGCGGGGCTTGTCATCAATGACTTGTACAAACGGTTTTAAATTTGGTTCGGTAGAATGATTAAGAAGTCGACCCTTATAATCAGTCTCCTCTGTGGCATCAATAAACATTTTCTTCTCCTTATACTGAAATTGAACAATATAGCAGCCACGATGGTGTTTACTATAGTCAGCTTCGCGTTTTTTCATTTCGCCATAAGTAGTTAGAAATTCACCAATGTACTCCAAAACTACATCTCCTTTTGCAATAAACTCTGTGTTGAATACTGCTCTATTTTTTTCTGGTATATATCGGACTTCAAATTTACTTTCATCAATATTTTCAGTTTTGAAGTTATTAGTGATCTTTTGTTTTCTTGTGCGAGAGGTCATTTTGTAATTCAATAATCTAATTTTTCTACAAAGAAAGAAAATTCTTAATATACTTATTCATTATCAATATTTTTTTTGTCCTACCTTCACGAAAAGTATGTCATTTCGGGCACTTAAGGCGGGCGCAAAGTAACTGATTCTCGCCGGGGGTTAGGGGCGTAAGCGGGCGACGTAAACGGGTGCAAAAATACTTTTGCACCTGCTTGCTGTAATTTTACGCCCGCTTCGCTCGTGCCCTCAATGCCATACTTTTCATGCAGTTAGGACAAAAAATTACGTTCGCAACATGGGCGCAAAGGTGATCTCGCCATCGACGCAATCACCTATTTTGCGCCCTTGCTACGAAAATAACTAATATGTAAACAGATTCAAATATTAAAGAAACCGCTGCCAAGTTAAACATTTTTGTTATAATTTTGGTGTTCATTTGTTGAACACTTTGCTTCCTCATAGAGATAATATGACACACTGAAAAAAACTTCTGATTGAATTTACCAGAAAACCTGTTTTTAACTAGAATTTCGTGTTAAATATACACTAACCAGATTTTTTCTGGTTAGCTGAACCAGAATTCTAGTTAATTTAACAAGAATTCTGAGGTTGTTTTAACTAGAATTTCGTGTTAAATATACCTTAACCGCAGAACTTTTTATTCAGTGTAATAACAATAGAAATATATGAATAACTTTTTATAAATATAGTAAAAGTGATTAAATCTCTGGGTTCAATTAATGGATTTTTAAATACCCAACAAGATATAATAGTTTAATAATTCAAGGAAAGTTTGCAAACAAAAATTTGAGAAAATGTCATTTTCCACAATTTTTGGTTCTTAAAATACCAATAATTTCAAAATTTATGATCGAATTAGCTTAAAAAATATATCAATCAAAACGTTTTTTAATGCTCTACAACTTTGTAACGATATTTTCAAAGTTATTTCTACATTTTTCAACAAAATTTTCAAAAAAGTATTTTTCTCTAAGATTTTAGATTTTTAAAAGTTTAATATCTCCAGTGAATATGGACGAAAAATGTTCATTAAGGGCTCAAAAGATGCGTCTGAAAAAACTCTACAAAATTATAGACAAACATTTATTAATGTCGTAACATTTTTTTAAAGTTATGGACAAAAAACGTTTTTTTGCAAAATTAAAAATCCAAAAAAAAATATAGATAAACTTTATTAATCTATCTCAAAGTACTCTCACTTTATGTTCGCAGGTGAGACCTACAATTTTAAAAAAATTCAGCTCAAAAGCTCTTCATAATTTGGAGATATTTATGAAAATGTGATGTTTACACACACACAAACACACACGGAATGACATTTTTTAAAAATGTCATTTTTGAACTCCTGAGGTCAAATAACATAAAGATATGTTAAAAAATCCAATTTGAAAAATTTTTGTATTACAATACTTTCTCTATACGAGGAAGCAATATTGAAATTTTTCGTAATTATTCCCAAAAAATTGTCAATCATCAACAGCAAGTAATTCCACTAAATGTGATGTTAGAACCTACTAAGTATATCGGTTTTAATTAGATAATTAAAATTATTATAAAGGAGAAAGAAAAAAACTTTAGGAAGGAAAGCAAAATTTTGCCTTGAGAAGACTGATTTGTGAAGTTTTCTCGTAGTAGAAGAAGAATGATTAATTTTATAAATGAAAATAAAATTTTTTACAATATACAGGTCAATTGATTTAATTTTGCATATTAAATACACTGAAAGAAATTAATAAAAGCATTTTGATGTTTAAAAAATGGTATCGGATATAATTGAACAAATATTAAATACAATATTTATAAAAGATTTTTAAATAAAATTTTAATTTAGAAAAGCGGACAAATGCGAGTTGCACTCGTACTGAATTAGCGGGTTCCGTACACAAATGTAAGAATAATACTAGTGATATTGTAACAGCAATTGGTAGATCTTTTCAACTTCTGTACTATATTGGTAAGTTTGATTTTTGACACTAGTTAAACATAAATAAAAAAAGAAAAATTTAATTATTCTATATTTTATATTATGAGCAAAAAGCAGAGGAACCAATTTTAGTACAAATTTTCAAAATTTTGGTTCCTCTGCTTACACCAACACACAAAAAAAATTTTTTTTTGATTGCCAGGACTGACACGTGGTAGGTTTTCTTCCTTAAGATGTATCTGAAGAGAAAAACATTGTCCGACCTAAAAGTTAGATCGTGTTTTATGGGAATTTATTTAATTTTTATAAATAAAGCTGAATTTTTGCTTCTTCTGAAAGTTTTTTAAATTCAGTGACTCTAATAACATAAGAATTGAATATATAAAAAAAATAAAAATGGCGGATCTAAAATGGTGGATTTAAAAAAATTGTTGTTGTTAGTGTCCAACAATATTTTATAATTATAAAATTTACTTTTTGGATGTGATTTTCATATTTATATATTTTTATTTTATAACAAAAGTGAATTTCATAATTATAAAATTCACTTTTTGGATTCACATTTAGATGAATTTCCTGAAAATCATAGCGATTTCAGCGAGAAACAAGGCGAGAGATTTCACCAAGATTTAAAGAATAAGGAGAAACGCAATCAAGGGAAATGAAGTAAGAATATGTTAGGGGGCTTTTGTTGGACGCTAAAAAGAGAAATGCCAGAGACAAACACTTCAAAGAAGAGAAAAAGAGCTCCTTTTCGGAGATTATTTGAAACCAAGTGTGTATGTAACTCAAGACATAAAAATTAAGAAATCTGTTCTTTTTTGTCCGACATATTGGAACCACCATATTGAATTTTTATAAACTAACATCATATTCGTAATCAGCGAACCCGAAAACACCTGAGTAACGAGTTTTAACTTTTGAAGTAAATGTAAGGCAGCCCTCTGACACGAGCAGTTAGAAAGTAAGCTAAACGTGACTGACGACCACCAGGGGCGCTGTCAGTAGATGAGGCTTGATAAAAAATCTGATTGGTTGTTTTAAATTTTTTACCATTATGGACAACCTAAAACCCCTAGTGGTCGTCAGTCACATTTAGCTTATTTTTTGTGTAGGAATTGCATTATCGTATCAGAGGGCTGATGCAAGGAGTTTTTGAAAATTTCTTCCGCCATATTGGATCCGCCATTTTGAATTTTAAAAATCTGATGTCAGATTCGTAATCAGCGACCCCCAAAAACCCCTGACTAACAAGTTTCAAGGAAATCTGAACAATTTTTTTTAAATCCACCATTTTAGATCCGCCATTTTTATTTTTTTACATATACAATTCTTATGTTATTAGAATCACTAAATTTAAAAAAAATTCAGAAGAAGCAAAAATTCAGCTTTATTTATAGAAATTAAGTAAATTTCCATAAAAATCAGTTTCTCAAAATTCACCCCCCCCCCTCACCAAGCCTGTAAAAAGAGAACACGAACTGCTTTATACAGGCGAGTTTAGTGTTTCCAACAAGCTGGTTTGGGTATAGCACAAACCAATCTGTAATAGCACCAAAAAATCCTGCAGTTCGTCTGCTACAGTTTGTGACACACACAGTCCTGGTTTGTGTATTTCCCAAACTCAGCCGTTTGTGGATATTACAACCGCGGATCATAGATGGCGCCGGAAATCTTGTAAATTTTACAGGAAATTTTTTTCCGTAAAATGTTAAGAACTTTTTTAGCGACCAAAATTTATGAGATTGGGTACACTTGGGTTTTCAGGGTCGCTGATGACGAATCCGATGTCAGATTTTCAAAATTCAAAATGGCGGATCCAAAATGGTGGACGTATTTTTTAATTCATCGGATTCAATTGAAACTCATTATTTGTGGGTTTTCAAGGTCGCTGATTAGGAATATAAAGCTAGATTCAAGAAGACTAGAGACAGGAGGGCTAACTCGTCTGTTTTCTCACTCACAGCAGTGAGTCAGAATTAGTTGGATTATGAAGGCGTGGTTAGATTGCGCCAAATATCTTGTTTCGGTTCTGCACACCTCGCACACTCTTACATTATATATTTAAATACGTAACATGCATGTGTGAGTAAATGCAGAATCAAAACACGATATTTGGCGCAATCTAACCACACCTTCATAATCCCCCTATATTTGTCCTACTCCCACTACTTCAGTTAGCCCTCCTGTCTCTAGCCTTCTTGGCTAGATTTTTTGAAATTGAAAATGGTTTATCCAATATACCAAACATTTTTAAAAAATTTTTTAGAAATTAATAAAGTTATAAATATTACAAGTGGAAAGTGGAATGGAAGTATTCTGAATAAAAAAAATTCTACCTCTGCAGTTTGATCTGTAATTTTTAATTTTGACAAACGAACATCGGATTCGCAATCAGCGACCAATAAAACCCCCGAGTAAAAAGTTTCAAGCGAATACAATGAATTCAAAAAAATATGTCTGCCATATTGCATCCGCCATTTTGAATTTTAAAAATGGACTTCAGATTCGTAATCATCGACCTCGAAAACATTTTGATATAATCGTGTGAAATATAAGTTCGATAAGATAATGTATGCAGTATGAGATTTAATGTAATAAAAGTATTCTTCAAAATAGTCTACATTTGATAAGCCATATTGGTTTTGGTATTTGAATTTTCAAAATTTGACTTCAAATTCGTATTCAGCATCCAAAATACCATAAATAAAGTATGTGTGATGTAAATTTACTTGTGTTTTGAGCCTTTTATAAATTTTTTTGTATATACGTCTATAGACGTACCTCATATCACACTGGAAGCCCACTTTAGAATGTACGTCTATAGACGTACCCTCACACTCAAGGGGTTAACTAGTGTCGAAAATCAAACTTACCAAAATAGTACAAAAGTTGAAAAGATC